>OZ014533.1:32061179-32624201 GCA_963966105.1 Volucella zonaria | reverse complement strand
GATTATCACCTAACCTTTTCAAAGGTTGTTGATAGAGAGGAAGGGAGATAAAGAGAGAGAGAAAAAAAAATAGAGAGAGAGAGAGAGAGAAAGAGATCGCTGGGATTTTGGTTTGACTTACTTTGACGCGTTTGGTTGTTGAGGTGTTGCTTTTTCTCTGTTTAATTTCTTGAAATTTAAATTAGACACTAGTCTCCTTATGATTGTTATTGAATAGATGATTGTATACTGAAATTATTTCCTGCCAATATGTTTAAGCTTGATTGTTATGCCAACTACAATACTTTCATATTGCAGCAAATAATTTACAATTACAATTACAATTATCTTTATTGAGACTTAAAAATCAATACAATTAATTTTTGTACTTATCCAAGATTGTAAGCCGACTTGTACAGTATATGCTGGCTAAACAGAGTTTAGAAATACAGCTTCGTGAGCTTTTCTATCAATATACATACATGTATTATTTGTAGCAATGATCGATTTTCTGTATGCTTGCTCCCGGCATACTGTTAGCAACTTTTAACAATGACTAGATAAAAGATACATAAAACGAAAACGAAACAAAACAACACAGACTAGTGACATGTGCAATCAATTTCAATATTATTTGAAATACCATATAGTAGTATGATCTCCTTATGCTCTAGTACAAATTTCAAATTAATCTTCTTAATGAATAATATATAAATGCTTATATAATCAAAAGCTAATTGTTAATTTGAAATTAAAAGCTTACACAATATAGAAAATATGTACATACATAGTATGTATGTATAGTGCGAGTATATGAGGTTATTTTTATGTTTTTGAGGACAATTATGTTATCCTCTCAAATTAGACTGTGACGCTTTTACATAAAATGGTAACATAAGGCTTCTACCAAGATCTTGTTCAATATGATGGATGGATCTTTCATTAAGGAGATTAAATGGTGAAAGATAGTAATTGTCGTCCAAACCCTCACATTTGTTTGAGTCCAGCAAAGATTTTATTAGTGCATTTGGATGGAAATCTATACGTTTAAGTTTTCTTAGGGTAAGATTAATGAGGTATGTCATGACAGAGAGAATCGAAGGCTTTCTCAAGGTCAATGTCCAACCCAACTGTACACTTCTTATTCCTTAAGTTTTGGATGATCTTATTACATAACAGAAGTTGCGCGTGTTCTGTCGAGTGCTCTTTCCTGAATCCGAATTGGGTTCTTGGAATCACATTTTCCTCCTCACAGAAAATGCTAACGTGTTCAGCTAATATTTTTTCAAACAATTTTCCTATATTTGAGAGCAAGGATATAGGACGAAACTCCTTGATTTCCTTAGCAGACTTTTTTTTTGCTACTGGCAAAAGTTTGGCTTTTTTCCAAATTGTAGGAAAATATCCGTTATTGATACAGTGATTGAATACAGAAGACAAAATTGAATCCAGCGTATGGCAGCATTTCCTTAAAATGAAATTAGATATCTCATCTATGCCTGAAGAACGTTTGTTGTTAAGGTTAGCCCTTAAAACTTGTATTTTGTCAGGGGTGGTGAAAGGAGGTGCATTGGGGTTGACCGAAAGATGAGATGGGGATATCATTTCGACTAGCACAAAATTCTGTAACAGTGGACAGCACTTCCTTAGTCAGATTATTATTGAAATTAGGTATTTTGTCCAGGTAGACAGAGGAATAAAAATCTTTAAAAGTATTGAGCTTAGTGGCAGTATCCACTAGCTCCACGCTATTATGCGTCAGTATGTCCCTTGAGATGTCCGTACCAAAAAATTGTCGCCCAGTTATTCTATCGATCTCCTTAAAAGCTTGAGGAGAAGGTTTTATTTTCTGTAGTCTTGACTTGAAGGTGGAATTAATATCTAAGTTTATTCTCTTACTAATGATTCTACTGATGCATGAAATTCTTGACGACAACTCGCGATATTCCTGATTTATTCTGTTAAGGTGTCTATGATATATTCTTTTTAGTTTTCTAAGCCAAAAGGAACGTATTTTAATTAGTTTCATTGTAAGAGGGGAGATGTTGCTGTACTTAGATTGTTTAGGTGAACATATTACCGAATGAGAATCGATATTTCTTGCCAGCGCTAAATTAATTTCGCCGATGAATGCGTCTATTTCTGCACTCGAAAGGTTCCTGTCTGATGGTATGTCTAGTCGGGAAAGACTATTATGAAGATCTAGTCTGAAGGTTTTCCAGTCAGTGCTTTTAAAGCTTCTGTAAGTGACTGGCGGTAGCAACACAGGTGTGAAGTTGTCGACTCTTGCCTTAAGGGAAATTCCGTAATGGTCAGATATTGTAGGGAATGTCGAGCACAAATTATTGTTACCTGCGCTATTTAGAAAAGATGACAGTAGGAAAAAGTCTAATACCGAAGAGGAACGAGGGAATGTTGGGCTATTAGGCGAAATCAAATCAAGATTTAAGAAGGGGCCGTTGTAAAACCAATCATATATCTTGAGTCCATTGCCATTGTGAACGCTATCTCCCCAGTGTTGATGGCGAGCATTGAAGTCCCCCCCAAGAATCATTGCGTCAAAAGTACTTGCTACGGCATATAATCTATCGAGTTCTCTTAATAAGCTTTTGCCAGCGTTACTAGGAATATAAATACTTCCTAGAAGCATCCGCAAATGTGCTCCTTGTAGGTTTTTGAAAGTAATTGAGGCTAAGCAAACAGAAAAGATATCACTGTAGAAAGGAACAGGATTGTATTTTAGTTTTTCGTCCAGGATGATTGCAGTTCCTCTACCGGCGTGATTCCGAATGATGTTAAAACTTTCAAATTTAGGTTTATGTCTTGCTTGTAGTCCGGTTTCAGACAGAAAACAAATTTGGGGTTTTTTACTTTTTAATATTTTTAAGAGTTCAAATCTACGTTCGTGGGAAACTATTGAATTAAAATTCATCGATATAATATTTAGGTTTGGTGTGTACATTATACTACAATTGAAGCAACAAACTCTAGGTATGTAAACATTTTTTCTTCTTTAGAGTGAAGCTGCTGGTACTTTGGCCAAAATTGCCTGATTTTTATCAACAGGTCCCTAAATGAAAGATTAAATAAGTTAATCGATTCACTAAGAAAGTCGCTCAGATTGCCTGTCTGTACAAATTGATTATTTGGCTGTCTGGGTCCTTTTGAGTATTCTTCATTGGATGCCATTTTTGCTACATCAGCAAAGGAAACGTGTGGCCTTATAAGTTGATTAACGTTCTCATGTACATCTCTTATGTTGGTTACTTTTCTCAGCTTTGCAGTATGAGACAAGGCTTCCCTTCTTTCCTTATATTTTATATATGAAGGACAGCTTATATCACTAGCTGCATGCCCAGATTTATTGCAGTTAATGCATTTAAGTTCTGGAACTTCCTGATTTATTTCCCTACATTTTTTGTGCGACTCAATGCAAGACTCAGAATCATGACCTTCTCCACAGAGAAGACAGCGACTACTATAGGCACAACAGTCTCCAGTATGACCAAACCGTTGGCAGCGGTAACACCTAATAACCACCCCATTACTTTTCCTTTCCCAGTACACCCTTTGGTGCAATAGAAATCTAATATTTATTAAATCTTTGATGGACTCCCCAACCTTTAATTGGATAACAAATATATTCAATTTAATATTTTGGGCTTTTGTTCTAGCTGTAAAGAACTGGCTTATTTTACAAACCTTCACATTTGGTGCAGATTTCTCCAGAGCTATACGAATGCTGTCAATAGGTGTATCCCCATCAATACCTTTCAGTAGTATAGAAGCCTTTTTTGTCTCTTTGGGAGAGAAAGAATATGCGCCTATACCAGTCTCGCGAAGTCTATTTATAATTAGCCCATGCACACTCGCACTATTCACATATACCTTAGTCTTATGATAACTTAAATTAACGAACTTATACTGGATATTAGAAATATTACATTCGGCTGCTGCCAATTTAATTAAGTTAGTTAGTAATGTACAATTAGCACCAAAGATATATATGGGTGGGCAAAATATAATTTTGTTGGATCTATTCGATTCAGTATTTGTTATTGTAGGCCTGTTTGCCTCTTAGTATAATTTCTTCGAGTATCACTCACGTCGTTCACTAGGGAACAGTTGTCCATGTTGTCCAGGTCTGCTAGCGGGGAGAAGGGATTGTTATCCAAAGTAGATTTCTGATGACCAACGCCGTCTCCATTTATTTTTTTCCTTTTTCCGATATTCGCGTTGTAGGTGCTTGCAGATCGTTTCAGGTTTCCAATGACTGCTGTCCACTCAGTCACATTTGAGTTGTTATTGGCTTCTCCCATATTTGTATGATGGAGAGCAGAGATTCCTCGCATGTTTGTTGTGATTCTCTGTGTGTTTACCGAGAGATTATTACTTGCGAAGGAGCTGACATTAGGCTGCACGTGTTTGATTTTATCACCAATTGATGCACTTGCAGTAGAATTAATTTTATTCTCCAACTGAGCTGGAGATTTTTTAATCACTTTTTCACTTTCCACTTTTATGAGTCTCTGTCTCTTTAAGGAAAATATATGTTAAGTATAACTACTTGCGTTTGAACCGTCGATATAATGAGGCAAAATTGTTTAACTATTGTGTCACACGTCTGTTCACTCGTATCACCCGGAATTTTTCCTGCAGCAAATAATGCAATGTACAAATCTTCATTCGTCGTGTCAAAGTGTGTTGTGCCTTATCCCTGTGGTTTTTTTATTAGTTATCTACTAATTTAAAAATAATAGTTTTTTTATAAATTTGGTGAACACATTATGTTATGTGTTCAAATGATTGTGGGGAACCAACACTTGTACATTAAAAAGTTGATTTTGGTTTTAAACGACACCATTTTTTTCGCGACTGCCTTGAAAGGGTCAGAAAATTTTGTCATTTTAAGCTTCGCGCCATTGTTGAAATGTCAACATTAAACTATAATGGCGATGACTTTTTATAAATAAAACTAAGATGTTATTAAATTTCGATAGATGCGTACTCGCATAATGGTGAAAATATCGCAGAAACATTTCGTAAAATCCGTACTGCTTTTGGTCATCATCAAGCGCATTCTCGCTCAACTATAATGAATTTAATCGATAAATTTAAACGTCTCGTATGGGTTAGTGATGTGAAAACTCCAACTCGTGTTCGTTCGGCAAGGTCAGCTGAAAATATCGCCGCCGTAGCTGAGAGTGTGATTGAAAACCCAAGTTTGTCCATTTCGAGACGATTACAGGAATTGGACCTTTCTGCACACTTTGCTTGTAAGCTTATAAGGTCCAGTTGACACAAGAATTGAACCCAGCAGACCACGCACAACTCTGAGTGATGAAGTTCATTTGCATTTCTCTGGGTACGTAAACAAATAAAATTGTCACATCTAGCTGAGAAACCCAAAGAGAAATTGTGGAGCAACTTCTCCAAACACAGCGAATGACAGTTTGGTGCGGTTTTTGGGCTGGCGGTGTCATTGGGCAATATTTTTTCGAAAACGATACTGGTGCAATCGTTTCTATGAAAGGATTGTGTTACCGAACGATGTTGACTGACTTTTATTTGCCTGAAATTGATGCTGCGGGCATGAACGATGTTTATATTCAGCAGGGTGGCGCCACATGTCACACAGCCAGTGAAACAATGGCTCTATTGCGTGACAGATTTACTGAACGTGTGATTTCTCGGAATGGAGACCTCAATTAGCCGCCGAGATCGTGCGATTTAACACCATTAGACTTTTTAATTTAAGGCTGTGTTAAAGATAAAGTCTACACCAATGCTCCACCAACAATTCACTACAAGAAAATATTAAATTTGTTATACGCGAAATACACCCGCAATTAAGCGAAAACGTCATGAAAATTTCAATAAAAGTATGACTATACAGGTAGAGCCGAGGCAGACATTTGGCAGATATTGAATTCCATTACTAACCTCAGAGCATGTGATTTAGACTAAAATAAAAATATATGTTGGCGTTTGCGTTTGTTTGCGTTTTTCTATTGATTTAAAATTGCACCTCTTGTTAGCTGACCCTATACAAAACAAATTAGGATTAAATAAAAATCTGAATCCACTCATAGGGCATTCATCGGTATATAGTACATACATACATACTTGTACTTATACTGTACATGACGATTGTCTATTTATATTTATTCTTCCAGACTTTTTTTAATTTTGCTGGCAACTCCCAAAGGATACAAAAAGTAACTTTCGAACAAATCCAACAATAATATTTCCGCAATTTTTTATCTTTTTCATCACCTAAGACATCAAATACTGACCAAAGTGATAAATGGTGGACCAACTAAAAAGATTTCAGCCAACCCCATAAAAAGTATAAGGATTTCAACGTGAATCGCATCCACAATTTAATAGAATTGGTTGACTGTCATTTTATGAAATATGGAAGAAATACCAAATATGGAAGGAAGGAAAATTTAATTCCTTGACGAAAAAAAGTAAATAAAAACAATTTTAGAAGCAGCATTTTTTTCTGGTAATTGTAACAAGAGATTGAGAAGAATGAAAAATTGAATTACTATTCGTTCAAGAATCAGTGGCAGTATCTCGAATACCAACAACCTTAAATTACATGCTTCGTTATCCCTCGTCATTTATATCTACGCCACTAGCGCGATTGCACTCCAGGGAGTGATCCTGAGTGCCAATAACGAGTACTCACCGCTGAATGCTTTTCAATGCTATTTTTTTCATTCTGAAACAGTACCCTCGGTTCGTTAAAGTTCATTGGGATTAATTCATAGAAAATAGAAAGCTGGCAATAATAAAAGTTAATACAGAAATCTAATATTTTGCAGAATTCCGCAAAACAACGCTGAAATGTTAATAGAATTATAAAAGTCTCATGAACAATGTTACCCTCTTCATCGACTTGAGACAGAGCACTATAAAAAAATCGTAAGGTAAGCAAAGGATTCTTCAGCATACCGTAAAGGGTATAAGAAAAGTACACGATTTTAGGGTATAATGTGGCACAAATGTAGAAATGTGATTAAAGTGGTTTAGTAGAAGACTCAAAAAACCAAATTTTTATTTTTTTTTAATTTCCTCTTAGAAAAACAAATGCTTACTAACTATGCGAATGTATGGACTATAATAAACATATGGAGAAACAGAAGAGGAGTAAAACGGAGCATACGAGGATACTTTGTATTTTAAACTTACAGTATTTTTGTTGTAAGCGTAGTTGGACGATGCATTTCAAAAATCTTCGGATATATGTATTTGTGTTGGTGAAGATTTTTCAGAGCTCCCCAGAGTCATTGATTCCTACTACGTTCTACAGTTGACGAAACTTACATGGAGATATTGACAGATTTATAAATTTATATTAGTATATGTACATTCAAGTGCTTCGGGTAGATTCTGACCATAGCCATGCCCAATTCTTTAACTAAAAATATGTAGTTGTAGAAAAAGTATTACGGCAAAAATTTCAAAACTTAATTTTTGTGTTGGCTTTCTTTTCTTTAACAAAAACAAAAAATGTCCGTAACATTGCACTCATTTATAACTTTAAAGATAGCTTTCCTTGCAACGAATGCGATGTTCGTTAGCAAAGAGAATATTTGCAATAACCGCTTGCTTAGACTTAACAGGGACAGCTGGCGAACATTGAATTACTATACTTCGTTAGGACCACTTAATAAAGAAAAGTTGTGTGAGCGAAAGTTGTTAATGGCATGGAAAAAAAAGCTTCACTTGCCCCTTCTTATGAATTAAAAACTGAGATACTTCGGTCTGTAAACGACCAATTAAAACAGACTCATAGAATGTCCACGTAAGGATAGCAAGCGATGTTCTTTATTTGAGGGTAGCGTTCAGTTTATTCTGTATCACATAATTAAATGTACTTTAATTAAATAACGTGTTTAAGTCTGATTTTCATTGTCACTCTAACGTCATCGTTGTGATCATTATGTGTTACTGGTGATGCGGCGAGTAACGCAACTTTATTCTCCAAACATAGAAAAGAATTTGCGAAATACGAGTAAGGATAGCGGCACTCGTCAATAAAAGCTAGTGAATGCTAGAATGTAAAAAATTGAGTATCGAGCTGTTATTAAATTCTTGTTTTTGAAAGGCAATACGCCTACGCAAATCAAAAATGAGTTGGACTCTGCACCATCATTTACCACAGTGAAATTTTGGGCAGCTGAATTTAAACGTGGCCGTAAGGGCTGGGGAGATGATGAACGTTTGGGACGTCCAAAAACTGCAACCACTGACGATAACATTGCTAAAGTTCACCAAATGGTGTTAGACGACCGCCGAATTAAAGTGAGAGGGATAGTAGAGGTTATGGAAATGTCCAAAGAACGTGTTTGTTACATATTAAATCAAGATTTAGGCATGAGAAAGCTGTCCGCACGTTGAGTGCCGCGTTTGCTTATGTTAGACCAAAAACGTGTTCGAATTAACATTTCCAACGCTCTGTTGGCGCAGGTTAGACGCAATAAATCCGAGTTTTGGCGCCGATTAATTACTGTAGATGAAACCTTGATACATTATTATACGCCCGAGACAAAAATTCAGTTAAAACAGTGGACTGTAAAGGGCGAACCAGCTTCAAAAAGCAAAAACTGTTTTTTCGGCTGGAAAAGTGATGGTGACTGTTTTTTGGGGCTAGCAAAGGAGTTATCTTAATCGATTATCTTCAAAAAGGAAAAACCATTACAGGAGCAAACTACGCATCATTACTTGCTAAGCTGAAGGCAGAAATTGCGGAAAAACGACCACATTTGCAGAAAAAGAAAATCCTGTTTCACCAAGACAACGCGCCGTCTCACACCTCAGCGGTTTCCATGGCGAAAATCCATGAATTACGGTTTGAACTGCTTAATCATCCGCCTTATTCACCAGATCTAGCCCCAAGCGACTTCTTTTTGTTCCCTCATCTAAAAACTGCGCTCGGAGGACAGAGATTTTCGTCAAATGAGGAGGCAATCACCTTCGTGAACAATTATTTTGCATAGAAAAACGCAAAGTACTATTTGAATGGGTTAGAGAGATGGGAGCATCGCTGGGAGAAGTGTGTGGAGCTACAAGAAGACTATGTAGAAAAGTAAAAAAAAAATTTGAGAAAAAATGTCTTGTATCATTGTTCGGAAACCTTTCAGACAACCCTCGTAGAATCAGGACCACCAAATATCCAGTAAGTCAGTAAAGCTTTCGTTGGCGTTGGTTCTCTTTTGTGGATTAAAAGCACCATGAATGCTGTAGGAAAAATTAACCAGAAGACCATGACAGTAAGCAGATGGCTTTAAAATACAAGTTGGAGTCACCGCATGCTGCTTTCGACTTGGCTTGCGAAATTTATAAGAGCGAGAGGGGAGCAAAAAAAATTAATTGTGTTGAAAAGCGTAAGAGGAAACTGTTAGGAATATCAGTGCAACTAAACGGAACTTCTTTTTGAGAAAATAATACCCTTTCGCTCAGAATAAGATCGTGTTAAATTATCGAATCTATTGAACCCAACTTTCAGACGAGTTTCGAGGAAGAGGGCGAACAATTCTTGGACCACATCAATGCGAAAACAACAATAAAGTTCCCCACTGATCAAAATAGGGTAGCTCGTAGAATTATATTATGGTCCACAAACTTATAAAAGCCTTCAGCGGCACAAAAATAATGGAAATACTCTAGAGAAATAAGAAGGGCGTTCATTGAATTCTCTATCGTGATTAGCAAGTGATGTATTCGTATGTTATGTAATTTAATTTTTGAATTATATAGTGATTTCGTATAATTGTGAACATTAATCTTCTAGTAATTCTAAGTGAAAACCAACCATAATGTTTGCAGAAACTACAGCCCCGCGCTATTATTCAATTCTATGCAAAACAGATAAAAATTCAAAATCCATGCAAGATCAAGGACTGCCCTTGTTTCATCTTCTGTTAAAAAGGAGTCAAGTGAATTTAGAAAAAGATAAGTATATCTGACACGTAGCGTTAAATCCGACTCTCGCTCAGGAGGGTGGTATACAGCCTCTACGGATGAAAATGAGGAACAATTTTAGAAACTCGTGCTGAAAGATGGTTGGATAAACATTAAAGTATAAGCAGAAATGACTAACCCATCGGTCAGTACTACGTACTACAAATAGTAATTAGCCAATCATTACTTAAGCTGAAGGGAGTGACCTTAGAACTCACCAAACAATTTTTGAATTTCAAAAAATAAGATAAATAATATCATTACACTCAGTTTGGATTGAACAAGATTAAAATAAAAATTCCATGCAATCGATATTGGTTGCCATTGTTAAATTGTTATTGAAGATCAAAATCGATTTTTTTCCTTTTAAACATAAAATTTTGATTTTCTCAAAATTTTTTTTTCGAAAAGTATGTAATTATTCCCCACTTTTTGCAACTTGGAAACGTGTACCTAGTCTTTGCAAACAGAAAAAAGTCAGGTCATTTCATCTCAAGTGAGTAATTTTCAAGATACGACCGAAACGAAAAAAATTTGTCTCTACTCTTGGAATGAAGGCCTTGATGCGGGCTTCATTTATTTGCCTATCTATTATTATTGTATGTATAATGTTGAAGTAAATCTTCGGACTTACTGACTTACTTATGATAGCAGAACCGATCCCCCTGAAGCTGCATTGATGTAGGGATTATTCGAAATTTGGTTCGGTAAAAGGTGAAAAGAAGTGAACCTTGGTTTTTGTCAAAACCCAAAACGGTTAAAAAAAAAATTAATATTACACAAGATTCTCATAATAAAAAATGTGCAAACTTCGTTCCTCTCAATGGATTTTTTTCTCTTTGTAACACTGGATATTTCTATGTCAAATCTTTCCATATACCGAATGTAAATGTCGGAGATGGACATTAACACCAATACTGAAAACAAGAAGACCATTAATATACAAGACAAGCGAACTTTATTTTATTCAACAAAATATTGCATTTAACTCTCTACCCACCTACTCTACATACTCGTACGTATTTGCCGCCGAATTTTAACTCCTTTTTTTATAGCCCCATTGTCATAAAACAACTGTTTTCTTTACAACGTATATTATGCATGTGATTTAAAATGCTTGTTCATTCAAATATTTACTATTAGCACATACGAATATTAAAAGCTAACAAGGCTACGTTCATGAAAGATAAGAAATTTACCAGATTTACACTACTGAATGAAAACGATACGAGTATCTTCTTGTTTTAACCGTATAGTCAATTTTATTGCTGCAGCACTTCAATTAAATATCGCGGATCAGTACAACTTTCCTTTTAAATCAAATTGACATATTTTGAGTAAACCCGTCAGTTGCAAATTAATTGTCACTCCAAATGTTTCGGCGATATTTAAATGTGCCCAAAGAATGTATAATTTTCCAGCGATCCGTTTTCACATAAGTCGACAGATCACACACTTTTTACCCATGAAAACGGGTTCCTGTTGAAAAGGACAAGTCCTAGTTCAAGCTTAAACTAGATTCTAAGAAGACCTTCTAGTTTTTTTTACTAACTAGACTAACACTCACTTATCCGTCATTTTTATAAATTGATATATTTATGGTACATATACTCGTAAGTACAATATGTACATACATTGGAGGTATGTATACATTGGAGATGTAAAAATCCACTTGCTTGATCCGTCAACATATTAACTTAATAGTGGCAAATAATGTCAGTAGCATAGAATTTAGAATTTCAAACATATTCTTATAAACCGATTTTTATCAGTAGGTGTTGGCATTTAAAGGAAAAAATAGGAAAAGTATAAAAAACGCTAGTGAATTTCAGTGGAGAATCTCAGCTTAAGTAAGAATTAGTCAATCACTGTTTACCGGCAATATACGAAAACCGTATGTCGGAATAATAGGTACTTAAAATATATTAACGAAGCTTATTTACTCATTTGCCTCCATAGGACAAAGCGGTTGGAAAGTGTAATTTTTATATTGATTTTTGACGAGGTGGTATTATTAGAGATATGCGTAATAAGCGAGCTGAAATACAAAAAATCCCTGACCACCTCAAAGTTCTACTCATACATAGCTGTCTATAGTATTCTAACAATCTCTTTAATTCGTCAATGTAGTTCAGAATGTCCTCTCTTACAACTTAAGTAATATGGTATGCGCCTCTTCTGTTCCAATTCTCAGCATCGACTGTGACTCTACTACTAGAGTCAATAGAGAATACGATTGTCCAAATCAATACCCACAATCTTTTCGTCGATTTTAAGGTGAATGTGACAGAATTTATAGAGACGAACTATATAGAGTCAGGTCTAGTATTGGCATACATGCCAAGCTCGCCCGTCTGTGCAGAATGATAATTGAGAACGCTCGCTGCTCCGTCAAAATCAGTAACCGAGAGCTTTCAAAAAAGGTTTTAGACAAGGTGACTCGCGTTCATGTTACTTCTTTAACATCATATTTGAAAGAATTGTGCGAAACTCATAAATAAACACTGCAGGCGTAATCTGTCAAAGATCTGTACAACTACTAGCGTACGCCTATGATATCAACCTAATTGGGAGAACACGGCGGTCTGTCACTGGTGTTTGCGCTAGTATTAAAATGGATACTGCCAAAATGGATTTAGCAATAATTTTGATGTAGTAAGGTACTTTATCTACCTTGGCCAACAACAATTCAACAGAATAAAACGAAAAATCATTACCAATCGAAGTTTCGAAGGGCTAAAAAACCAATTGAGTAGTAAGTACCTATCCCGAAAAACTAAGGAAACTCAATATAAGACCTTGATCATTAAAGTCCTGCCTTAGGGCGCTGCAGCATGGACTCTATCTATTCTTAGTCGTTTCGAGAGAAAAATCCTTCGAAAAATATTCGGTCCCGTTGACGTTAATCGGCTTTGAAGAAGAAGATTCAACGATGTACGGCGACTCGACCTAGTCAGAAAACTGCGCATTAGTCGCATGGAACATATAGAGTGAATGGAATCCAATGCCACGACCCGCAGAGTCTTCGAATCTAACGCGGACGGACAACGCAGTAGAGGAAGACCTCATCTAAGATGGCGCGCGCAAATAGAAGGGGACCTTAACCGACTTGGAGTGCGCAATTAGAGGCAGTTAACTAAAGGCCGTACTAACTGGGAAAACTACACCTGAGTAAGTGATTCCTATAGAAGGAATACGTCATTTGATGGGTAGTTAATATTCATTATAAATTATTTAACAAAATAATTCCTTTTTAGATATATTAAACATATTGTTCTACTAGAAAAGACTTCCCTATTACAATATATCAAACATGATGTGGTGTTGTTCCTATAGCTTAAATACATAAGTATTTATTTACATATATATAATATCATTATAAACACATTCCTTTCCATTTTTGTATATATGTCTGTACATGCCAAAGTGGGGCTTGAAAAATTTCATTAAATCTTTTTCTTGGTTGTTCTCCCAAACGACCAAACAACATACGAAACAACATACGACAGTTTTTAGAATTCATCCTCCTTTATACACTTTATACACACCGTGCGTCCTCTAAATGACATTCAATGTTTATCAGGACTCCCTACAATATACCATAATAACTAATCTCCTCCTTTCCACTCAACTTTAGTAAAAATAAAAAAAAACAAATTCGTTTAAAAGGCGTTTTCTCGAATTCTGGTTGGTTGTGTACTATGCGCATGCTGAAAATAATATACAAAAACCAAATTTAGCTTTTTTTGGTTTTGTTATATTGAGAACCATGTTAATGGAACCTCTCAGCACCCTGTTGGTTTTTAGCAACAAGAAAATCAATCACATGTACAAACATATGATATACAATATGTACATTGGTATATTCGTGGCAGAAAATATCAGTTTTTATCACGTAATTATAAATTATGTACAGCTTTTTGGAGAAAAACAAAACGTTCACAAAACGAACTAAAAGTTCATCTTGTGGTGCCTTAAGAAAACAATTAAATTTAAATAATTTGAAATATATCAAATTTTGGGACTACAGTGAAATGATGGCAAAGGAAAAACTTTTTCCCATTTTATTAATACTCCTATCCGCATTTGCATTTGGTACGCATTTCAGCTAGCCGCATTTGGAGAAAGAACATTTTTCTCTTCGTCTTTATCTTTTTGTTCATCGTCTTGTGGAGGAGAAAGAAGCTGCAACTCTTTGTCGTTTTTGTCCGTTTTTGGAGTATTCCAATCCTGAAGTTCTGAAGATGCAAACAGAACATAAAGCAAGCCAGAAATTATCAGCATTCCAGAGGCAATCAAAAAGACATATTTCCAACTTTCAAAAGTTTGCTAAAAAGGACAAAATAATAAGTTTCTTTCAATAATAAATAACTTTCGACTCAACTTACATTTCCCAGTGTTAAAATTCCAACAATTACCGGAGATATGAATCCTGGAAGTACACCAATCATTCCACTAATGCCAAGACCAATTCCTGCATAATTTGGTGATATATCAACAATACTGGCAAGTGGACCCGATGAAACTGCTCCATGGAACATCGTCGCTATTGTTAAGAAAGCAATCGCTGCCGTAGAATTGTGCCCGAAATAAGCCAAAGCTAAAACCACACAACCATTGATAGTACAGCAAAAAGTTGTTGCCAATTTGCGAACATTAGTTCGGCTCATTTTCTCCGTTCGTAGGAGATAATCACCAAATATCGAGAAAATGTAAGCAAAAATCGTCCTCATTAAATGTGGAAGACCTGATAAGATACCAGTCTGGAAAACAATTTTCGAAGAATTCGTTTAGTCGACCTTTTTTACACTATATCTAAAGTTGTTTATATATGTGTGATTTATTTATATAAACACAAGTTAATACTTAATATTTACTTTTGTTGAACCAATACATTTTCCACTTACTGTTTTTATATCCCAGTGATGAATAACCTTAAAGTAAGTTGGTGCCTGAGTCATTAGCGTAAACAAACCCCAAATGCCCCCCCATTGGGCAATCACATTCATCCAAACAGGTAGAGAAGTTAGAATTGCTCTCCATGGTACAGAACCTTGTATTTTTGCTTGCACGGAAGCACCCAGAGATTTTTCTATATAGCGAACTTCTTTTTCACTAATTCGCGGATGTTTTGCTGGTGAATCGTAAACAAAAATAAGCCAACCTAGCCACCAAATTGTTCCAAATATGCCACATATATGATAGACCCATTCCCAAGAGGTCCATGATATAGTGTATCCGAATAGAGGGTAGAAAACCGCTATGCCCATAGAGCTTCCAAGGTATGCCGTTACGAATTTGCTACGCTCGTTAGGTGGAATCCATTGCCCGGTTAATACATGCATTGCTGGCCAGGCGAGACCCTATTGAAGACAAGAAAACAAAAGTGAATAGAAATCACATTTTTTCTGGTATCTACATACATATATGTCAATAAACTTACACAAATTAGTCCTTGGAGTATTCTCCACCAAATCAATGCTCTGTAGTCCCAATATGAAATAATTGGGATAAAAAAACACATCCAACATCCAATAGCATTAGAAAGCCCAAAAACTATTTTGGTACCAAATTGTTTCGCCAAAATTCCACCTGGAACTTGTGTCACCCAATGGGCCCAAAAAAACGCTCCCAATATCATCCCTTGCTGATATTCATTCCACTCAAAACCGGCCTCATCAAAATCTATCTAAATAAAAAAATATAACAACAACCGCTTAGGCAAAATAAAAATTTAAATGGTCATTAACAAATTAATTAGATGTCAAACAAGCGCTCTGCGTATAATGCTCGTCTCAGTGATTTATATTCTCTTAATTCGTTTGCTTATCAACATTGCTTATCGCAACAGAAGTGTCAAATCAAACCATAGTTTCACTCGGCTACGTAATATGAGTCGAGAGTAAACATTTACGTTGCCATCGCAAATAAAGAGATAATCTTTTCTAAATATAATCAGGCACTGAAAGCGTGCAAAACATTAAAACAAAAACCCCTAACACCCACAGAAAAAATTTAAAACTTGTGTTTATTCAGATTCCCATGAAAGTTGTTTTTAGGTAACAAGATTAAAAATTCATTGTAACAAATCAAACTGATATATAATTTTTATAAGATTAATTACTGCGACAAATATCATCAAGTTGTTTGCCAATTATTGAAAACGTAATAGTATAAAGTAAGAGTAGACAATAAAAAGTGCAATTGCCGATAAGTTTATTGACGTGAGGTAGGTTTGACATCATAAACTGAATCATTGGTCATATATTCGCACATTTTATACCCATACATATGAACAATTATTGATATTATTATTTTTATTGGAGCTTAATGGTGAATAATTTGAAACTATAAACCCCATCATTTGATGTTAAGTATTTTAGTACGAATATAATATAAATGTATTTATTTTACATTATTTTTCTCATCATTTATTTTATAATTTTTATTATTGTAAAAAAAAATTGTATAGGCCAAATGGTCAAATAGACTTTTTAAGCTTACAATTATTTAATATTAAGAATAAAATTAAATGTAATAATATAAACAAAATATTAGGAGCAGGCAAATTGTGGGGATGGTCCCATCATAAACCTCCTCTCATAGTTTTTTTTATCTTTTTCTTGTTTTATCATAACTTGTTATCCCTGAGGGTTGCATCGCTTTGATCTAGGGCATCCTATAAAGGAAAGTTCGTAGAATGTTTACCATCTCTGAAAAAGAAAAAACGGAGAAAATATCGCCCATCATCTGACGAAGTAACGTAGTCCCCCAATTGAGAAGTTATTATTGTCTTAAAATAAAATGCGAGACAGACTGCTGGTACTGATACCATGGTATAGCAACACTATATTCTATACCACATGTCCCTCACCACAATACCACGTTAAAAGCATTCGCAAGTTTTTGGTAGTCTATCACCTTCTTACTAATTGCAGCGCCACTTTCTTCTCTGTTCGTAGACTCTTTGACAAGTAATCACAGTGAAAAAGTATAGTATTATTTTTGTAAAATGGATTCGAAGAGAACTATTGTATTATCCAAATGCGAAATAACAAAAAACAACAAAGTGCACTACTTAAATCAGCGTGTACTACAAAATGCTGTCCGTCGTGTGTGATAGTTTTCACTACAGCATGGTATACATACCATGGTTTCAATAGCAGCAGTCTGGTATAAATATTCTGGGAAGCTTGGAGTCTCCATAAAATGGGCAATCAAATATCTTACCATGAAATAGGGTAAACTGCACATCACACTCCAATGTTTTTCACGAGCCGTTTGTGACAAATCTCAATATCCTCATGCCCAATGCAGAGAATTATACAATCATAAATAGGGGTATTTGAAAAACCAACTTACTTAAAATTTTTTAATAACTAAATAACCAAAATGAGTTTTTATACTGATGTTGGGGCATTGCAATAACATAGAGTCAAAGCGGTTTTCTCCTCGATCTATAGTTCCAGAATACTTAAACCGAAACCAAGCTTATTGGCATGTCTACGTGCGAGTAGTAATACGTAAGTAGTGCGTTGCCTATGCGAAGAGTTAAAACAATGAAATCCAGACAGATCCAGACATTAAAAGAGCTTAAAATTGCTTTGCTTGAAGCACATGACCAAATACCAGATATTGCCAAGAAGACTTCTTTCAATATTTACACCAAGAGGATGAGTACCAATTAGTTACGCACCTACTCTTTCAATTAGGCACACTCCAAATTTAGTAAATCTGACGAAAACAAATAGATTTATTTTCTTAAAATTAAGTAAAATTTAACATCTACAATAAAATATAGATAAATCAGAAATATAATGAAAAATTGCGTTCATCTAATTTTGTCCTGCAGTGTTATTTATAAAAAAAAATTACATTCTTTGTAATTAAGCAAGCAAATAAAAATTACCTGCAGATAATTACCCTGAAAAGATAATAGTAAAGTGCATACAAATTTACATATGGTTGTGCAATACATTGGGGAGGGTACGATAACTTAGGCGCTAACAATTGATAACGTTTTTTTTGTAGAACAGTTCAATACAAGCATTCTTTACTATCGGGGGGGTCCCTTTTTTAATTTTTTTTTTATTAAAATTTTGAGTTTGCATGAGAATTTTTCAAAAACTATAATTTAATTTGAATTAAGGATTCAAGAACAGGTTTCTGGCTTTCAAAACCGGTACTATACATTGTAAGTGTTGCCGTTATTTTTTAATATTTTTTTTTCATTTGATGTAATTTTTTTTTAAACTGCCCCAACCTCCTAAGCGGGGCGAGATAGACCCCCCTCCTATAGTAAAAGAAATCCTTATATTGAACTTTTCTACAAAAAACTGTTATTACTTCTTGGTGACTACGTTATCGTACTCTTGCCAATAGATTGCTACGATTTTACTTTGTTGTTACTATTTATACATACTAACTGAAACACTATTTATTGAAAATTTTCCTTCTTTCGTGCAACTCTACGTACATATGTATATATATTTCTATACCTACATACACATTGTTGTCCTACATACATATCCATATACACATTTTATTCACTATGCACTTATATATCCAAAGTCTTAGCCCCTATATGTACATATTCGTATATACGAGTATATGTATCTACCTATGTATACCATTGCATTATTTATTTATTTGGAACTGAGACAGGATTAGAATTCGAAAATAAGCCCATTCCTTAGAAAAATGTCGCTATAGTGTTTTCTTCCATAAGTATACCTAAATGTGGACATCTGCCCTTGGTGGATTCAATCCAAAATCAAACGCAAACTTATCCCCAGGTTATCGATATGGGTAGATGTCCTGTGCGAAGGCGTTGTAACTGAACAGTGTGCAACCAATATATGAAAGTTATGAAGATGTAACCTTTAGTTGCAGGCGGCAGCCAAATCATTTAAGAAGTCCACCTCTTGACGACTCCGTTCACTAAATTTATCACATTGTAATATTGTACGGCCGTAGTCGTTACCCTAATACCAAACATGATCTTTTATCTTCTTTTTTTTTTAAATTAGCGCGCGCTTAAGGGGTTAAAGTACCCGTAGTGAGCACATAAAGAAGCCTAGCCTAGTATTTTTCTTTAAACGCTGCAAGTGTAGTTTTTTTTAAAGTGGTAATTTCTGCAAACAATTATAGAGTGACTTTACTTTAGCCAATTTGAAACTGTTTAAGTCATAAAAAGTGTTAAAAATACCTTTTCTTGGAACTATTTGAGCTTGTTTAAATTTTTTTTTGTACCAATTTTTATTTCTCAATATGTCTGTTAAAATTCCGGTAAGCATTTATGAGTGCGGTCAATGCAAGGAGAGACTACCAAATGATGGTGGTTTTACTGTGTGTGTAAACTGCAACCGCAAACTTCACTTCGAGTGTACTACGCTTACAGAGAGGTTGTGGAGAAACATGGGCAAACGGAGAGAATTGTGGGCTTGCCATACATGCAGAAACAGCATGAGTGATCAACCTCCTGCTGCTGTAGTAGTGTCCCCAAAGGTTCAAACACCAATACCGGGAACACAAACCCCGAAATATAAATCCAGCCGATAATAGCTCAGCTGTACTAACTGAGATTCGACTGCTAAGAGCCGAAATCAAAGAAATAGCAGCAAGCTGTGATTTCTTGGCTTCAAAATATGACGATCTCAATAACAGCATGCTGAAAAATAACAACATTATGGAGACCCTAAGCAAAGAAATTAAAGAACTAAAACAAAACAACGAAAAGAAAGATTACATTATTGAAGGTATGCAAGCGCAAATTAATGTAATGGAACAACAAATTATAAAAAAAACAATGTCGAAATTAAACATATCCCTCCAACACCAAACGAAAACCTTACTGAAATAGTAAAAGGAATCGGTAAAACACTTAATCACGAACTAAAAGACACTGACATCATAGACACATATAGGATCATAACCAAAAATCAAAATCAGTCAACGATGATTGTTTCTTTCACCTCAAACGTCGACAAAACTAATTTTGTGAAAAAAGCTCGTACCGCCCGCGCCCGTCCCATTAAACTGACTTCAGTAATGCAAAACAGCAATATCAATACAAGTGCAATGACGACTGGCAACACGATCTACGTCAATAATCAGCTGACGAAACAAAACAAACATTTGCTGTGGCTGACAATGGGAAAGGCCAAACAAGAAAATTGGAAGTTTGTGTGAGAGAGTGCGGGAAGAATATTAGCACGAAAAGCAGAGAACACACAATCAATAATAGTAAGTACAGCTAATGATGTAAACAAAATTACACGCATTCAGTAACTGTTACACTGCGTGAAAAAATAATTTGAACAATAAATAGCATTTTTTTTGACAAGAGGAATAACACATATGGTATAGAAAAAATGAAGTATTAACAAATATTGAACGTAGGGTATTGGAGGGTTTAAGCGGCATAAATACGAACGAATTAAAAAATAGTATAGATATTTTATGTTTTAATATACGATCACTACGAACTAACTGGAATTGTTTTTGGATTAGTATACGCCATTTCGTAGAAATGTTAAAAATAATAGTCCTGGTCGAAACAAATATAAATGATAACGAAAAAGACTTTTATACTTTAGATGGTTTTGTGCCCGAATTTTCTAATAGAATCAAACGTAAAGGGGGAGGAGTACTAATGTTTGTACGTAAAGAACTAAATCACAAACCCTTACCCTCTGAAACCACTTCATACTTCACATTAAAGTATAAAAATTAAATATACTGAAAAAAAGGTTACATCATATGTTTTAGGAGTCTATAGACCACCAGAATTAAATAAAGGGGAGTTTATTAAAGAACTTGCAGATAACCTCGACCTATTAGAAAAGAAAAGTGAGATAATTATAATGGGCGATATAAATATAAATGCAAGTAAAAGATTACCTCGAAATGTTAGCTTCATTCAGACTCATTAATATTATAACAGAGTATATGTACAAGAATAAACCCGAGAAACTGACCAAAAACATTAATCGATCACATCTTGCTTAGCAAAATAAATATGCCAATTCATTCGGCTGTGATAGAAAGTGGTATGACGGACCATTTTGCCGTATTCTGTTATACAGCTGAGGAATTACCTGCAGCTGAAAACATCACAAATTGCCAACAAATTTCTAACAGGAGAGTTAACCAACTAATAGAAGAAACGGACTGGACAGAAGTAATAAATCAAAACAATGCCGACGCCTTATATCAGACGTTAGTCCATAAAATAAATACCATATATAAAATGGCAACTAAAACAAAAAAAAAAGCGACAGGCAAAAGAAACCAAAACCCATGGATTATTCCTTATTTAATCCAAGAATGTAAAAGTGCATCAGTGCAAAATCTAACTTCTATAAAAACCAGTTTAATGAATTTAATCGTGATTCTCGCAAAACATGGGTCTTGATAAACCAAATTCCTCGAAGGAAAAAGACGAGCATTGACGAAACCTTGGTTAAGAACTTCTCAACGAAAGTAACTACACTATCCAACGAATGTGCAAAAGCATTCTCGACCCAAATCAAAGACGTAATTCATTTTTGCAATTCAAAAACCTCGAACCATACAATTCATAATTTGAGTAGTTCAATCTTTGTTTATCCAACCAATGTTAACAAAATACGAAAAATTATTAGCACGTTAGGAGAAAATAAATCACCAGGAATCGACGAAGTCCGCGTTATAGATTTCAAAAAACATTCTGACATCTTTGCCCCCATTAATTTGGAAATTAGTAAACCTTATACCTTAGTTTGTATAAAGGATGGGTTAAAAACCAACTCAACGACTACAGGCCTATATCTATCTTACCCGATATCGAAAAATGTATGGAAGGAGTAATCATGGAAATATTGCAAGGATTCATTCATCAACATAAATTGATTCACCCAAATCAATATGGTTTCCAAAATGGTAAAAGTACAGGGAAACTGCTTGGGGAATTTGCGAACTACGTCAATGAAGGCCTAAATAGGAGTCAACATGTTCTTCTTCTATTCATGGACTTTAGTAAAACTTTCGATACCATACACTGCAACATATTGGAATAAGAGGAATGATGGCGGAGTGGTTAAGCGAATATCTATATAACAGGCTATTTCAAGTACAAATAAGCAACATTTTTAGCGAAAGAACAAAAGTAGAATACGGAGTCCCCCAGGGATGAAAATTAGGACCAATACTTTTTATACTATTCACCAACGAACTTCTCCAAGTTGCTGTTCAAAAACAGCATATCTTTTGCTTTTGCCGATGATATAGCCATAGTAGTACGCCACAGGTCTTTGGAAACGGTAACATCCATTTTGCAAGATGAGTTTGATCCTGCAGTAAAATGGTGTCACGATCAACGCGACAAAAACAAAAATCATTCATATCCGAAATCCTAACTTCAAACAACTGCAAAATTATATATTTTTAAGAAATAAAGGATGCATCAACTCTACAAACCAAGTCATTAAGATGGTGGAAAAATTTAAATATCTTGGAGTTATCATTGGCCAACACTTCCTATGGGATAAAAACATTGACAAGCTGCGCATGGACCTAAAGGAAGCTCTTTATGCACTGGGTCACCTTAAATACCATGCCACGTTTCCCGTTATGAAACAAGTATATTACGCTCTGGTTGAGTCAAAGTTAAGGTATGGTGTGCTTGCTTGGGGAAACGCAGCTCCAACCCACATCCAAAAGTTGCAAAGGCTCCAAAACCTGGCAGTAAAACAAGTAAATAGTACTTGTGTAGATATGAAAGAGAACTTTGTGGCCTGACTGTTGAAAATATTTTTAAAATGGCAATTACCTCCGAATATTTTGACTACAACAGATTTATTCAACCAATATTCCAGGACTTCAATACCAGATAACGTGCTCAAAGGATGCTTCAGGTGTCCGTAACCAATAACAAATATGGCCAAAGACAACTTAAATCTATAGTTCCATCAATTATGAATGTACTACCTAGACTTATACAATAATACATACAACACGTTTTAAAACTAGAAAAAAATTAATTAAACAATTCTTCTTAACTTCCGCTTAAACTTAACATTTTCTATCGTCAATAAAATTATTGTGAATCAGGTTCGAAGGGGCGGAATGCTAATGGCGATTTATATGGAGCACTGTTGGTGGAAATAGCGATAGAACAAAGCGAGACATGAGATATTTCGTCGGTGTTCGAAAGTGTCCATTGACTGAGTGATATTAGCATCACTTATGAGTTTTATTGCACGATTTTGAACCCTATCTACTAGGTGCAAACATGTTTTAGGCGCAACTGACCAGATGTGGGCATCGTACTCCTATTTTGGTGGATAAATGCCTTATAGAAGGGAAAAGTATTTCTTACATCTTTGAGAAAATCAAGACATTTCACAGCATTTTTAGCGGCATCGAATATGTGCTCATTTCAACGTAAGTTGTCATTGGCAAACATACCGAGAATGGAAAGTTTTTCGGTTTCGGCGATGCAAGTGCCATTCGTAGATATTGGCTGGGTATTTAAATTTCGGTTTAACGACAGCAAACGGTATAGTGTTTTTGAAACATTAAATTCCACTCTATTGATAGTTTCCCAATTGGTTATACTGTTAATATCGAAATTTAATGAGCTAAGAATATGCTCCCGTTCCCGTTCTACATTCCCGCAGGGACGCGAGTTCGGGAATAAATATGAAAAGCAGAAAGTACTGTCGTCAGGAAAAGAATATATTGGATTAGAAGTAACAAACAAGAGATCATTGACGAAAATTAAAAAGAGTGTGGGAGACAGAACGGAGCGCTGGGGCACACCCGCATTTATTTCGTGTATATCAGATTTGAAACCATTCAAGCTATTGCTACGAAAACCACATTGCCGGTCATTGAGAAGTTCATGAGTTGGCGGTTGATCAGAGTTTCCATGACCTTGGAAAGAAGGGTCTTAAGTGTAATGGGTTTGTGGGAAGAGAGAGAAGAAGATTGGCCCTTTTTAGGGACGGTCTGGATAAATGCTGTTTTCCATCTACTCGGAGAGAGTCCTAAAGGGTAGGATTGATGAAAAAGCTTACGCAGTGAGGCAAAATTTCGAATAGTTTTGACGACCGATTAAAAACGTTTACTGTCTTGACATTGTAGAATCTTTTCCATAGTTTTTGGTTGTATTGAAATTACACACTCTTAAGAAAGACGTTGCAGTCATTCCTGGCTCGTTCGAACTTTTTTCGGTTTTCCTCTGTAGGTTCGGTCGACCGAAAAAACATTTCTCTAACCCTAACAGCCTCTTTACAGTTTCTTACCATGCATTTTCTTTTGGGTTTGATATTCTTCATCCGATGAGGGATAAAGGATCTCATTCCAAAGAGAACAGTGTCTGTGATCGTATCAGCAATGCCATCCAGGTCGTTATCGAGAACGCATAACGACCAGTTAAAATTTCTAAAGAAGGTGTTAAGTCCGGTCCAATTGACTTTTTCGTATTGCCATACGGTTCTTTTAGGAATTATTTTTCTAACTGTGTGGTCGGTGTACGAGAAATTAGCTGATATGACGCTATAGCACAGATGAACAACTTTCCAGATATTGGAAAACCAAAACCGGCTTTCTACTGATCGCCTCTATCCATGTGACCCTGTCTGTGAACACGTATGAATTGTCTTCAATAGCAATTTCTCTTCCATCTTACACAAAACCCGCCCATTTTACTCGAAAAATGTCGGCAAATGACATTACAAACCCGCGTCCAAATCGCTCTCATTCTAACAATTTTACTTGTAAATTGCTCTTATTATAGCAAATTATGACAGGTTATAGAAATATACAAATGTTGGTACTTCACTTATAGTGTGTCTGTGCGAAAGTTAAGCGCTTACAAAAGAATTAGTAGAGTTTGCCATCTAGGTTAGTTCATCTATGCACATAAACAGTTTACATATTTAACAGGGTGTGAAATTAAAAACAAGTCCAGGGTGTTGGCGGTATGAATAGCAACGTTTGGTATTCGCGTGGGATCATTTACATGCTGGTTAAAATCGCCGCAGGGAAGATCTCCACACACCATCCCTCGGCTATTGTCTGTCCAGAATGTCAAAGCCACCCAGAATTATGTATGTAGATTGAAATCGCCCGTAATAACGATTTCAGTATGCCGATACAGGAATACAGTTCTTTGAATGGAGTCAAACAGCGCATCAAACTCATTAAAGGTCGAATTGCTGTCCAGTTTGGGGCTTCTGTAAATAAAGTAGTAGTGGATAATTTGCCTAAGAAGATGAAATTTTAACCACATGGAATTAAATTCCGGATTGGAACAGGGATTACATTAAGGTGGAGTTTGGTAAGCTACATCACTACGCACGTAGATGGCGGAACCGCGGTGAGAAAGGAACAATGGATCCAGTCCGAAGCCAGGTAGCTTCAGATCTGGGTGATCTGAGAGGTGTAGGCGGGGTCTACCTGTATTTCTATAAATGCCAAAATAGCTACCCACAGATGTGGGCATACGCAGAAAAGTGATTACTTTCTAACATGCGTATATTTGCTATGTCCACTCTAAATTCGCTAGCCATTATAAAAAACAAACACAAAAAACACAAATACCGACAATGCTGAGAAAGGCTGCGAAATGAAAATTCTGACGTTGGTTTACTGAATCAAATTGTTGTACGCGTTACGCCCTTACAACAATAAGATATATTGTGCCGCATTCATATTTGATTCCAATTGGTATCTCAGAGGTTAGCAATCTAGTCTTCCCCGTAGGCAAATGATATTTATCCGCATTTTACCACCTTGTTTTGATCACACGCAGTGCTGTAAGTATACAATGTGAGATGAGGCCCTTAAAAATTAAGATCTAGCCCTAGGCCCTTAAAATTAATTTAGCGTCTAGTTGAAACTCAGTTAATTGTATCTAACTAACTATTGATCCAATCAAAACTATATTTTTTTAAATAAAAGAATTATGGTATAACGTAATAAATAAATATATCAGTTGATTTTATAATTTCTTTTCCTTTTTAATAATAAAATTAAAATTAATTTCTTCAGGGCTTTATTTCCCCAAAATGTACTAAATTCCAAATTTCGGGCTAGGGAATGCTCGATTGACAGTACTGCTTAACTAGGCAACTAATATTTAATTTAATATAATTTAGAGAATATTCATTCGGCACTAGCGATATTACAATAATAGTAAGGAAGTACATATGTATGTTACAATATTTCAGAGAAGCTTAACGACATAAAATAATTATTTATAATCAATAAATCTGTAAGTTCTCTTATGCTTTATTTTTCGGTATTATGCCTGAAACTTAAACGAAACTGTGAATAATCGTATTATAGGTAAATCTGTAAGAAAACTAAACTGAAATAATTTTTTGAAATTGTAAGCTCCGAGATTATACGGCCATTCTGTTTTAGAAGAAGTTGATTTACTCGAAAACGAAAATTTTTTATATAAAGCTTTGTATGACTGGTAATGATATAAATTGCATACAAAATAAACAAATAGAAATATTTTGAGTAGGCTATGAAGGCAATTATTTCCAGCTTTTGTGTTATGTTTTTTTTTTTCATAAAGAATAGCAACCAGAAAAAAATCTACTAATAGTCTTCTCTTCTACTATTTATAAGCTAACAACAAACTTCTACTACGAATTCAAATAAGAAATTTCATCAACTCATACCCCGAGGTCTTTATTTGATTAGATTTAAATGTAGACTTCAGAAGAATTCTTATCAAGGTGGCAAAACAAAAATCCATTTTGATATGAAATTTTTGGTAAACAATTGTATTATTTAAGCTGCAATTAGGGTGCAGACAACATAATACTATAAAACAATATAATCGAATTTCTTAGATTACAAACAAGTTTTGAGATACACTGCGTCCTTACGGCAACATTTATTTAACTTAATTTCGAATTACTTTATATCATACGCAAGTATAATATGATATCAGCGATGCACATACATGTTTTAGTGGCAATATTTTTGTTTACACCTTGAAATACGTTAGAAATTATTTTTAATAAAACACTTAGAAATGTACACTGGCTAGGTAATCTTGTTTTTACAGGACTATTACATTAATGAATTTAATGTTAGATGTTGCTGTAATTGCTTTTAGTTGCCCATAGTATTCTCCAAGATTAACTGAGTCGTATGAAGGAAACACAAAAATAAATTTAAAACTGCCACGACATGTAGAAAAAAAAACCCACATCAACTACGAAAAATATCGCTGAAAGATGAAACCAAATTCAAGCGCCTACCCAAAAATGATCTGTTTAAGTCAACTGCAGACAATAAACGTGAACTGGAACGAAGAACTGGAAAGAAGAAGTGAAATATTATTGGTCCTATGAAATGAAAATATATTTGGAGGAATTTGATGGTTCAGGTGCCCTGAGCATACAAGCCCAAATCTACTATCGACAGCGTCAAGTATGGAGGGAAAAGCATCATATTTTGGGGATATTTTTTGGGGTATGGTGTCAGTTTAATATTTCAGATAAAGGAGACCATAGGCCAGAATTTGTACCCCAAGACTTAAAATGGGATCGTGGTCCCGTATTCCCGTCCAAACTAAACGTTAACCGGTTGAAAGTATGGAAGCAACCCAAAACGATTTTGGAGCTCCCAACCTGAATACAAAAGAAACCCCCGCCGATTTAGGCACTGGCCCAGCAGCTACTGGATCACTTGATTCCAATCAGCCCTACTGGTCTTTCTACGACACAGCATATATCTTGAACTACGTGCAGCTGAACCTTCCAAACTCCAGACTTTAATCCTCTGGAAATACTAAATTTTAACGAATTCATAATGAAATGATAAAATTTTCTACATTTTTTAACAATATTCGGTGGTCCTATTGCTTTGCCCATAGCTGTATGTATAATATGTATAAAAACAAATAAAGCAATGAATTTATATACTCTATCTATATAATTTACCTACTTCTAACTCTGCTGATTTAGCGGTTTGAGATTTTTTTATTTCTTGACAAATACTCTAATTATACCACAATTCTAAGTTTAGCGAAACTACTTTCAAAATCGTCAATGTAGATAAACTGAGGAATCATTAAACGGATATTCAAGCAAAATTGCATTAATTAGTCTTACATATGTAATATCCTGTTGTTTGCATTAGCGGTAGGACAATTCATGTAGGTTTGTCTGTACAATTTAGAAAAACTTCCTTCCTTCATTAAATACTTGATATATACTTTTTTTAAATCATTGGAACTATAATTTATATACTCGTACATATATAATATGATACATTCATTATCGTAGTTATTGAAATAATAGTTCATTTGGCGAAGAGCCTTAAAAAGAATGTAGTAAAGTAATAAGTTGTTGGTCCTTATAATCGACCATTTCCATAACCATTGCAAAGCACATGAATGCCCATAAATAGTGTTATTTTTTAAAACTCGATTGTACTCTGTTTTTCTAGTAAAGCAATACACAAACCCTAGCATAAATGACAAAATTTTACCTACATATTTATACAGGTATATACGTAGGTATATTTTGACTTTACTTTAATTAATCGAACGGCAAAGAGTAACTTATTTCTTCGTGCTTCAGATTGATTTTTGTATTTTTTCAAATAATTTCAACGTGGAATTATGCCCATTATATTACAATATTAAAATATTGTAAAAAATCTACAACCTGGGTAGTTCCATAAAAATATGCCCTGTGTTGGGCTTATTCTTCACCCAAATATACGAAAATACATCATAAGAATTGTATCATACATAATTGGAAATGCAGCATTCAATTTACCAAGGCTTACAGGACTAGCCATATGGTAAAATATACAATAACTTAATTTATTACATAATTAAAATTAGAATCACCTTGACTTTGATCTTTTAATTAAATTAAATTGAACTAATTTGCTGCAATTTGTCCGATACTGAAAAGTATATCTATTTCAATATTTCTTTCACAAATTTAAAAAATATTGTTTAATTCAGCACGATTTCACCCCAACCATAGTTTATTAAATTTCATTTAAGAATGAATTGTGCAGTTATATTTGACTTTGCACTTGAGTCGAATAACTTTCTAAAAGATCACTTAAAATAATAGAAGCATTTGCTTTAAGTCATTCCACTCGTATCTATTTATATTTTCACAATTTTCAAAAAAAAATCCAGTTATACTCACGTTTAGTTTCCTTAAAACCCACTTTTCTAATGAAAATTTTTCCTGATCAGCGAATGTTTCATGAAGCGGCCCGTTTTTACTCTCTACCGATTTATTTGCTACTGCAGAGCTATTATCACTCGACGAAAAAGCGCTTGCACTTAGTCTTGATTTTACTATACTAGAATACTGATCCTCTAATTGAATTAAACTCCCACTGTTATTGGTATCAATCGTCATATATGCTTTTGTTGTCATAATATTGTCGCCACTGTTGACATCATAACCATTTAGTTCCGCTGCTCGTTGAAGTTTAGAGGCCTTTGACACAACCATTTCAACAATTGTGATATTTAAATTGATCCGAATCATATAGTTGACTGCAAATCCAACGAATGTTAAGTACCAAAGTACAGTGCGTGCTTGAACTATTTTAAAAGATTATAAGACAACGAATTTCGTTGCCATATTTAAAACGATGTCGATTATTTCAATTTATTTACCTTCCACCATTTTTAGGTATGTATGTTTACAGATCACAGGATTATCTATCACGGTTAATTTTGAAATGTATACTATAATACTTAAAAGACTTAATATATCATCTTATCATCGCTAAAAAAACAAAACATATTGAATAAAAACTTTACTGATTTACTTAAAAATAATATACTTTATGTATAAGAATAATAATAATATTTTTGCATTTCAATATCGTCACTACAAATTAAAATAAATTACATACTTTGGTTTTCAGTGATATAAATAAATTTAAAAAATTTTATACACAATCACAATTCACTAAATTTATTAGAATTCACTGCATTCTACTTTCGTTAAGAGTTCAATTATATACCGTTCTAATAAAGTTATTGAATGCACTCTGAATGCTATCCGAATTCTAGATGAATAGTTTTAGATATTTTCTGTTTTTTTTACCATTTGATCACATACGTGGTACGAAATCGGCAATCGGTGCAGAGACCGATCACTCACGATCGTTGAAAATTACTTTACTGTCACTGAGCAAGTTTAAGACCCGACTATTATAAGCGAAATGGGATGTGAATCCCGATTGCGCTGTTGTATCTTAAATGTTAGCTCTTAGCAAATAGAACGCGTGCCCGAAGATTAAGACCAATTATATATATCTGTTGTTTTATATTCGACTACCGCGCTTATCAGGTGTTATCAGCTGTAAGTGTATTATTTTTAAGAGTTTACTTTCAGGATTGTATGTATAATACGATATGGGCGTATGTATACATATATGTATATTTATGAATGCTCAAAGTAAGTTAATATAGATATAAATTTAACTGGCTTCTTCTAGATTCGTATACATATATGTACATACAGGCATGTATGAACATAAGCACAAACATATACATATACATATATTCATTTATTGTTGCGACTACAAATTAATTGTGAATATAAAAAACAATCAATTCTCTAACGTCATGCAGAAATGGCAGTTTGATACAAAATATTTAGATAAATATTTGCAAATATAATCAGAAGGGCTTTTGCTCGTAATATTAATTGACCGTTATCTACAATTTTAAGAGAATAGATTCTCCTATGAATATATGTACTACTTACCTAAATGCACAGATAATATTTTTTCCTATTCTAAAAATGACTCGTTATCTGGCAATAACAGTAGTAAATCGTCTTGCAAAGAAAAGATATACATTGCCATCAAATGATAACATTTGCCACAGTGTTATCATTCCCTTTAAACATTACTGGTTATTTTATAAGCTAAATATAAAATAAAGGACGTAAACAGAATGCCACACCAAGAGAATCGCCTTTTTATATATGTATGTATTTATGCACATATATCTATACATATGTATTTTCTTTTTATAATCTGCCCGCGCTCAAGGGATTTTGAGTAGGTACCCTTAAAATGTTTACACACATATGTACATACATATGCATGTATGCCTGCAAATATTTTACACTGTTTTAACTAAAAACATAGGTGCATACATAATATGTAAAACTATGGGTATTTTCGTATACAAATATTATACATACAAAATTAAAACAGTACAATTTTGTTTAAAAGGATTTCCGCCATTGCTGGGTCATATTAACTTACTAAATACTTACTTGTACGACGTTATAGTCCCGAATGGATAGGTGTATTAACTAAAATACCCCTTTGGTAAGCGCGATTTCTAATCAACCGCTTTTCTAACCAGTTTTCTAAGGATGGATTTCCTGTACATCTCGTACCTATATTTCCTCCTCTTTAAAATGCAAACGTTACCAAAACCTATTCGAAGAATCCTCCTTTCAAAAGCACCAAGGATATCTTCATCGCTAACATCCATGCCTCTAGTATTGGCTTGAAATTTTTGCGAAATTTTACAACAAATAATTCAAAAATGTCTGTATAATTACATTTAAATGACAGCTATGCCAGCTATAAAAAACAACCGATGAAACATGTTTTATACCGCAAGCTATTTAAGGACCGCAACTTACTCGTACAGAGCATTTAGCTTTTACCATCACCATTCTACAGCTCGCCTCTATAGCTGATTTCATATGTAAAATCAATGAAGAAATGGTGAGTATCAATCTGGACTTCTTATTGTTTCTCCGGGATCAATGTGAGTCAGTTGTTGACTTATTGTGGCAGATAAAATCGTTCACATAACACATCAAACAAAATCTTGTACGCTGTTTTAAAAATGATGCAATCAGTGGTTACAGTTCTTTTGACTGGTATGCTTTCTTTGCAATGAATTGTAGCAATAAATTGGGGTATGCTCACTATGAAGTCATGAAGTGGGTGGCCGTGGCTCAACTGGTAGTGGACTGGCTACCAAATCGGAAGGTTCAGTGTTCAAATCCCAGCCTCACCCGAAAGACATATTATCCATTTTTTCAGTTAACGAAAATCAATTAAGACTAATAGTTGACTAGAAATCAACATCAAGCCAACTTCCACTAAGAAATTAGTCTCCCCATTAAATGTTGGAGCGAAATATCCACTGAGCCCAAACATCTTTCTTTCTCTCTCTATCCCATTTTCCAAAAAACTTAACACATGCTGAGGCATTATAAGTGTATTCATACCCACTTGAGTGTTAAGTTCTAAAAAGTTTAAAAAAAAAAATAAATTTCCCGTTGCATTAAATATCTCAACCTCGTTGAGTTGAAGTTTAAATATTGTAATACTTCTTTTTTTATTTCAATCTGGTACACGGAAATCTTAGCTTTTATCGTTCAAGTTGAAGTTCAGCCAGCAGAAATGATTTTCTCTTAACTTCTCCACCAACTATGCATTTAGTATTAGACCTGCTTATCTCTACATTATCTTACCTTACTCGGATTTTGATGCTTAACTTTTTTTACATTTTAGTAAAATTTCCGAACATTATTCCTGGAATAGCAACCCTTTACACATATTTCATCGATCGCACGCTGAAGAATGTCTCTCGTCGTTATTTTGCTACATGTATTTGGCTGCACTTTGCATCAAACGAGCGGTATCGTCGGGTTATATCAGTTACAGTGTTTCTTTTGGCTTTTTTACTCTAGATGCAACTTATCTACAGACTTGATGCAAATTAGGATCGGCAGGTTCCGGCGGTATATTGCAATTGCTGTCGTTCAATTTTCAATGTTCTCACAGTACGAGCATATTATATTTTGGCTGTTGTGCCATTAAGTCCATAGGTGTAACTCAGCTATGTAGGTATTGCAAATATTGAGTTAGGAAAACCGTGTGCTAGATACTAAGGACTGAAACGAATAAAATCTGTAAATTTTAACACGGGCTATACTTCCAATGCGTAAAAATTTTAATCCCATTTTGTACCCAAATTAGCCTGTATATTCTCTAGTTTCAGTTTGTTATTGATTTTAGTTCGTTGCGGTTTAAAATATTTAGAAAATATGAGTCAAGAGGAACGCCGTAAAAAGATCATCGACAAATGGCTGGAAAATACTTCGCCTCCAAACCATTTCATCGCAAAAAATTTAAACATAGCACGCAGTACAGTGGATTCTGTTATTAAACGATATTTGGAGACGTTGACAGTTAAGCGAAAACAGAAAAGTACAGCTAAAAGTGGAGCACATGATACAAATTTGGACAGGAAAATAGTGGGTACCATCGTAAAAGAAACCGGACTATCTCATCCAGAGATGTTGCTCGGAAATGTAATACCAACAAAACAATGGTACAAAGATCTAAAAAACGTAACGGTCTAAAAACACGAAAAAAACAAAAAAACAACAAAAGTTACTGAATAGCAAAAAAGTCATAAAAACACGAGCCCAAAAGCTATACGAGTTGATCGGCAACAAGAATGCGTGCGCAGTTTTACAACTCGTTTGAAGCTGAGATTCTTCCGCAATCAACAACATCGATTGGGATGGAAAAATTTGGGTCAAAATATCTCGTTTGGCAGGCCATTTGCCAATGTAGACACATAAGCTCATCGTTTATTACAACGGGAACAATTAACGGAGAAGTGTACATTAACGAGTGCCTAAAAAAACGGTTCATTCCTTTCTTAAACCAACACGATGGTTCAACATTATTTTGGCCAGATTTATCTTCAGCTCACTATGCTCATATGACGTTGGGCTTTCTTGTTGCTAAAAATGTCGCCTTTGTCCCAAAAGATATGAATCCACCCAATGGTCCACAGTGGCGTCCCATTGAAAGGTATTCGACTTTGGTCAAAGCTAAATTGAGGAAAAGTGAGCAATGTGCAAAGGACGTAAAAGATTTTAGTGCTAAATAGAAAAGAGCGTCCAGAAAGATCACGGATGTAACTGTCACCAACCTTATGAAGGATATTCCAAAGAAGTTGAGGAAAGAATGGGAACTCAAATAATTTTTTTATTTTTTGTAATTGTGAATAAATTTAATAAAAACAGAGTTTTAAAGCAAATAAAAAAAATTAACAAGAATTATGAAAATATTTTTTTTTTTACTTTGAAGTTTCCAAATTTTATTCGTTTCAGTCCTTATTACTATAATAGTACTTTATTTAATTAAAAAAGGAGGTGAGTAATATGGTTGATCTTCTTATCTCCAATTACCTCCTTTGATCTACAGGGTATTTTTACTTTTAATGAATTTAAGGCTCGAAAATACACTTTAGAATAGAAATACCGTCATATTTTTCCTCAGTGAATATTTTAGTCCATCCATCTAAAATTAATTTTTTATTCTAGGCGGCTATGTAATTAAACAATATTTTATTTGCCACTAAAGTATTTACTATTTACGAGAATTTACTATTGTACATTTATGTACGAGTATGTATGTATGTGCGTCGACAGTTCTAATAAGTAATATTAAATTAATTCAATTTTTATTAAACATGGCTTTAGCCACGCGAGTGTAAACGCTAGGTGAAACTGTTTTGTTAGGTCTTGTGTGGTTCATTGGACAAGAAGTTGTTTCATGTTTTTTTCGTCCACAGTGTTTATTTCAAGCTCTTCATTCATCTACCCATTTTAAATTAATAAAAAGAAATATATTTTGCCTCCCTGGAAAGTTGGAATTTCTAATTTCGTTAATATTAATTAGAGCCATTGAGATTCACAATTTCTTTTATTTGATTTGCCCTTGGCGACTGTAATGCAAAGCCAGAAAGAGAAGTCATCTTTGGTAGTACTGTCGAAAGAAACCTTCATGATACCACCCCCGATAACGGATGCAGACAAATCGATTTTGCGGCAGGGCGAAACATTGTCATAGCTAGCACGCAGTTCGCACATACCAATATTCATAAGGGGGCTTGGAAAGAAGCCAGATTGACCACATTGTTATCGACGCAAAGCACTCCTCCAGTATTATAGATGTCCAAACCTTCTGAGGAGCTAATATCGATTCGAACCATTGCCTTGTTGTAGCACCCTTTGCGGATATCCCGAACATCGCAAAGGCAAGCTAATATTATGAGGAACTTTAACGTCGGACGGCTACAATCGCAAGACATTGCCAAATGCTTTTCAGATCGATTCTCCCTTAATCTCTAGAAAGAGCACTTCTATAGACTGTATAACGGCGATAACGAACCAAATTCCGCTGAAATGAACTTTCAACCTAGTCGATGTAGACCAACAATTCCGTTCACCTGACCTGGAAGAAATGAAGATAGGCATATCTAAGCTTAAGTCCAGCAAAGCTGTTGGAGCGGACAACCAGACTGCCGAGTTTTTCAAAATGATAGCCGATGATTTGGTAAGGAACGCACACCAACCCATTGGTCGGACAAAAGTATGCCCGATAAATGGAACTTCAACATTGCTTGTCTGATCCTCAACAAGGGAAACCCTGATCAATATCAGTGTGGCTTTAGGCCACACACACAGCCACCATCGGGGCTGAGGACCAGGTCCAGCCACTTGCGAAACTGTTTAAAAACGGATAAAGCTCTGTACATATTAATTGGGCCCTATGTCGTTGGCACCTCTACCCTGAACATCGAACTTGTCGAGTTGTGGCGGCTGAGTGAGGTCAGTGAATCTCGAGAAGTTCTCAAGACGAGTTCTGAAGCTGAAGGATGCCCCCCACCCCCTTCACCCACCTTCTCCAAACCTTCCCAACCAATTATTTCTCCCCTGTGCTGGATCAAGGCGTCATATGACACGTGGCGAGGATCAACCTGGCTGAGGGCGCTGCATCTCCAAAAATTGCTCAGTCGCAAACGGAGTATCCGAATACTTGGCGACCTCCAGATTAGCTAACCTTATCTGTATACAGCGGATCTCTGTACAGATAAACCATCCTTTCTCCGCAACTCGTGGGATATATTGCCTATCGCAAAGAAAACAAAACCCGAGGCCGGTACTTCTTTAATACCGGGCGGTAGAACGGTGACTGCACCGACTACCGGCAAGGCTCCTGCATTGTAGAGCGGAGGTAGAACTGTGGCAGGCCATGGTTTACCATCCTCTAAAGGCAAACGCAACGAGCCTAAAACTACACTACTACTGATAAGACTGTGGCGAGCCATGGTGCCACCCTTAGCAGCAGCAAGTTTGTGGCATGCCACAGACTTGTCGTTGCTACTAAAACTCCTCTACTTAAGACACCGAAATGCTTTACGCATTATCAAAACCTCCGAATCCATTCTGGAGGTTGAGAGAAGTGCGGACATAAAGAGCAAGGTTGAGCGGGCTAACAACATCCTAAAAGACGGTTTTCCCACTGCTCCTATTTCTCCCAAAACGCTAATAGACTCCTCCAGGCGCCAGAGATCGTTAGAGGAAACCGTGCTGGTTCCCAAGAGGCCCAAAACCTATAACATCGAACCCCTAGGCCATCCAACAGCACATTTCTGACGTCTTTTAGCAAAGTCCTAAAAGATGCAATAACGATCGCGGTAATCGACAGAAACGATACCGACGGATCGATAACACCTGAACGGTGGCAATTGGTCAAGTTAAAGCTTTCGGACTTCTTGGCCATCATGCGGGAAAACCCCGAACCACCTCCTATCATAAGCGACGCTGGCCAGCACCATGTGCCAATCAAAGATCTCTTGATCTTTTCTCCAAAGCCATAGATGGATTAGGAGAGATTTGGCCAGGTGCAAAACCCGAAGTCGTGCCTAAGGAGGATATCCCTAGCAGACCTAGAACCCGCACCTGGCTCCCAGATGAACCCTCCTCCCCAGAAAGTATTCTGGAAATCATCAGGCTCAGCAACCTAACCCTCGCGAAACTGGAAAAACTAAGGACCCTTATAGATGCGCATTGATTGGGGTCAATAAGAGATCCCTTAACCCTCTAGCGCAGACTAGGGGCATGATTCGGTTCGGTGTCGAGTCAATTCACCTAAGGGTCTATAAAACGGATGAACTGAATGCCGATAAGCAACCACCTCCTCCTTTAACTGAAATTTCAAACTCACCTTCAAACTCAACCTTAGATACTGGAGCGGCGATATCCTTTCCAAAAATGGATAGCGACGACTCCGATTTATCCGAGACGACAATTAAGCCGTCTTTCTCCTCTTTTGACAGTCTGTCGGAAATGAAAACGGATGACGAATTAAAAAAGAGATCCTATATACGAGAGGAGGAGCTCTTGGGCCCATTTTCAGAATCGGAGGACTTGAACAGAACCGTGGTGGAGACTACTCTGGTAAATTGTAGCAATAATACGGTGTCTCCAGATTAATCTCCATCACTAAAAAAAGGCTCCGCCCGCACTTATTCTGCATCTTTCCAAAAACGCAGAGGACATCATCCTAATCCAGGAACCATGGATTGTAGAAGGCGTGGTTCGTCAACTTGCGACACCTATATATTCTCTGCTCTATACAAGGAATAAAGGTAAGATTAGGGCTTTTATATTAATAAAATGTAGCCTTAATGCATTTCTACTTCTTAACATCAGCGACTGAGACCTAACCGTTGCCAGACTGGAGACTGTCAAAGGGTCCTACCGGCTATCACCGGCATATCTTGGCCACGATCATGTGGGTCATTTTCCTCATGATAACCTAGAAAGTGTGGTACTGGAAGCTGGAAAGCTAAGAACTAGCCTCATCATCTAGTGCGACGCTAACGCTCATCACGCGGTATTGGGCAGTGCTGACATCAACGATAGAGGCAGTCACTTTTTGATTATATCATAAGTATTAACCTCATTGGCAATGAGCCCACTTTTATAACAAGAACCCGACAGGAAAAGATATCACCCTTGTTTCCATCAATATCACTCAACGAGCTGGATAGTATCATTTGAACACTCATTTTCAGACTGCAGATACATCCAATCCAGCCTGAGTGGTGCTCCTCTCAGCCAACCAGCATTCCGGAATTATCGAAAAACTTATTGGCCAAAATACAGAGGAATACCGTCAGAATCGCTATCCTCAGAACTCTCAAGTCCCCCGCGTGACACCAACGAGCTTGGAAAATGGAATTCATCCTGGCTCTCCATCAGGCTATGGCTACTTCCTGTCCTCTTATTCAACGTAGAGGAAAGAAAAAGCCGCACTGGTGGATATCAGCACTGGGACCGCTTAGAAATATTTGCAGAAAACTTTTCAACCTAGTAAAAAGCACAAGCATCGGTCAAGTGACCGATTGGGACTCATACAAAGAATCCCTCGAAATATATAAAAAAGAATTGAGGAAGGCGACAATCCTGGAGATCATTTTGTGACAAAATTACAGAAATGAGGCTCGCGACTAAGAAGATCCTCTCTACAATTCCGGTTGTTTGAAAAAAAACCGATGACTCTTGGACAACCTCAAGTGATTAATCAACCTACTACTGGACACTCGCTGTCCAGGTAGCTCTCTAATCGCGGCCTGTAGCAACTCAAACAGCTACAAAGATCCTCAGATATTATCGTGTCTACACTAGAGAATATCATGAGGAGCTGTGTAGAACAAATCCACATTCCACTGTCATGGAATACATCCCCAAAGCCGGAAAATGCCCTCATGTTGTCCCAAAGGACGTCAGACGTATAAGAAGTCTATCATCTATCCTTTTGAAAACTCTAGAACGACTGACTGATATACTCGTACATATACTGTAAAGGAAAGTCGGTGGAAACGGCTCTGCATTCACTGACTAGCCACATAGAACGATCCCTAAAATATAGAGTATACAATGATCGCTTTCTTGGACATAGAGGACGCCTTTAACAACGTCAACACATCACGGCCGCGCTGTTAACTCTGCAGGTAGACGACTCACTTGGGGAATTGATCACTCTTACGCTAAATAGCAGGATAATCAACTCCTTTTGCTAAAAGTTGTATGAGCAGAGGTAGGCCGCAAGGCGTTGTCCTATTTCACCTTTTCTGGAACTTAGTGGTTAATAAACTGCTGATATACCTTGGAGTGGGTGGTAGCAGGGTGATTGCCTATGCGGATGACGTTGCTGTATCCGTCTCATTAGATACCATTAAAGATAAGAGACCAGATTAACCCATTGGGCAGATCGCTGTGGATTGGGAGTAAACCTCCATAAAACTTATCTTGTCCTATTCTCCAGGAATTAAAAAAAATTCCAGGGAGGGTATACTCCCTCAATAAACAGTACTTGTTTAGTCTTTTTCGATGCAGCAAAAATACCTGGATCTCATTTTAAACAGGAAAGTAGCTTTATTCATTTGCAAAAAAGCCATTGGGAGCAAATGTATGACCCACTGGCTATACAACTAGGTTATAAGACTGATACTCACCTACGGGGTTGTTGTCTGGTGGACGGCCTTAGACTATGCAGTCAACTGCAGCAAACTAAGCAGAGTACATACGCCGCATTAGATATTCTGTTTCATTTGACACCGCTCGGTATCTTCAGCTGGCAAGTATCTGCGACTGTTGCTATTCACCTTAAAATGACTACACACTTTACAAATAATTTATATGGCCACGCTAATATTCTTAATATTGAACTTTGGTTTGACAAAGACTTCCATGTAAGCTTCCCGTCTAGATCCTTTTGGGAGGAAGATGTTTTCATGGAGCGCAAGTCAGTCCACTTTTATACAGATGGATCTAAAACTGGTAGCGGCGTTAATGCGATGTTTTCTCAGAAAAGCTAAATCTAAGCCTCTCCTTCCGTCCTCCAAATCATCGTTGCATGTTCCGGGCGGAAATTCTAGCGATTAAACAAGCTCTGTCCTGGCTGAAGAAAAACGTGGTATCTGCAAAGGATATTCGTGTCTTTTCGGACAGTCATTAAATTATAGAACCGCCCTTGAATGCCGGTTACCTCTACGAAGATGGCAGAGCAGTTCAACCTTCACCTATGTTGAGTGCCGGGCTAAAGAGACATTCCAAGGAACTGTGCCTATTCTACCGGAAAAATGTAGTATAGATATACCTATCACTACGTGCAAATCAATATTAGAGCTGGATGCTTCTAAATAGGAAACACCTCAGCGCCATCATCGGTATCATCACTGGATACTACCTTATAGACAAGCATAGAAGAAGGCTTGGCGTTTTTACAAACGATTTCTGTAGAAGCTGCATGGATGAGGAGGAAGAGGAGACAATCCTCCACCTACTCCGTACATGTCCTTCACTTAGGAGCTTTCTTCTACAATGATTTACACGATCTAAAGGATATAGACGTTAACAGTCTCATACACTTCATCATAAGCTCAAATTGGTTCCATGAGTAAGAGAATCACAGATCTAAGTGGGTTGGTCTTTCCAACAGCTACTTTTACCTACCTACCAATGTCGCTGGCATTACCCAAACCGTATATTATGTAAGTTTTTAAGGACCCTTGTAACATTTTATTTTCTGCTTTTAAATATAAATAATTGCACAAGAGTTTTTCACTTTTCCACTAAAAAAGATAATTGATTAATTTGATTGCTGCATAAATATTAGATTTTGAATTTTACGTATAGCTTTCTACTACAGAATTTAAAGACGATTTTTTTATTTCCTGCTGACAGGCATACAAAAATTTCTACCAGTAGTTAAAATGTGGGAAAACAATTGTAGTGTACACATATGTACGAGTATATTAGAATCGCGCTGTCATAATTAAAAACTCATTCCATTCCATTTCTTCACAAATTCTAGTGCTCATACTCGAAATACGAGTACAAATAATTTTAAATTACATAAATTTTGTGTTTTTTTTACAATAAATTGCAATTAGTTTATTTGTTGAAGCCACTTACTTACTTTTCCTAAGATTTACATTCTTACTTATGTAAATCGAGATATCATCATCAAATAAAAAAACTTTATGAAATTGAATATAATTTTTAACGTTATTCATTAACAATAGAAAAAAAAATTATTCCCAATACAGAATTTTGTGGAACGCCTAATTCAATATTCAAGAAATTCAACAATATCGCGGTCACTTTGGTTCTTTGGGTACTTTGTAGAAAGGAAACATTAAGTCACTCAAGTTTTATACCTTTCACACCATATATTTCTAGCTTTTATAACAGTTCCTTCAAACGCAAGTCCAAATGCATTGCATTAACTGAATTTCCAGATCTCTTCCCCTGAAATATTAACCATCTTCCTCCTAAATACCTTGATGGATAGCCTTTTTTTTCCAAATAATATTGAAACTGGTTTTTCTTGGGTCGGAATGAGTTTTCAAATATTAGTAACTTATTCCCTGTAAGACTATTATTCGACTACGTTGTAGGCAATTATGTCGTGTTTACATACACTCACTCCTGTACTATTTTGATAAATGCATTGAAACACTTCTGTATCTCACACCGCATCTCTCGTCCAAATACCCATTATTATCCTTCGGTGTAATCCAGTCGACCGCTGAACTTCGTGGTAAGCAAACGTGTTTCGATTTGATTGTGCACAGTAAAAGTACAGTTATTATATTGTACTTAGTGTGAATAAAGACAAGTTGGCCTAGTGGTAGTAGTGCTTTTACAGGTTCAATCCGACAGTTCGTGACTTTTTTTATTATTTCTTTTTCGTAATTAAACGTAGAAAAAAAAATATACGCACCCTAATGTTCATTGCCTGAATGATACCGAGCAGTCCGCTCTTCCCATAGCGGGACCAGTGGAGGGGCTGCTCAAACTACAAAAGAAACGGCAACCAAACCAATTTCTAACGTAGCTAAGCGCCTTATCCTATCGGCTTCAACTGAAAAGCTGCAAGGTGGAAAAGAGAGGGAGCGTCACCAACAGGAGCAGCAGTTAAAACACGTCGTCACGAAGTAGATTGCGAAGTAGATTACGGTAGATACGAATAGCTTTGCGTATCTCGCAGCCCCCGAGTTTAAACACGAAGAGGAAGAAGTGGAAGCTCTTGAAAAGAGCACCGTTGATCTACAAAAAAAGTGCTGGCTATCAAGACTAAGCAAAGTGCGAGAAGAGAAAAGGTTAAGATGTATGTCCAGTGCTCCAGTGCCAACAACAACAACAGCAGACACAAGAGCAGCAACAAGACCAGCTGAAGCAAACTCAGCAACAACAACAGCCTCAACAACAAAAACAGTCTCAAATGCAACAGCAAAAACAGCAGCAGAAAAACACAAAACAACAACAACCGCTACAGTAAAAAATAGCTAAAATAAGAATGCCACCAATCAACACTTATAAAATGGTGTTAAGAGATACACATCAAACTCTGTAAGTCGCCCATAGATAACAATTTTTTTTATTAAGCGTTTAAATATAGACAGGCATGCGATTCACTGCAATACGTTAAACTGCATAAAATAAAAGCTTTGTTGAAAGACACGACGACTGAGTTCTTCTCCTTCGCCCCGAAGAGTGATAAGCTGCAAACAATATTGCTGAGAGTCCTAGAACCGTCGACTGATCAGGAGGAGCTCCTTGCATTTCTGAAAGAGAAGGAATGCGACGAGCTCAAATTCGTCGGAGTCAAGTCATTCATCATGGCTAGAGCCAAAAGCGAGAAATGGAAACTCCCGCTCTTCCTGATTCAGCTCACTCCAAATAGCAAATTAGATGGTCTAAAGAGCATTAAATTCCTGCTTAGTGGGAAAAAGTAAACCGAAGCAATGCGTTTGCTGCCAGAGGTTCGGGCACGCCGCGTCGAACTGCGAGATGCAGCCCCGATGCGTAAAGTGTGGAAAAGACCACAAGTCAGAGGAATGCGGTCTAGGTAGGGATAGAGCAACGGAAAAGAAGCAGCTCTCATGCACTTTATGCAAGAACTCTGGCCCGCCGCAAACTATCGGGGTTGCCCTATGTTCCAATACATAAAGAGAGTAAATCTGGTCCGGCTGCAAAAGGTGGAGGTTAAACGTCCACGCGTATACATTCAAATACCAGCCGTCATTCCTCAAATTACCTACGCCCAAACGGCGACAGGCCTGTAGTGCAAAGGTGATCGCTCACCTTCAACGCTAGGTAACGGAACAGGCTATACGTGTAGACCAGATCTAGCATTGCTGCCGGGCCTAATTCACCTCCAGTCGCAATGTGTACGAGCATGGCGGAGAGAACCCTGTAATGTAAATTCACTGAGAAGGATCGAACGAAGAGCAGCACTGTTTAAATTGCTCAGATGCCAAGTCCCTAATGTGCTTTCTGTTAGTGAAACTAAGATAACCAAAAAACACAAAATGAGGCACAAAAGATATGGAATAGTAAGAAGAAACCAACCCAACACAATACAAGGAGGTGGTTCTGCGATCTTCATTAGAAAAAGATTGAGATTTAAAAAAGTGTACAGCCATGTAGTGCGCAAAGTCCAGCTGCTGGAGGCATGTATGTGTACATTCCTCTCCATAATGGAAAGCGGTTGTACATGGTTCTGCCTATGCACCTGAAGCTACTTATTGAAGCTTATTTATCTCAGAACTCGAGGGACTAGAAAATTTTGATTCCTTAGGTAGGAATTGAAGGAAAATTACTTCATAATTGGCGGATAATGCATCGTTTGCGAAACATGGCTCCTATAGCGATCTCCTGCTGTTCGACACACGGATACAGCTGACAGCTTCGAACCAATGTACTATGAACTGCATCCGAGTATTTGTGTAGGACCGTGACCATTGCGGTCTGAGTACCGGAATCACCGTTCCCAACGTATCTCCGGGATTGGAAGAGTTCGTTCAGCGGTATTCCTCTTTGACAAAGGCGACACATTCTGTCGCAACTGTTGATTCAATCAACCAAATCAAATAAAAACAGTATTTGAGCACTTCTTTAAACTTTATTACACACATATACATATACTAAGATCACAATTATATTGGATTACAAATTTAAAGAAAGAGCTAAATTTTGCTGCTTCCTTGCAAAATTTGCGTTCTAATTTTTTCCAGAATGAACATGAAGTATGGAATTTTAAATCGCATCATATTTTACCGTTACTTTAAAGAAAGGATACAAAATACATGAAAAAGAAAGGGATAAATGAATATAATAGAAAAAGATAAATATGCAAGTTATTTTAATGCACAGTGATGCCAACTTTTATAATTTGTTGTTAAAGAAGTTTGATACATATTAACACTCCCGCCCGTAAACGCAGCTGCTGGTCTGATGTTGTTTACCTCATCTCATCAAATTGGCATCACGTCAAGTAGTGCTATCTTAGTAACGGGTCTTTTGTAAACGCCGGTTACAGTTTGGATAACGGCGCTTCGTGGTACTCCATCTCTGCTCTTAACTACTTTAAGAATCCTTCCGCGGGCCAGTTTCTTTGCTTGTTCTCTGAATCACATATCACGACGATGTCACCCTCTTCGATATGCTTTGTACGAGTAAACAACTTCGTTCGTCGAGTAAGATCTGGAAGATACTCGCGAATCCATCTTTGCCAGAAAAGTGTTGCATATTGCTCACTCATCAACCAGCTTCTTTTGATAGCATCTTTATTGTGCACTGGCTCACCACTTAGCTTAGCACCGTTTGTTGAGCCCATCAAAAAATGATTGAGTGTAAGTGCTTCTTCGTTCTGGTCACTGATCGGGACATAGGTTAGCGGTCTTGAGCTTATTATAATTTCGACCTCTGCCATTATGCTCAGTAATAATTCATCATTTGGTGTTTTGTTAATCATTATTTCAGCCAATGTATTTTTAACACTGCGTACTAGCCGTTCCTAGCTCCCACCCATGTGCGGGGACGACGGCGGAATAAAATGCCACTTAATAATCGACTTCTCTTTTCAACTCCTCACAGGCTCCACGAAAATTGGTACCATTGTCTGTATATATTTCTAGCGGCCTTCCGCTATTTCTATGTGAATGGCTCTTAATGTTAAATATGTTACTAGCATTCCCCACCTCTTCTCGCGATGTCTTCCCACAACAGTATACAGAGGTCCAAAATAATCTATGACGCAATAAGTGAATGGTCTTGTGAGTGGTTTTAGATGGGCTGGTGGTAGTTCTGCCATGATTGGTGGTTTAGGAAGTGCATTTTTAATTTTATAATAATGACAATTAAACGCAATTTTCTTAAGTTCTGTTCTTAGGTTGGATATATAAAAATGTTGTCGGATTTCATTCACAATGTTCTCGTTGTACATGTGGTAGAAACGTTTGAGAAAATCTAAAATAATGAGTTTTGTCATGTAATAATCTTTTTATAAAATCACCGGTCTCTTAGCATACTGTGGTATGTGAGTTGCGTTGTCAATTCGCCCATGGATACGAATTACATTATTTTCATCAATGTAAGGTTACAGCTTATATAACCAACTTTTTTTTATCCACAATTGGTTTTCCCTCTTTAAGTTGTTGATATTCCAATGGAAAAGACTCTAGTTGACATTGTCGATACAAAAAAAGTTCAGCTTTAACTATTTCGTCTGGCTCAAAGGGTTCTTGGCTTTCGCTGTGTCTTATTCGTCGTATCATATCCGCTAATCGATACAGATGTGCTATAGTTCTTACAAGTCTTTTCCAATTTGAAAAACGGGTGCAATCAATTAAACTGAACGACTTATCCTCCGCATGTAAGAAACACTCTGCGATTTCATATTCATAATCTTGACCGGAGGAACTTTAAGAGTCAATTTGCGGCCATTGATCTTCGGTGTTATACAGAAAGTCCCGTCCTTTATGCCATCTGCTTTCAGATTGAAACTCTTTCTCACCTTTGAATTTGGTTGCAACATCGGCAACGTTATCTCGACTAGGAACCCAACGCCAATATTTTTCATCCGTTTCCTCCAAAATTTCTCCCACTCTAAAAGCAACAAAGTTCTTGTACTTGCGATGTTCCGACTTAAGCCATCCCAGAACTATTTTTGAGTCAGTCCGGAAATATTTTCGATTAATTTTTAGCGATAAGCTTTTGCAAATGAACTTCGCCAATCTTGTGCCTACTACTGCAGCTTCAAGCTCCATACGTGGCACCGTAATAGGTTTAATCGGGCCTACCTTTGTTTTGGCACTAACTAAAATGCACTTAACAACAGAACCACATGAAATTCTTAAATATACCGCAGCTGCGTAAACAGAATCGCTGGCATCCATAAATACGTGTAATTGAATCTTAGTAGCTGGTAAAACCGATATATTGGCAAAGTAATACCGTTGAATTTTTATTCTTTTTATAGTTGGGATTAAACTCAGCCATTTTTTCCACTTCCCAAAATGTTCTTCCTGTATTTCCCAATCGATAGAAGATCTCCAAATATTCTGCAATATGACTTTCAAAATAATTGTGAAATTAGCAATGAGTCCAAGTGGATCAAATATACACATAAGGGCTCTCAACACCTCTCTTTTTGTTGGTATTCGGCTACCGGAAATTATTTCGTCAGGTAGTTTCGCTAATCGAAACGTAAATAGGAATACGTCCTCTGATGGTGACCACCATAAGTAGTTAATTTACTTTCAGGGTTTGAAGACTTTTGAGTAAGAGCTGTTAAAATACTTTGAGAATTTGACATAAAATTTCGAATGGTAAATCCAGCTTGTTTGTGTATGTGTATGACGTCCTTGGCTAACTTTATGGTACCTTTTTCCGTCGCAGCACCATCTAGAAAATCATCAACATTGTGATTCTCAATTATCGCTTTCACCGCTCTAGGAAATTCCTTTATAGATTTTGTTGCATTCTTGTTCTTTATAAATTGAGCGCAGAATGGAGAACAAGTAGCTCCAAAGGTCATAACTTCCTTTTTTTACACCTCAACTTTTCCGGTAGTTTTATCTTTCCATAAAAATCTCTGTGCGTCTTGGTCTGCTTCGATAACTCTAACCTGATGAAGCATCTCAGCTATGTCACCAACGATTGCAAACAAACGCATCAGAATCTCTGGAAGCGCAGGAACTACATCTGGTCCTGTTAATAGAAAAGAATTAAGGCAAAGATCTCCAACCTTAGCAGCGGCATCCCAAACGATGCGAACTTTATTTGGTTTATTTGCATTAACTACAGGAAAAATGGGAAGATACCAAACCTGTTTGTTACTGCTGCTGTTGATTCCAGCTGGGGTTAACTTTTCTGCATACCCTTTATTAATGTATTCTTGAATAAGTTCTTCTAATTTAATCGCCAGTTCAGGTTCCTTTGACATCTTTTTGTTTAGGCAATTGAGTCGGTTCTCCACCATGTTCCGACTATTAGGAAATGCTATTTGGTCAAACTTCCATAATAGAGGAACGGCATACTTTTCGCCTTCAACAATGGTTTTGCTTTCTAGCATCTGAACAGTTTTTCATCTTTTTCCGCCAATAGTCTTTTAAAGGATTGTATGCCTACACTATCCAACTGATAATATTGTTTAACCACATTGTGTATTGAATTATCAACACTTTCCTGGCACTCGCATACGTGGAAACTATAATTCAAATGGTTGTTATTACAGACTCCAAACACAGTCCAGCCAAATCGAGTTTTGATTGCGACTGGCTCGTTTTCGGATCCTGCAACTGTCTTCAATGGAGTTCCAAGTTTCCAATGCTGTAATCCAATCAACAGACCTGGTCTTGCACCCTTAAATGAGTGAACCTGTAAGCCTCTTAGATGATTGTGCTTCTTAGAAAGTACCGACACATTGATTGCCTGCATTAGGAGTTCCAGAGCTTTGATCGAGTGAACATCTGGCAGAAAAAATTTCTTGTTATTTCCTTTAGCAGATATCTCCAAATTCATTCTTCGTGACGAATTTTCACTTCTATGTGTATTCGCAGTCCATTTTAAGCATAGTGGATCTTTCTCGCTTTCTGCATGCAATGACTTCATCAGTTCTTCATCAATTAATGTAACAGACGAACCATCGTCCAAAAACGCAAAAGTGTCGATTTTAAAATCTCCATTGTACAAAGTTATAAGAAAAACTTTAAATAGAGTTAAACCCTTCCCGTATCTATCAGTTGTGCAGTTCAACTGCTTATCGTTATCTTTATTTTTTTCTCTTTATTTTGTACATTTTTTTCACTATGAAGGCTACGATTGTGTTTGTACTGGCAGTCATTGATACCACAAATTTTCGCTTTTTTACAATTAAAATTCTTGTGCTGACGAAGACACGACCTACATAGCCTCAGAAGTTTAACTAAGGACCATCTTTCATGAATATTCAGTTTTAGAAACTTAGGACAAGAACTTACGCTTTTGCAGTTGCCTTCACATACAACACACTGTAAAAGCGGTACAGATTTTGATTCGTGAATGTTGATAACTGTTTTTTCCTTTTTGTAACTGCTTTCAGGATAACATAACGTGGTGTTTGTTACTTCAACAGCTGCATCAGCAATGATAGTTAACCAGTTACTAAATGTCTTTAAGTTGACGTGACCCTTATCTTGCTTAACGCTACCCCAATTTAATTTTATTGATGCAGGTAACTCTTGTATCAGACACGGATTGTTTAAATGTGCCTGAAGCTCACATGCAATCATTGTGGAACAAATATTTTCAACAGCGAGTGAAAATGATATTAAAGTCTCCAATTTGTCTTGTTTGAGTGGTGGCTGCTTTTTAACATTGCTTATAAGTTGGCCAATAATAAACTCAGGCCGCCCGAAAAGTTTTTTCAATGTTGCTATAACAATATCTACTTGATCAGGATGCATTAATCTAAATTTTACAGCGTCCAAAGCTCTTCCTCTCAAACAGCGTTGTAAGCGAAGTAGATTTTCTTGAGCAGTAAATCTACAAGTAGCCGTTGAGTTATTGCACCAACTTATAAACATTGGCCACTCTACCAAGTTACCCGAAAAATAAATTTGTTCTTTAGTCATTACCTGCCTAGCAGCCAGTTGTTGTCCTGTCAAACTAATTTTCTTTATCTCATTTGCACAAATAGGAATATTTTCAAAGGCCTGACATCTCTTATCCCCCTGAAAATGTTTTACAACCTGAGTTGGAGAGAAATGAGCAGAAATACAAGGAGGATTATTCGTGTTGGGGTTATCAGAATAAATTGGAATCTCAAGATCTTTCACTTTATTTGTGTTCGAAACCCAGTGTTTAGTTGCTTCATTGTGATCGAATTCGGATTCTACATCCTCTTCCGAAGATACGAGTAACTCCTCCAATATTTTATATTTTTTTTTTCAAATAATCCTCGTCCCTTTTCTCTTTCAGCGCCTTCTCTTCCTCCAGTCTCTGCAGTGCAAGAGTTACACGCCGGTCAAAGTTGCTTTTTGATGTTTTCGATGCATTGGAGCGTACATTTAATGGCCTTGGTGTTTTATTGGAGTTGCTGCCTGATGAGTTGTGTTGCGGATTTTTCTGCGCGATAATGGTGTCATCAAGAGCGACTGCTTGTTGAGATTGGTTAGCAGTAGAATTTAGCTTTTTTTTTTTTTTTTTTAATTATTTACGCGCGCCAAAGGGGTTATGAATACCCTTACACTGTTCCCAGGGCGCGGGCGGAAAGGTAGAAGGAGGTGAAAGGAAAGTTTGTGATGTAGTGGTTTGAAACTCAGGTGTGTTGTTTCGATATTGACTCTCCAGGGGTGGGAGTCCGAATAGGACGGAGAGATTTTCTTCACTCGGAATGGTGAGGTTGTGAATTTTAACGGTTGTTTTTGTGTTTGAAAACCCTACAACAGCCAAATCTACATGTCAGTGTTATGCCTTCACACGCAGATTTTTCTGACTGAATTCCAATTACACAAATGAAAGCTTGTCGTGGCTAGGATTCGAACCTTGACCCTCCGAGTGAGAAGCGATTGCTAGTACCACTACACCACGGCCACAAATTCTGTTGTAATTTTGCATTCGCTGCAGTGCCATGAATATTTTTTGTCGGTCTTCTTGAAACCTACGCATTTAAAATGAAACCAAGCACAACATGTTTCACATTGAATCATGTCGTCGAAGTCATCTGGACGAGAGCATTTAAGGCAATTCGATTGAATGGGAGCAATTGATGTGGTCAAAGTATTTATTTTAGTGTTATAAGACATGATTCACTTACCTATGTCCGTTTACGAAGATGGATGATGTTCTTACAAGTGTTGGCACAGTCCAACTAGAAACGCAGTTGATAAGAGCTGCGAATAAGAATTCCTTGTTCCAGAAAGTATTAGTACAGTCCAACTAAATTTTCAATTAGAAGGCGATGATGATTCTCCGATGCGCATTCGATATTAATATCCCCTTCTTGGAAGCTTTGGCACAGTCCAAATAAGATTTCCTTAGCAATCCACTGGATGCAAGAGCGCTTACGACGTAAATTTCTTTCTTCCAGGAGTGTTGGTACAGTCCAACTAGGATTACCTTAATATGCGACTTATACATATATATTACTCGCAATTTGGTTTTTTAAACAAATTTGATGAAATTCAAAATTTAGAATGTTGATTCAATCAACCAAATCAAATAAAAACAGTATTTGAGCACTTCTTTAAACTTTATTACACACATATACATATACTAAGATCACAATTATATTGGATTACAAATTTAAAGAAAGAGCTAAATTTTGCTGCTTCCTTGCACGTTCTAATTTTTTCCAGAATGAACATGAAATATGGAATTTTAAATCTCATCATATTTTACCGTTACTTTAAAGAAAGGATACAAAGGACATGAAAAAGAAAGGGATAAATGAATATAATAGAAAAAGATAAATATGCAAGTTATTTTAATGCACAGTGATGCCAACTTTTATAATTTGTTGTTAAAGAAGTTTGATACATATTAACACTCCCGCCCGTAAACGCAGCTGCTGGTCTGATGTTGTTTACCTCATCTCATCAAATTGGCATCACGTCAAGTAGTGCTATCTTGGTAACGGGTCTTTTGTAAACGCCGGTTACAGTTTGGATAACGGCGCTTCGTGGTACTCCATCTCTGCTCTTAACTACTTTAAGAATCCTTCCGCGGGCCAGTTTCTTTGCTTGTTCTCTGAATCACATATCACGACGATGTCACCCTCTTCGATATGCTTTGTATGAGTAAACAACTTCGTTCGTCGAGTAAGATCTGGAAGATACTCGCGAATCCATCTTTGCCAGAAAAGTGTTGCATATTGCTCACTCATCAACCAGCTTCTTTTGATAGCATCTTTATTGTGCACTGGCTCACCACTTAGCTTAGCACCGTTTGTTGAGCCCATCAAAAAATGATTGAGTGTAAGTGCTTCTTCGTTCTGGTCACTGATCGGGACATAGGTTAGCGGTCTTGAGCTTATTATAATTTCGACCTCTGCCATTATGCTCAGTAATAATTCATCATTTGGTGTTTTGTTAATCATTATTTCAGCCAATGTATTTTTAACACTGCGTACTAGCCGTTCCTAGCTCCCACCCATGTGCGGGGACGACGGCGGAATAAAATGCCACTTAATAATCGACTTCTCTTTTCAACTCCTCACAGGCTCCACGAAAATTGGTACCATTGTCTGTATATATTTCTAGCGGCCTTCCGCTATTTCTATGTGAATGGCTCTTAATGTTAAATATGTTACTAGCATTCCCCACCTCTTCTCGCGATGTCTTCCCACAACAGTATACAGAGGTCCAAAATAATCTATGACGCAATAAGTGAATGGTCTTGTGAGTGGTTTTAGATGGGCTGGTGGTAGTTCTGCCATGATTGGTGGTTTAGGAAGTGCATTTTTAATTTTATAATAATGACAATTAAACGCAATTTTCTTAAGTTCTGTTCTTAGGTTGGATATATAAAAATGTTGTCGGATTTCATTCACAATGTTCTCGTTGTACATGTGGTAGAAACGTTTGAGAAAATCTAAAATAATGAGTTTTGTCATGTAATAATCTTTTTATAAAATCACCGGTCTCTTAGCATACTGTGGTATGTGAGTTGCGTTGTCAATTCGCCCATGGATACGAATTACATTATTTTCATCAATGTAAGGTTACAGCTTATATAACCAACTTTTTTTATCCACAATTGGTTTTCCCTCTTTAAGTTGTTGATATTCCAATGGAAAAGACTCTAGTTGACATTGTCGATACAAAAAAAGTTCAGCTTTAACTATTTCGTCTGGCTCAAAGGGTTCTTGGCTTTCGCTGTGTCTTATTCGTCGTATCATATCCGCTAATCGATACAGATGTGCTATAGTTCTTACAAGTCTTTTCCAATTTGAAAAACGGGTGCAATCAATTAAACTGAACGACTTATCCTCCGCATGTAAGAAACACTCTGCGATTTCATATTCATAATCTTGACCGGAGGAACTTTAAGAGTCAATTTGCGGCCATTGATCTTCGGTGTTATACAGAAAGTCCCGTCCTTTATGCCATCTGCTTTCAGATTGAAACTCTTTCTCACCTTTGAATTTGGTTGCAACATCGGCAACGTTATCTCGACTAGGAACCCAACGCCAATATTTTTCATCCGTTTCCTCCAAAATTTCTCCCACTCTAAAAGCAACAAAGTTCTTGTACTTGCGATGTTCCGACTTAAGCCATCCCAGAACTATTTTTGAGTCAGTCCGGAAATATTTTCGATTAATTTTTAGCGATAAGCTTTTGCAAATGAACTTCGCCAATCTTGTGCCTACTACTGCAGCTTCAAGCTCCATACGTGGCACCGTAATAGGTTTAATCGGGCCTACCTTTGTTTTGGCACTAACTAAAATGCACTTAACAACAGAACCACATGAAATTCTTAAATATACCGCAGCTGCGTAAACAGAATCGCTGGCATCCATAAATACGTGTAATTGAATCTTAGTAGCTGGTAAAACCGATATATTGGCAAAGTAATACCGTTGAATTTTTATTCTTTTTATAGTTGGGATTAAACTCAGCCATTTTTTCCACTTCCCAAAATGTTCTTCCTGTATTTCCCAATCGATAGAAGATCTCCAAATATTCTGCAATATGACTTTCAAAATAATTGTGAAATTAGCAATGAGTCCAAGTGGATCAAATATACACATAAGGGCTCTCAACACCTCTCTTTTTGTTGGTATTCGGCTACCGGAAATTATTTCGTCAGGTAGTTTCGCTAATCGAAACGTAAATAGGAATACGTCCTCTGATGGTGACCACCATAAGTAGTTAATTTACTTTCAGGGTTTGAAGACTTTTGAGTAAGAGCTGTTAAAATACTTTGAGAATTTGACATAAAATTTCGAATGGTAAATCCAGCTTGTTTGTGTATGTGTATGACGTCCTTGGCTAACTTTATGGTACCTTTTTCCGTCGCAGCACCATCTAGAAAATCATCAACATTGTGATTCTCAATTATCGCTTTCACCGCTCTAGGAAATTCCTTTATAGATTTTGTTGCATTCTTGTTCTTTATAAATTGAGCGCAGAATGGAGAACAAGTAGCTCCAAAGGTCATAACTTCCTTTTTTTACACCTCAACTTTTCCGGTAGTTTTATCTTTCCATAAAAATCTCTGTGCGTCTTGGTCTGCTTCGATAACTCTAACCTGATGAAGCATCTCAGCTATGTCACCAACGATTGCAAACAAACGCATCAGAATCTCTGGAAGCGCAGGAACTACATCTGGTCCTGTTAATAGAAAAGAATTAAGGCAAAGATCTCCAACCTTAGCAGCGGCATCCCAAACGATGCGAACTTTATTTGGTTTATTTGCATTAACTACAGGAAAAATGGGAAGATACCAAACCTGTTTGTTACTGCTGCTGTTGATTCCAGCTGGGGTTAACTTTTCTGCATACCCTTTATTAATGTATTCTTGAATAAGTTCTTCTAATTTAATCGCCAGTTCAGGTTCCTTTGACATCTTTTTGTTTAGGCAATTGAGTCGGTTCTCCACCATGTTCCGACTATTAGGAAATGCTATTTGGTCAAACTTCCATAATAGAGGAACGGCATACTTTTCGCCTTCAACAATGGTTTTGCTTTCTAGCATCTGAACAGTTTTTCATCTTTTTCCGCCAATAGTCTTTTAAAGGATTGTATGCCTACACTATCCAACTGATAATATTGTTTAACCACATTGTGTATTGAATTATCAACACTTTCCTGGCACTCGCATACGTGGAAACTATAATTCAAATGGTTGTTATTACAGACTCCAAACACAGTCCAGCCAAATCGAGTTTTGATTGCGACTGGCTCGTTTTCGGATCCTGCAACTGTCTTCAATGGAGTTCCAAGTTTCCAATGCTGTAATCCAATCAACAGACCTGGTCTTGCACCCTTAAATGAGTGAACCTGTAAGCCTCTTAGATGATTGTGCTTCTTAGAAAGTACCGACACATTGATTGCCTGCATTAGGAGTTCCAGAGCTTTGATCGAGTGAACATCTGGCAGAAAAAATTTCTTGTTATTTCCTTTAGCAGATATCTCCAAATTCATTCTTCGTGACGAATTTTCACTTCTATGTGTATTCGCAGTCCATTTTAAGCATAGTGGATCTTTCTCGCTTTCTGCATGCAATGACTTCATCAGTTCTTCATCAATTAATGTAACAGACGAACCATCGTCCAAAAACGCAAAAGTGTCGATTTTAAAATCTCCATTGTACAAAGTTATAAGAAAAACTTTAAATAGAGTTAAACCCTTCCCGTATCTATCAGTTGTGCAGTTCAACTGCTTATCGTTATCTTTATTTTTTTCTCTTTATTTTGTACATTTTTTTCACTATGAAGGCTACGATTGTGTTTGTACTGGCAGTCATTGATACCACAAATTTTCGCTTTTTTACAATTAAAATTCTTGTGCTGACGAAGACACGACCTACATAGCCTCAGAAGTTTAACTAAGGACCATCTTTCATGAATATTCAGTTTTAGAAACTTAGGACAAGAACTTACGCTTTTGCAGTTGCCTTCACATACAACACACTGTAAAAGCGGTACAGATTTTGATTCGTGAATGTTGATAACTGTTTTTTCCTTTTTGTAACTGCTTTCAGGATAACATAACGTGGTGTTTGTTACTTCAACAGCTGCATCAGCAATGATAGTTAACCAGTTACTAAATGTCTTTAAGTTGACGTGACCCTTATCTTGCTTAACGCTACCCCAATTTAATTTTATTGATGCAGGTAACTCTTGTATCAGACACGGATTGTTTAAATGTGCCTGAAGCTCACATGCAATCATTGTGGAACAAATATTTTCAACAGCGAGTGAAAATGATATTAAAGTCTCCAATTTGTCTTGTTTGAGTGGTGGCTGCTTTTTAACATTGCTTATAAGTTGGCCAATAATAAACTCAGGCCGCCCGAAAAGTTTTTTCAATGTTGCTATAACAATATCTACTTGATCAGGATGCATTAATCTAAATTTTACAGCGTCCAAAGCTCTTCCTCTCAAACAGCGTTGTAAGCGAAGTAGATTTTCTTGAGCAGTAAATCTACAAGTAGCCGTTGAGTTATTGCACCAACTTATAAACATTGGCCACTCTACCAAGTTACCCGAAAAATAAATTTGTTCTTTAGTCATTACCTGCCTAGCAGCCAGTTGTTGTCCTGTCAAACTAATTTTCTTTATCTCATTTGCACAAATAGGAATATTTTCAAAGGCCTGACATCTCTTATCCCCCTGAAAATGTTTTACAACCTGAGTTGGAGAGAAATGAGCAGAAATACAAGGAGGATTATTCGTGTTGGGGTTATCAGAATAAATTGGAATCTCAAGATCTTTCACTTTATTTGTGTTCGAAACCCAGTGTTTAGTTGCTTCATTGTGATCGAATTCGGATTCTACATCCTCTTCCGAAGATACGAGTAACTCCTCCAATATTTTATATTTTTTTTTTCAAATAATCCTCGTCCCTTTTCTCTTTCAGCGCCTTCTCTTCCTCCAGTCTCTGCAGTGCAAGAGTTACACGCCGGTCAAAGTTGCTTTTTGATGTTTTCGATGCATTGGAGCGTACATTTAATGGCCTTGGTGTTTTATTGGAGTTGCTGCCTGATGAGTTGTGTTGCGGATTTTTCTGCGCGATAATGGTGTCATCAAGAGCGACTGCTTGTTGAGATTGGTTAGCAGTAGAATTTAGCTTTTTTTTTTTTTTTTTTAATTATTTACGCGCGCCAAAGGGGTTATGAATACCCTTACACTGTTCCCAGGGCGCGGGCGGAAAGGTAGAAGGAGGTGAAAGGAAAGTTTGTGATGTAGTGGTTTGAAACTCAGGTGTGTTGTTTCGATATTGACTCTCCAGGGGTGGGAGTCCGAATAGGACGGAGAGATTTTCTTCACTCGGAATGGTGAGGTTGTGAATTTTAACGGTTGTTTTTGTGTTTGAAAACCCTACAACAGCCAAATCTACATGTCAGTGTTATGCCTTCACACGCAGATTTTTCTGACTGAATTCCAATTACACAAATGAAAGCTTGTCGTGGCTAGGATTCGAACCTTGACCCTCCGAGTGAGAAGCGATTGCTAGTACCACTACACCACGGCCACAAATTCTGTTGTAATTTTGCATTCGCTGCAGTGCCATGAATATTTTTTGTCGGTCTTCTTGAAACCTACGCATTTAAAATGAAACCAAGCACAACATGTTTCACATTGAACCATGTCGTCGAAGTCATCTGGACGAGAGCATTTAAGGCAATTCGATTGAATGGGAGCAATTGATGTGGTCAAAGTATTTATTTTAGTGTTATAAGACATGATTCACTTACCTATGTCCGTTTACGACGATGGATGATGTTCTTACAAGTGTTGGCACAGTCCAACTAGAAACGCAGTTGATAAGAGCTGCGAATAAGAATTCCTTGTTCCAGAAAGTATTAGTACAGTCCAACTAAATTCTCAATTAGAAGGCGATGATGATTCTCCGATGCGCATTCGATATTAATATCCCCTTCTTGGAAGCTTTGGCACAGTCCAAATAAGATTTCCTTAGCAATCCACTGGATACAAGAGCGCTTACGACGTAAATTTCTTTCTTCCAGGAGTGTTGGTACAGTCCAACTAGGATTACCTTAATATGCGACTTATACATATATATTACTCGCAATTTGGTTTTTTAAACAAATTTGATGAAATTCAAAATTTAGAATGTTGATTCAATCAACCAAATCAAATAAAAACAGTATTTGAGCACTTCTTTAAACTTTATTACACACATATACATATACTAAGATCACAATTATATTGGATTACAAATTTAAAGAAAGAGCTAAATTTTGCTGCTTCCTTGCACGTTCTAATTTTTTCCAGAATGAACATGAAATATGGAATTTTAAATCTCATCATATTTTACCGTTACTTTAAAGAAAGGATACAAAGGACATGAAAAAGAAAGGGATAAATGAACATAATAGAAAAAGATAAATATGCAAGTTATTTTAATGCACAGTGATGCCAATTCTTATAATTTGTTGTTAAAGAAATTTGATACATATTAACAGCAACTATTGAGGCACTGCACCACCACAAAAGTAGACTTCTATCGAGACTAAAATTTAATGACAGACATAACATGGAGGTCATGACACAGAAGTCGTCGATCAAAAACCTCCAAATATTAATAAAAGAAAATTACAAAGCATCTGTAAATTTGTATTCGAACAATAAAATCCGTGGCTCTAAATACCAGCAACCCGAATATGCTCCCGCAAATAAATAAAATATTTCGGAGGAAAGATCAAAACGACCTTCCGTGTCTAAAGATCGCCCGAACGACGGACGATGAACAAATGCTGCAGGTAACAACAGGTATAGATCCTGGAGGAGCTGTAGATGAAGACAGTTTCTTTGTGATCGAGGATCGGTCGGAGAAGGTAGAGGTCATAGGAGCGATTTTCCTGGAAGTATACATGGCATATGCTGTCATTGACTCAAACCACGACCTGGAAAATCAGGTTATTTTACACAACTCCTACCTTCGAAATGATATAGAGCACATTTCGGTCGATAAGTCTCCTTTCGAATATCAGCAAGGTATTCGAAAAAGTAATCAATAGAATAATAACTAAGTGGTATCTAGAATCCAGTGGAACAAAATCAAAAAACAATGCACGGGTGGAGAAGGCATTCGACAGCGTAGAACATTGATATGACTTCTGCTGGAATGTTTGACATTAAAAACGGTCTGCAGCAAGGTGCAGTTAATGACCCGATCCTATTCAACATCTACACAAGCAATCCTCATGAGCTCGCTTCACAGATCAGGTGCAAAGATCGAAGTCGTGAATTTTGGCGGCTCCGTTTCCTTCAAATTTGGGGAAGAGTGATTAGGACGCACAGTTAGTATGCATAATTTTTAAGCCATGGTTCACTTATATAGTTTAAGTAGGTTAAGCCAAAGTTAAGATAAAAAACAAATACAACAATTAAAAAATAAAAATCGAGATGGGTAACACAAAACAAAAAAAAGTACGTACGAATATTTAATTACGTTACGTATTAAGACAATTTAAGTAGGTGGCAAATTATTTTGTAAGTAGTTTTAGGTTTTATATACATACTAGCTGAACCCGTGCTCGCTTTGCTTCGCCCTCTAAAAGCTTCCTCATGCATTCAAATTGCATGTAATATCAGAGCGAGTGAAAAAACATCAAAGTATTTGTCTAAGTCCATAAAATGTCGTTCCAGTGGGTAGCTTTCAGATGGTAAGTTCAGATTTAGAACTATGAAAAAACCAACAGACTCTAAAATGTTATGAAACGTAATAAAAAATGGAATACTATAAATTATGGACAATCGTACTTTATTATAGTAAAAATGTGTTACAAAGCTTCTTTATAAACAACGTTTGAGGTTGCGTTGCCTGGAGCATAGTAATATCGCTGACACGGGAAAGAGACACGTATAATTGACCGTGTGAGGAGCAGCCCTCACGCCCGCGGTACGCAGTGTTTATCCCTGCGCCTTATTTATCGTCATCGCGAGGCAAACGCTGATGGGAAATTGCACACGCTTAAATTGAGACGGAAAACTGTTAGGTATGATCGGAATTCGAGGGATAAATACGGGCAGCACAGCCCGTCAACACTTCCGCTTCTACCAGATTTCATTGCAAAGTTGTAACTCTAAGTCGGGTGCCGTTACAGAACTTAGGCGGACTCAAATTTTTTAGGAGAATAATGCGTACACACACTTTTAGTTTTAATGTATGCGATGGAAGCCCGGGAGCAGAAAGCGAATTTAAAAATTCGGCCGGATATTTGGTTGTTTCTTCTTGGTCCATAACCCGGTTGATTGAAGTGTATTCTACAATTTGACCATCAACACGTGTCAATACCTCGTTATTAATAGCTGCAGCTTCATCATTCCGAGGTGACAAAATAGCTCGCTCACAAAGCCAAAAATTCTCACAGTTCTCTACCACCACCAATTTTAAGTAATAAATCAGAGAAATGTTGTGCGTTTGGATTGCCTCCTTTTCGTGCCCACATATAGACGGTCAAGTGGATTTGAATAACACTGGACTAGAGACTTGACTTTTTCAGACAGGCGTTTACTTCGTCAGCTCTTGTACCTCGTGTCACTACGAGACAACGTTTGTCTAAAGTCTCCGCAAAATAGCAGCGTAATGCCTCCCATCGGTAGATCTTTTTGTCGTATATCCTGTAAGGTTCTGTTAACGGCTTACGGTGTGCCATAGTGCATTCGTCCCAAACAATCGCGGAAAACCCGAGCTTTATCACTATTTCGGGGAATGTTGCAAACTGGACTTTAAGTGGTGCCTAATTGTATGGGTATTTTAAGCATTGCATGAGGAGTTTTACCACCAGGCAGCAATATAGCTGCTATTTCTGATGACGCCACAGCCATTACCCTCGTTAAAAAAGTCTTTCCGGTTCCACCGGGTGCATCTAAAAACAACAATTCTCCAGAGCGTTTGGTGGCGCTTTGGGAAACACGATCGAAAATTCTCCGCTAACACTGTCTCGAAGTGCTTGTGCTGTTTCGACGGGGTCATAGTTGTTTTCGGATATATACTCTCTGTTACCACGCTCACCATCTGAGTTTAGTTCGGGCAAACCATAATTTGACAGAAGATTACCACCAATAGACAAAACTGTGTCTTGTATAGCTTTTAAACAGCAATTAAGAACACTATCCCACAGCGCGTCGTCTAGTTCACCACCGCCAATAATTTGCCTAGTGTCTCCGAAAATATCTTTGATAAACTCTGTGGATATTTTTGCCACAATAGAGCAGCATCAGAAAGTCCGCAGAATACCAACATTATTGCAAACAAATGGCGCAAGAGACGTGGGCTCTCACTGACGCATGCTTCCGCCAGCGTATCGTCCCAGTGCTGGTCCAGTACATTTCGCGCCTGGCAAGCAGCTTAAAAGGTGGGACATTCGACGTCATCAACCAACGCAAGACGGCGAAAGAAGTGGGTCCTCGTACTGTGTGCCACAGCAAGCGTAAATAATAGCATTCCGAATTGTTTAGATGAACTGTATAGACCCTTCCTATAACGTGTTCTTTGAACACGCCTGGAACACCTTCTACCGTAGCACCTCGTTTTCGAAGATTAAAAATAAGCAACATTATCGTATGTGTAGTAGGATGGAACTTCCTCGTATAGTTGCGTTTTAGCAAACCTGTCTGCCTCACATAGCACAAAAAATACCAGTAAAGTTGTGTTTCTTGGATTGTCTAACCACTCTCTGATGTTCTCACGGTCAAAATATTGTGTTGTTCGCCCTCTAAGTGAACGTTAAGATGTATGACCGGTGGGTGCCTCTCGTGTACCAGAAAACTGAAAATTTGCCACATAGCCTCTGAAGAGCTTATACAGCGGCCAGACTGGAATTGTGTCACTTCGCCACGTTTGATTCTCAATGCAAAAGTAGCTTGATCACTACTCATTTTGCATGCAGGGAGAGTTGGTATTCAATGCACCACAAGGACTATGCAACATTTGATTCTTTACAATATCGTGTAATATTGGATCTTCGTTCGGGTCCGGAAATTCCGCACTCATTATATTATCGACATCGTTGGGACGGACTTTTTCCTTCAACCATCGAAGAATGTCCTCATGGGGCCAACCACGCTTCTGCCGCTCAACACTATACATAAAGCATAAGGACGCACCGAACACATTTTCCTTTGTCAGCAAGTTTATCATTAACTTGAGTTTTAAATAGAAAGCTGTTGCTATGACATCGTGTCGATCATAAGAAGCTTGGCCTATGAAAATCTCTTGGGTGACTTCGTCCCACTTAGGATTAGTGGTAAACGTTATAAAGAGGTCTGGGCGCCCATACTTCCTTACATATCAAAATGCATCTTGTGTGCGCTCGTGCATGTAGCGCGGCCCATCCGTAAAACTCGACGGCAGAATAACCAAACGGCCCAGTTCCTCAACCTTAGAATCCTGCTGCATGGCGACCTGTAGATCAATATAATTTTTAGCACGCAATCTTTTTTGATTTGTTCGAATGTATACCAATAAAGCCCCGGGATATGACTTAATAACGGGAGAGCTACTTAAAGCGTTGCCGAAAAAAGATTTGCTAAAGCTGCTCTATTTTATAAATGCCAGCATTAGATTAGAGCGTGTACCGCACCAGTGGAAAGTAGCCGAAGTTATTATGGTTCCAAAACCCGGTAAACCGCTGACTGAAGTCAAGTCACATAGACCAATATCGCTTCTGCCGATTACATCGAAGGTCTTCGAGCGAATCCTTCTTAATCGTTTTAAACCAATTACCGATACAAATTCCCTCTTGCCGGATTATCAATTTCGCTTTAGAAGCCAACACTCTACAGTTGACCAAGTGCATGGAATAACCGATGTAATTGAACGAGCAATCGAGTGTAAATTAGTCTGTTCAAGCGCATTCCTTGACGTTTCGCAAGCCTTTGATAAGGTATGGCACGAAGGCCTAAAATATAAACTTCGACAAGCTCTACCCCAGCAATTGTCTTGTATTTTAGGTTCATACCTGGAAGACCGACTCTTCCGTGTGAGACACGGAAACGAATATTCCAATTTTAAGACAATAAAGGCGGGGGTGCCGCAAGGAAGTGTACTTGGCCCTCTGCTATATTTACTTTTTACCCGCGATATACCGCAAACGGACGACACTGTCCTAGCCACATTTGCTGATGACACTGCCATTTTGGCAACGGCTAAAACAGTCGAAGAAGCAACTGATAAGTTGCAACGTGCCCTTTCACGGGTTAACAATTGGACAAAGACTTGGCGAGTCGCGCTTAATGAAAACAAGTCTGTCCACGTGAACTTCACTCTCAAGAAAATTGAGAATCCACCGGTGTTTATCAACGCAGTACGAATTCCTTACGCGAACGAGGCCAAATATCTCGGTATGACACTCGACGCTAAACTAAAATGGACAGCACACGTCAAGAAAAAACGTGAAGAGCTTGAAATCAAATATAGAGATATTTACTGGCTTATTGGAAAGTATTCCAAGCTTAGCTTAGAGAACAAACTGCTGTTATACAAGCAAGTGCTAAAACCGATCTGGACATATGGTGTACAACTTTGGGGTTGTAATAAAAATAGTAACATTAATGTAATACAGACATTCCAAAACAAAGTTCTTCGAGGTATTGTTAATGCGCCGTGGTACATTACAAACGTGGTACATTAAAATGTTTGCGCGAGTTTTCACCCTACAAGGACATGCAAATATTTTTGTTCAACAGATCCTCGACGAGACAAATTTACTGCGCCGTCTCGTCTCTCGATCGAGCGCGGTGATTAGCAGCGCGTAATCTTTCTAAAGTACACAGGAATTTTCAATGGAAATTCGCCTGCAGGATATCTTATAAAAACAAAATAAAATGCGATAGAAGAACTGCTTGTTGAGTATGAACTCAGTCGTGGTTTGCAGACGGGAAGTGTTTTTTAGTGAGTAAGAATCTCACACTACTATAGGCTCCGGGCCTATAGTGTCTATGAAGATTTCTCACCTTCCCACGAAAAAAAAAAAATGTGTACCAAACGCTCGGTTTCGATCTTAGCGTACATATCAACCACAACTTGATTCAAAATACCTCGAAAGCTGTGCAAATGACCGAAACGGTTGCGTCGTATATGCATGAGGTATGAATAGAATTGCAGAGCAGATGTTTTTTCACAAATTTGTAATTATTTTGTTGATTTTGAGGAATAGACTCCAGTGCAGCCTTGAAATAATTCACATATGGATTGATTTCATGAAACATACTTTTCAGCTCGGAAATCAGACTGGCGTTTAGATTTTGGAAATGTTGATTCCTGATATTAGCTTGTTCGCAATATTCGGATACAAATTATATTTTTAGGAATTTCGGTTCATCTGCTGGCAACAGAGGTCCAATTAAATGATAAGTTTGGGCCTGAATTTTGAAGGTGGGCATAAATTACCCTTCTAGAATTTGGTTTGCCCCGAACGAAGTCATCTGGAATACACTGTTGTAAGAACGGATGCATTCCAAAAAATGTTTAGATTGTGGGTGATCCCCGGCCAATATTGATTTCAAGGGTTCTGGTGGTTCTTGAAAATTATCTAAACGTATCTTTCCGCCTGAGCAGCGGACTGCATTCAACTCTTTTGTCCATTTAAGAGCTTGACAATGATCACAGCCCTGGGTCATTCCACCGATACCAGCAAATTCGGTATAATTAATTCTCTTAGTGTAATAAAACCCACTTCTGTTTTTATTGATCCGCTGAAGATGTGTGTCTGTTTGTGACATCCGAGTTGTAGCAAGACGTTCATCTTCAGTATCTGACCTAATGTGGCGTTCTTCATTTGTTTTATGTGATCGTGCTTGACGAATTGTCCTAGCACGTTTTGAGCTTCGAGAAAGATTAGACTTTTCCCTCAAAGGCATATTTTTATAAAATAAACGGCGTTACCTAAAACAAAACGGTAAGCCCTGTGTCAAGCAATAAATAAAAAAAATATTAACTCACCTAAAAGAAGCCAATGCAAAAAAAAAGAAACTGGAAAATTGTGTTGGTGGTAAGAAAAAATAGCATTCAACGTAGATTCTAATGTGAACAGTGCAAGAAGATACATATATGGTATATATATGTTCATTAAGGAGAAACACCAACTATGTTTAAAGTTTCAACATTATGTGTTGACTGAGTAACAGATTTTCGTTAAACTTGCAGAAAACCATTTTAACTCACACTAAATGGTGTGTTTCTTCCAAAAAACTGGAGAAAACGACACACATTATTTGTTGAAGTGAATAGGTATGCTTTCGATGTGCGTCCACCGCCACCCCAAAGCAGAAAAACGATCAGGAACAATCTTTGTTAATTTTCTTCGATTTTCGAAGATAAATTTAGTTTTATCGTGTTAGATTTTGGTCTGTAGCTCGGCTTCTAGATGAAGCAGAAAGCTAATGAATAGCTTAAAATATTAAGGGAAGTGTTGACCCCATTTTTTTGTTGTATTGATAATGAATTACCCGAGTAATAGGAGGATAAAGGCAGTAAAGCCAGTAAAAAAAAAACTATAAAAACTACAAAAACGCTCATAAAAGGTAGGCTGAGTAAAAAAACGACATAGCCTATGTCCTTTTTGGAGTCTTAAGAAACATTTAAAAAAAATTTACACCCGAATCTATCGAGCGGTTCTCATGCCATTAGGTAACAAAAGAAAAACCTTACAGTTTTATTATATGTATAGATGTATAGATGTATTATTTTTATTTTTTATTAAAACAATTTAAATTTTCTTAGTCCTAAGTAAACTCGTACATAAAATAATGAACAAAAAAGAATTAAATCAGTTATGCCCGTGACACACATGTGGTATATGTAGATACCATGGTATAGAAATGAGCCACATGTCTATCAGGGTAAACCACGGTTATACCAGGCGAGCAAAGTAGTAGCAATACTAGGGCTTTTTGCATGGCATAGTCATATCCCTTGCGAAAACAGCGCCATTCTCCTAATGTGGAAAACAGTGTTACTTCAACTACTTGTCACTTTGAAGTTTATTTGTAAATATTTACTTATGAATTTCAAAAAATGGCAAGCAGGCCAAAAAGAAGAAACGTTCTTGGCAACGAGCAAGTCGCCAAAATTATAGAAGTGTGGAGTGAACATATAGAAAAATTAAGAGGGAATGTCAAAAATTCCCATCTATATAAAAGAATGTGCGCTGACCTGGCAGAAAACGGGCTTGAGTTAACTGAACCAAAGCTGCGCACAAGAATAAACAACTTGACCAAGAAATACAGGTACATACAAATACATACGATCACATTCACTCTCTATTACTATAAATATCTGAATATACATATATCATTAATGTTTTTAGGTCAGAAAAACAAAAAATTGGGTATTCAGGAGGATACAAAAGCAACAACAAACATGAACTTATGGAAGAAGTTGGTTGCAACTCCGTATATTTTGGTAAACCTTTTATTTAGCCTGAAGTATATAATATAATATTTTATGTTATAATAGATTACGAAACATCATTGGATTCTTCTATACTGGAAGAGCTCTCCTCATCACAACCTGGACTATCCCTGCCTAGAAGAGAAAAAAGAAAACAAAACATAAGTGAAAGTTTTGTGGAAATGGCAAAGGAAGAAAGCGAGATCTATGAAAAGTTTATGGGAAAAAAGTATAAAAAATTATGAAAGGATGCTTAAGCTTATGGAGGAAAACAATAAATTGATTGCGGCATTAATAAATAAAAATAATTGAAAATGCAAACTTACATATGTGTTACAATATAGCTTGCCTAATTATGTTTCCAGATTCATCATTCTTGCTGACGGTGCTTCGCTGAGGTTGTTGCCTTTTTTCCCGTGACTCTGATTCGAATATCCATGACTGATTGATTCGGTCACTTCTATTATTACAATTGTTATGTATTGTAGTACACAACATGCTTTAATAATACAATTCGCATTGTTGATATTTACTTCCAAACCTCGGCCTATCCTTCGAAAACGTGCTTTAAGTTGCCCGTATGCATTTTCTACAACACATCGGCATTTAGATAAATATCTGTTGAAAACAATTTGCTCATAAGGCTGCTGCACAAAAAACGTTAATGGCTTCATTATATATTTAGAAAGCTTAAATTCAGAATCTCCAATGAAAAGAATTGGCACTTTGACGCCTTCTACTATTTTAGCGTATTAAATAGTTCATTATTTATGTGAATATTTTTTAGTGTTGAACATTCGAATACTGTTGAATCATTGTAGTCCACAGAAGCAAAAAATATTACTGAATGGCAACCCTTGAAGTTATAATAATCGACAGATTCTGCTTTTGTTGGGTTAACTTCAATATGACAACCATCTACTGCGCCTAGCACTGCGGAAAACCCAATTTTTCGAAACCGTCAATTATTTCATGAACTTTTTCTTGTGTCGGGGGATAGGCATCTAAAGCTATAGATTGAAGCTTCTGCAAACTTCTAGCACCAACTCTCCCAGGGTTGTCCTTCCAATTCCGAACAAACTGGCCACGGTTCTATATTCTGCCGGAGAACCCAATGATATAGCAAGTCTCCAGCAAGTCTCCAGTATGTATTCCTCTTTTCTAAATACTTCAATATTGAAAGGTTGCCCTATTTGTTTTTAAATTTCTCACCGGAAACGGCAGGAACTTCTGTTTCCCAAAAGTGCGAATTTTCTACATGCAAAAAGAACGTATTAATTTATATCAAACATAAATATTTTCATGACTTACTTGGCTCCAAATTTAACGTGATTTTAAATGTCGATTTTCACACAAACCCAAATACCTATATCTCATCATTTTTAATCTTGCTCTTTTTTGATTATTAGATGTGATTAAGCTCAAAAGATCCATCGCAAAACGTAAATACCATATTCCAAATTGAAAGAAGTCTCACAAAACACTCTCGTTCTCTTCTGCAATCCGCTCTTCTTCTAAAGAAAAAGAAAAACTGTCTTCAGTGTATACCAAATCGGGAATCGTATATGCTAAGGAGAGCGTGAACCGTCGAAGTTTTGTCACCAAAACCACTGAACATCTACGCTATTTTACGGTTGATGATACTGCTGATGCTGACACTGCTGTTGCTGCTACTTTTGCATGATAATTTTATTTATTTATTTTTTATTTGTATTCTCTCACTTTAATATTATTATTCAAATTCTCTTCTCTCTCCTTCTCCTATTCCTGTCTCCTGTTCCAATACTTTCTATTCTCTGTGGCATTATTTATTTAACTTCTACAGTATGGATAAACAATTTACGCACACTATGGTAAATATTCTTTCCAATGTTCGGGATGGTCTTAGAGTATGTTTTCTTAATGCTCGTAGTCTAAATGAATGCAAATTAGATTACTTGAAATATATTTTTTCTCATTCTTGTGTAGATGTAATTCTTGTTTGTGAAACTTGGTTTAAGAGGAATATTTCTGATGAGCTATACAAAATTAATAATTTTAATATTTTTAGAAATGACAGAATAACCCTCACGATAGGTGGTGGTATTGCTCTCTATTGTAAGTCTTCACTTAATATCATTTGCAAATCGACTGATTCAGATTGTGAATTTTTAATTGCTGAGTTACATGATGGTTCAACCAAATGTGTAGCTGCTTGTGCTTACACCCCAGACCGCGGTTGTTCTATCCAACCCTTCTTTGTTAGCCTTGCTGAATTTTCTGCTCAGTATGAACACGTTATTGTTTGTGGTGACTTTAATGCTGATTTACTTAAAAACGATGCACGGGCTTTTCATATAAAAGATTGTGCTCATTCCCTTGGGCTCCAAATCTACAACATTACGTACACCTCGCGTTTTGGTAATAATCCAATTCTTCTTGATTTGGCTTTAGTGTCGGACCCATCATTTGTTCTTCTTTTCGATCAGATTTCTATTGATTGTATTTCCGATCATGATCTCATTTACTGCACTTATAACATAAAGCTTGACCACTTAGCTGTTTCTTTAACTTTCATTTACAAGGATTATAAGTCTGTTAACATGTATGTCCTTCAATCAGCTGCTCTCCACGCCCCTTGGATGTATTGTCGTTCGCGTTCAGACTTAGATGAGAAGCTCAACAGTTTTCAATACACAATTATTGATCTCTTTGAACAATTTGTACCCTCAAAGACTGTCAAAATTCGGAACAATTGCTGTCCTTGGTTCACAACTGAAGTTATGAACAGTATTAAAGTACGCAACCGGATTTATAGTAAATGGAAAAAAAGTCCTTCTGATTTAAATTGGCATGCTTATAAGGTAATGCGTAATAGATCGGCCGTTGCTGTACGCAATGCGAAAAAGAATTTTTATGCCTCCAAGTTGAACACTTCACTTCCACCAAAGAAACTTTGGAATAATCTACGTAGCATTGGAGTTTCCGACAGAAAACTTAATGGCAAATGTGAAGTTGATCCTGACATTCTCAACAATTTTTTTCTTGAAAGTCAGTCTGATGAATGTGGTTTCAACTTTGCTGAAGATCACTCTCTTTCAATCATAAGACAATTTGAAGTGGAAACGGTTAGCGAAATTGAAGTAATTAATTCAATTAGGGAAATAAAATCTAACGCCATTGGGGAGGACGGAGTATCTATGAAATTTGTTAAGTTAATCCTACCTTTCATAGTATCCCACCTAACCCATATTCTCAACCATTGTGTTACCACATCTACATTTACTCGATCCTGGAAAATAAGCCGCGTAATACCTGTTGCAAAACAACCATATCTAATTTTAGACCCATCAGTATCCTTCCGTGCTTATCAAAAGTCTTAGAGAAATTCATAGCGAAACAGCTTCTAAAACACCTGTGTCTTAATAACCTACTATATGAAGCTCAGTCTGGGTTCAGAGCTAACCATAGTACTTCCACTGCAATGGTTAACATCCTGGAAGATATCAGAAAGAATTTTGATAAAAGACACATCTCACTTCTTTGTCTACTTGATTTCTCGAAGGCTTTTGATAAAGTTAATCACAAGATACTTTTTTGGAAGTTGAGAAATCTCTTTTCACTTAGTGACAGTGCAGTGAGACTTATTTACAGCTTCCTGTCTGACAGATTCCAGAGAGTTGTTGTTAACTCTAAGAGTTTTTCTGCTCTTTCACCAGTCAGTCAACCAAGGCGTACCACAAGGTTCAATTCTGGGACCTATCCGTTTTTCATTATTTATTAACGATCTTCCGTCTGTGTGTAAACATTCCACAGCCCACCTATATGCAGATGATGTTCAATTGTATTTATCCAATGATTCTAGGGTGATCTTATAAATCTGACCAATTTGAGCTTGCCAATATTCACAGTTGATCTATAACAAATGGATTAACCTTAAATCCGAAGAAGTCGCAGGTAATTCCTATTTCAAATTCTTGTCCTTTCTCTCTTTGCCCAATATCGTACTTTCTGGTAATAAGCTTGAAATAGTTAATAAGGTCACCAGTTTAGGTTTTATCATTAATAGCAAATTGTCCTCATATAACCACACAAATAACGTAGTTAGACGTATTTATGGATGCCTGCGAAAGTTGTGGTTGACCTCTAGTTACACTCCAATCGATACTAGAAGAAAGCTTGTTACCACCCTCATCCTACCATTGATAACATATGCTGAAGTTGTTTATAGTAAAGTTGATTCCTTGTCACAACGAAAGTTGCAGGTAGCGTTTAATGATGCTATCAGATATGTTCATGGCTTACGTAGATTTGATCATGTATCTCAATATTCTAAAAGCTTACTCGGAACTTCTATAGACCACTACATAGATGCCAGAAATCTTATATTCTTGCATAATATTATAGTAAATAAGTATCTCACGTATCTGTTTAAGAAACTTAATTTTGCTCGATCAGTCAGAACACATGCCCTAATACCATCTTGTCATAGCTTTACTAATTCATCGCGCCTCTTTTACATACATGCCATTAAACTTTGGAACTCTCTGCCGTTAATGATACGAACAATCATTAATGCCAAACGCTTCAAATTTACCGTTCTTTCTTACTTCGCATCCCTTTCCTAAATCCTCATCCTCCCTTCTTTTATGCCTCTCATTGGTTTACTTAACTTACTGATTGTATACTTTTCTGAATTGTTATAACTTAGTACTATAAAAGACGTATGTCTTATTGTATCCTTAATACTTTAATAAATTGAATTGAATTGAATTTTTATCTGTCAGAACATGACTGCAGTCGAACTATACTACGTAGTGCAGTATGTCACCTATAATGATACTGACGATGGTATGCATACCATGGCATCTATACCATATGTGTGTCACTATACTACGTAGTGCAGTATGTCACCTATAATGATACTGACGATGGTATGCATACCATGGCATCTATACCATATGTGTGTCACGGGCATTAGGCTACGTCGAAAGGCATAGTTTTAAGTTTTAGGCGTAGCTTAGATCGCCCTTATAAGGCCAGGTATTTAAAACTAAGATAAATTAAAGTTAATTAAGCTAGTTTTTAAGCGTTTTTTTTTGTTTAGCATATACTCGTAAGAATCAATAAATGAATTCCAATAAAAATGCATTAAAACTAAAAAACAACCATCGCGAAGTTCACTACTCAACGATCAGATAATAATGATAAAATAGAATAGAGACGAAACATTTCCCTTTCCTCCTCACTCTTCTCACCAATATACTATAGACATAGGATCTTACATGTCATCGCTGGTGATTCCTTTCAATTATATAGAAGAATTCTGGATTCTAGTAATGCGTTTAATAGCTTCTTTCAAATATGGCCAATAATTCTGTTCAATTTAAAATTATATTCTTATAATAGCTTTTTTATCGTTTCACTTTCTAATTATATCATTAAATACTGTTTCATAATATTATGTATCGGAATTTAAAAATAATTTTTAGAGTTATGTATGTATATTCGTACACTCGGGGTCGATATACGTGTCGTTCATTATAATAAGTAGTGAAGTATCTCCATGCAATTGCAATTCGAGATATTAGGCTTTTTGCAAAATGATCTATAATTAAAAGACAAAAACAATTAACATCAAGCTATGATTTTTTATTGTTCCTAAAAAGATCAAAGATATTAATAACCTTTACAGCTAAGGAAAAAACAACAAAACAAATTAAGTATTAACTCGAAAATTTTATTTTGGAGTTACTTCACTGTTATAGTGACAATTCAAATCTTAATCATACACGATTTCGTCATCAGATGAACGTTCATCAGCATCATGTTTTGAACGTGTCATTATCTCTAAGGAAGATTTTTATAAAAGTGATGATGAATTGGTGGAATGTATGGTAGAAGATCAAGCATATCTTTCTTCTTTGCCTTAGTGACAGGTCTTCTTGATGGATAAAGTGGATCCTGCTGAATGTTGTTTAAATTTTTAATTTGTCGTCCTTTCGACTTTTTACTGATATCAACTTCATAAAACGGTGTGTCTGTGTTAAATGTTTCTTTAAATTTGAACTGTAGAGGATGATTTTTTTCAAATCTCAGCCACCTAATATCGAGCCAATTAAATTCATAGCCACATTTTGTTTTTTTGCTGTTTGTAATGAATGCTTCTAATGCGCCCTCTGCATGTGCGTGGCGACGACTGGCGTTCTCTATTATACCGAATTCTCCATCATTTGGAAGATAAGAATGTCCTGATATCAAGAACTTGTGGTCTAAGGTCATTATACTATAATCAGGGTCGTTTACTTCAAAGCTTCAAAAAAGAAAGAGCGGTTTTAATATTGTGGTTTTGCCCAGTACAGGAATCCGAGTACATAATTATATGTTTTTGTAGCGTCGCATGTGTTTTTAAAAGATTAGTTAGACAAAATGCAATATCTTGAGAACCTCTTCCGCCTTCAACTCCATCACAGACATTCACGTATCCTGTTCCATTATTAAAGCAATGTATTCCCAAGTTGTATAATTAATGGTTCCTTTCTTAGTATGCCACTGAGGTAGTTAATTTCGGAAAGGGCAGGCTTTTTGAAGATCAAAAGTGAAAACGTATGCTTCTTCAATTTTTTTAGAATCATTTTGAACGCCTTGTCTTGCTGATTCTGCTTTTTGCTGATGGATTTCTCTTTGGGTTTCCAACTCATTTTTCATAATTTCATTACTTGCACCTTCAATTTTCAAGTTCAGGTCATCACAAGTCTTACAAGTGTCTCGTCGCGGAGCCTTAAAATGAAGATTAAACTTCGTATTAAATATTTTCATATAATATTTTAATTTTTTAGCTTCAGTTCCTTCCTTAATACATGTTTCTTCATATAGACCGTGCATTTTAGTGACAGTTAGCCCAGGATTTAAATACTTTCTATTGGGATTACTTTTCCGTGTATAATGGCTTTGGTAGACAGGAAAACTTTCAATGTGGGAAACAATTTTCATCCAATTTTCGTGAGCTCATTCTGCCTCTTTTTTCTTTGGATTGTGCTACATCATTCTTAGAAAGGCATCGATATAATCTTCCGTCGCTGATTTGGAATGTATTAAGAAAAAATTTCTTACATACATTTTGTGTGTTATTGGAACTTAGGAAATACTTGAACGATACGTTTTTTCCCGCTCGTGAACGATCTTTTAGCCGTCTTCAATTAACAATTTTTTTCTGCACTAATGCAAACAGATAAAAATTCTGCGCATTGAAGTCATTTAAATTCCAAAACGAATCAAATAATTTATGTCTTTCATTTTCTGTTATCAGAGTAATACATTTTTTTGGGCACCCGCAATCAGCATTTTCAAAACTTGTTCGTTCTATTTTTTTTCCTCTCGCAGTTGAATATTCCCTTCCACTGTTACGTAAAAACTTCCTTTTATTGACTGCCCAACTTTCTTTATTAACTGATCTTTTCCTTGATGTAGATGGTCCAGGTTCAGATTGAAGATCCTCGAATCTGTATCTGGAAAATATACATACATTTAAATTTAAAACATTCAGTTAATACTATTTTCTTTAATCTTTAAAGCAAAATATAAAGGGGCTTAGTAAAAAAAAAAGAATTTATGTTGCTCACCAAATTCAGAAGAAATTTCTTCTGATGAAGGTTGATAATCAGAACCAGAGTCACTAAAATTTTCAAAATCCATCACAATTAATTTTAAAAAACACAAAAAAAAAACCTGCACTTTATGAATATAGCCACATTATTAACTCTATGCACTTTTCCCGCTTTAATGTCGAATGACATAATATTATATATATACTCGGTCTAAACTGCACTTATTAAGCGAAAGAAATCATATTATTGTACTATTAGAGGTCCCGTTAATTACAGTTTTATTGTTTTATTATGATTGTGTTTTTTTGTTTTGGGTTTTTACGTTAAGCTTATTATGTACATACATATAAGAATGCATAAAAGTCAATCAACTTAGATTTATTGAGCTATTGTATTGATTTGGGACTTACTTCACTATTATAGTGAACAATTATTCACTGTAAAAATAAAAAACGATAATTATGAAAAATTAATTGCCTTTTTGGAGTTGATTTGCTTCTACATTGAAGGATATAAGAAATTGTGTTATAATTAAGCAATAAAATCCATTTTTTTAAAAAGTGGAGTTACACCACTATTACAATGAGCGACACGTAAATGGTGTTTTTTTTTAAGAGATTCAGATCTTTTGTTTAATAAAACACAAAGAAACTAACTTGATGACGATGATGACTTTATTCATTCGAAAGACTATTTTGTGCCATGTGTTCAACATTACTGTCTAGGATAAAGGGCATTCTATAAGTACAATTCTCGCCTATTTTTTCGAGCAATTGGGGGCATATGGTACATCGCGTATTACTCGATTACTCGAAAAATGTTCTTCTCCAAAGCGTCAATCGTTTCTGATTTAGTGGCATAAACTAGTAACTTGACGTATCCCCACAGAAAATATGCCAATAGCGTCAAATCACTCGATCTTGTTGGCCAACTGACGAGTCCATTTCTTGAAATGACTCTATTTTCAAGTCTAGTTTTCAATAAAGCGGTGTTTTCGCTTGTAGTATGGGGTGGAGCACTATCCTGTTGGAACCACTGTTCTTCTACATTGATGTCACAAATTTGGTAGCAAATAATCGTTGATCATCGCATTGCACCGTGCCTATTGACAGTAACTTGTACTCCGGCCTCATTTTTAAGAAGTAAGGAGCGATGCCACCAACGTACAGTCCGCACCATACTGTTCATTTTTGTGGATGTAATGGCATCTGGTGAACTGCTTGAGGAATGTACTCGCTCTAAATACGGCAGTTCTGGTTGTTTACTTAGCTGTTTAGCCAGAAATGAGCCTCGTCAATAAACAAAATTTTACGCAAAAAGGTGGGTTGATTTAAAGCCTAATTACTAAACATCAGACGCAATAAATGATCATGCGGCGTTAGCTCTTACACCAATTAGATCATATAAACCATAACATTACGATCTTTACTCAGAATTTGTTGAAATTTATAAGTTCGTCGGGAAGAACATAGAAAACCAACCATCCACTTTGACAAACGTATAAAAAGGGAAGAATTTATTATGTTCAGAGACCATATCTCGAAAAATAATATGTGTATATTTAGGCTCAGGTATTCACCAAAAGTCTATTCATGAATATAATTACTATATTAATGGATAGTTTAATACTACAGTACCCCCACTTAATTATATTTTGGTGAAATTTAATCTCAAGGCAACAGAACGCTTTTTATGTTTCGGACCGGATAGGACTTTGGTCATCGCATCCACTATCATGTAGTCTGTACTTACATAATCTAGATTAATTTTGCCTTCGTCAATCTGTTCTCGAATAAAATGGTGCTTAACATCAATGTGCTTAGTCCTCTCATGATACGTGCTGGTAAGAGCCAAACTTAAAGCACTTTTGCTGTCGCATCTAATTGTTGTGACATCAGGGGAGGTTGGAATGAATTCTTTCAGCAGATTGTTCAGACAAATCGCTTTTAACATAGCGGCAGTTAGAACAATATATTTCGCTTCAGTTGAGGCGGCGACAATTGGCTCTTTCCAAATAACACCGTTTTGTAGCGGAAAACATTATCCTGTAACTAGTTTCCTATCATCCGTTTGACTTGCCCAATCGGCATCATAATGTCCAGAAATAGTACTAGGGCCAGACTGTATACAAGCCTTGCACAGGCGGTACCTTTCAAATAAAGAAGAATGCGTTTGGGTCCTACCTGGGTTCTGATTATACAGGCAAACTGCATTCACGGAAAACAAATATCTTGTGCTGCAAATACGAGTATTAGGCTATCACTTGCCTGTTGATATGGCAAATTTTCCATTTCATCGCATTCTTTGTCGTTTTGTGGACACATTTCTTTTATCAACTTTTGATTTGCATCTAAAGGTGTTTTCAATGGCTTGTAGTCTAACAGGTTGAATCATTTTAAAATTTCTTCTATATAACATATTGCTCTTTTCCCCTTTTCTCGAATTCTTCTAGTCTGAATCCCCAAACAATACGAGCTTCTCCAATATCTTTCATTTTGAAAGCATTCTCCGAATGAAGCTTCAACTCCATTTTAAGCTTCGAAAATTACAAGGTCCTCCACGTATACTGCGAAAAATAACATTTTTCCATCAGCAATTTGATAAAGAAGGATTTATTCCAGATGTAGTCAACCGCGGACCTGTGCAATGATGCATCCTACCTTTGCATTTCAAATGCGGCTGGCTTGTTGCATTTCTTCAATGCTCAATGTCGATGTCTTATTGGACGGCCATCGCAAGTAAAAAATTGACATATATCGTGCTACGGGAGAATATGGTATGTTTCATCGCAAACAGTATTATGTTTTGGAAGCATTAAATTCCACTCTGTTGATTGTTCCGAACTTGTGATGCTGTTTACATCGGAATTTAATGAACTTAGCATAGGCTGCCGTTCCCGTTCTACAGCCGAAGAACATGGACGTGAATGAATAGGAAAAGCACAGACCACTGCCGTCAGCAAAGGAAAATATTGGATTAGAAGTAGCAGACAAGAGATTATTAATGAAGATTGCAAAAAGTGTCAGAGACGTGGGGCACACCAGCATTTATTTTGTGGATATCAGATTTCAAATCCTCCAGGACAGCTTGAATTAAGCGTTCCGAAAGCTAGTTTCTAATCCATTGAAGAAGAGATTTATCTCAAAATCACGCATTTTCGGCAAAAGAGCCCGACCTCAAACTCTGTTAAATGCCTTAGAAATATCAAGTGCAACTATCTTGCTTTCGCCAGATTGATGTACGCTTTGTTTCTACTTTTCGGTAAGACATGCCGCCTGATCACCAGTGGACCTGTTGCTACGAAACCCGTACTCTCGGTCATTGAGAAGTTTTCACATTTCGAGATATTTCATGAGCTGACGGTTTATCAGAGTTTCCATTACCTTGGGAAGAATTTACGTACATTGTTCTGTAGGAAGAGAGAGAATACTCGCCTTTTTTAGGGATGGGCTGAACAAATGCTGTTTTCCATCTTCTCAGAAAGTGTCCTAAAGAGTAGGATCGATGTAAAAGCTTACGGAGTGGTTTTGCCAGAGTGGAAGAACACCTTTTCAGAAGAAGGGGAGATATACCATCTGGACCATCGGATTCGTGTATGTTAAGATCTTTAAGTACTCTTGCTACTACATGAGTTCGAAAGTGGATTCGACCCATTAAAGATTCGATGCATTCAAGTGTAGGCGGAGATAAAGCACAACCTGGAAGTGTTGAGCTGACCGCAAAGTGTACAGCAAGCAGATTGTCCTTTTCTAAAGAGCTGACAGTTGGAATGTTATTGTAAATGAGCGTTGGAATGAAGGATTAGGCAGAATTTCTGATGTTTTTGACGAACCGCCGCGCCGATAGCTTTTACTAGCTTTGGGACATTGTAATATTTTTTGCCTCAGCTTTTAGTTACAATATATTGGAATTTCGACGTTGCAGTCATTCCTGGCTCTTAATCTTATGAGTGATAAAGGATCTCGTTCCATAGGGAATAGTTGCTTAGATCATGTCAGCAGCGGCATCCAGTTAAAATTTCTAAAGAAGCTGTTAAGTCCGCTCCAATTGGCATTCTCGTATTGCCATACGGCTCTTTTAAGGAAGCTTTCCTCTGACTGTGTGGTCGGCGTACGAGAAATTAGCTGATATGACACAACGGTTCGACGAGGCTAAAGGGGAGAGCACATCAATGGTGTACATATCAGGGAGAGAAGTTACAATTAAGTCCAGGATGTTTGCGGTATGACTATCAACGTCTGGTATTCGCGTGGTCTCGTTATTAGACTGGTTTACCTTACTATATTCCAGGTGACAATTCTCGAAGAATGTTACATCTCGGCGGACAAAAACAGCTTCTTCTTCTCTAGTTGGTAGAGACGATACAATGTTCGGGTTTCGCATTAAATTTGTTTCTGGAAATGTTTCGGTACATGGACCATTGCCTTGCACCCGAACACACGAAGGAAACTCAGGTTCGGTTTTTTGCCAGAGAATATTTCCTCAGGTGAACTGCCAGATGTCGACTTGCTTGGGACCGGTTTATTACATGAACAGCTGCGCAGACCGCTTCCGTCTAGAACTTCACATTAAGTTTGGTGTCAAGTAACATGCAGCGTGACTTTTCGATGAATTTGCTATTAGCTTTTTCTGCCACTGCGTTCTGCTCTAGAAGTCGTTGTCTGATGTTGTATGCCACACTTCCTCAGGAACTTTTCAAACGCACCGTTGCAAAACTCAATCCCGTTATCCGTCCGCAAAATCTTTATTTTTCTTAAGGGTTGATTTTCGATCAACATTTTTAAATCAACAAATCGATTTTAAAAAATTAACAAAATCATCCACAAGCACCAGTATGTAAAGAGCACCTCCAAGAGACTTGACATCAACTGAACCACACAGATCAGAATGGATCAATTCCAAAACTTCAGTCGCTATCGTACCAAAATTGTTAAACGGCAACCGGTCATATCTCACAGTTCTCTTTTACAATTTTGTCAAAATTGATATTTGTGTGCGGATGCCCCCTCAGGAGAGAGGGAAAGGAGAGGGCAACACATTTCCCCTCCATTGTACATTTTTGTCCAAGAAATTTGTTCGGGTAAATTTGTAAAAACTGTCAAATTGCTTTTTTTTATTTGAAACTGTCATTCGGTTTGTTTTTATTTGGAAATGGGAGTTTTATATTTTGTTTTGCCAAAAATAGGTGAGATTTGAAGAGAAGATTAATTAATAATTAAAGTTTCAAATATAAAATTGTTTTTAGAAAGTGTCTGAAAGTACAGACAAAATACATATATTGAAAAGTAGGCAAACGAAATGAAAATGCGCCCCATACAATTTCAGGCATCTACAAATGGCATATTGTAGATGGCAATATAAAGGGAAATTATCAGAAAACTCATTCAGACGTGTCTAGGTTTAAATAATCTTCGTCCTTTGGTTCAAGATTTTGAATAAAAACTGCTAAATTTATTAATACTTGTTTTTTTTTTTTTTAGGAACAATAAAATCAAAATAAAGACTAATGACATTTGTCTGTACAAAACAGTCTCAAATCCGTTCGGTTACATTTTAACAAATTATCCCTCATCTCCGGATTTGACAGTTTTTACATATTTAGCCCAAAAAGTACGCAAACGGACCTGATAATTATTTTATTGCAGGCCACTTCTTAAATAAATCCTTTTTCCAAACTCTCAATTATTAAGCATAATAATAATAAGCCCATAACCTGTTGAAATTTATAAGTTAATCGGGAAGAATAAAAAAAACAAACATCTTCCTTGAAAAACGTATAAATGGGAAGAATTTATTATGTTCAGGAACTAAAGGAAAAATTATATACATTTCAGTCCAGGTATTCAACAAAAGGTCTTTTCAGGAATATAATTACAGTATTATTATTAGTTTAATATTATAACAGAATTTTTCAGATAGTGGATGGACGAAGGCCAAGTTGCTGCGAACGACAGCGAATTAATGTGCCTTTAATACAAGCTTCCACAGCCGCGATATTTTTTTTCCGCTGTTGTTGGTTTGTGAGCATCCAATAACGTGAATTTAACGCAATATTTTTCAATAATTCGATAAATTGCACGTTCAGATAGCCGATGATGTCTACTGTAACTTTCACGAGATCCTCTATAGTATATATGACAGCTGATAGGACATTTAATCCCTATTAAAAAATCTGACATTGTGAATAAAACACCTTTTATTTATTTCAAATATCTTGTATGTTTGGTTTTTGGGATGGCACGTACAATTGGTTATATTGTATATATTGTAATATCCCTTAAATGTGAACAGGGTCGTCTATATTTCAATAGCAGAGTATTTCAACCATTGGTGAATGGAGAATGGAATCGAATTTTCAAACAAAATGGAAATTTGTATGGAACGCTGGATGGCACAGATTGCTCTCGAAATACATATGTATATCGTTGGAGTATAAATATCAGCATCACTAAGGTATGCAAGTCAGTTGAATTTTAATCTGAGTTAAGAGAATTGATTAAGAGGTTTAAGTAAAAGATAAAGAAAAGTAAGTCGGTTGATAAATTTGATTGTATTGAGATAAGTAAATTGGGAATTGTAATTGTATTGAATAAAGCGATTGTATTGATCATTTCATCATTTGTATCCACACAAACATTTTACATTAATGTCAGAGGTGGGATAGGACTTATTGTGTGTAAAAAAAAGTGTTTTGCGATTGTTTGAAAAAGCTGTAATGCGTGGAAAATTATTGCAGTTGACCCTAGTCTAACTCAAATCCGAGTTGAACAAGAGAAACCTTGGCGCCAGTGGAGGAAAACGTGATTTGATGCTCCGATTTCAGGACGCTTTGAACAACGAGGGACATGATCCAGATACATACTCCTTTAACGTTGACGAGGAAGAACAGATAAGTACCGGCAATGACATAGCTGCGATAATGGAATTCCACTTGTTAAAAATGGACGAACAAAAGAATTGCCTCGAACAAAAGAAAAATCTAGGCGAACAAAACAACAGCCTCTAACAAAAGATGGACGAACAGAAGAACAGCATTGAATAAAAACTCAGTGAGCAAAAGAAAAACCTAGGCGAACAGAACAGCAGCCTGCACGGTCTTCAACAAAAAAATGGATGAACAAAAAAATAATCTAAAAGATTACTACTTGGAAGAAATTGATGATAAATTTGAAAGAATAGGGAAGAATGTCGAACAAATCGACAGCAAAGTTGAGCAACTGACAAAACAGCTTGACACATTGCGAAAAGAGAAATTCCAAGAATGTTCTTTAAGCGGTCCAAGCAGAAAACAGTTGAAGCCTCACTAATTCTATGGCCAGACCTCATGGTCTACTTATAAGAAGCAGTTTAAGATGGCTGCCTGTGCGGACGACTGGGACAATGAGGAAAAGTTCTTTGCCCTAACAATGGCCTTGTACGGTCCAGCAGCAGAATTGTTATAAATAATCTACATCGGAAAGAATACAGATTATGTGACTTCGTGAGTGGTAGACTGGCACATTTCCACCGCAGGCCAGGAAATTATCGACGAAATAGCAGAGGACGCATTCATCAGGGGAATTGCAGATTCGAAGCTACAGTCAGCAGTAAGGATGACCGAGAAATGAACACGTGCTGAAGCACAGCACTTACCTTCGCTCTGGCGATGGAAGTAGCCAATCAGGGAAGTAGCATCTGTTCAATGCTCCTGCGCACGACTTAGTTTCGAGGAACTAGATATTCCACGGGATAGACGAAGAATGCGCTGCTGGCACTGCAATAAAAAAGGACATCTTCAAAGGTAGTGTAAAGAACCGGTGCGACGAAAAGGCAGCAACAAGCAAATAAAGGAAGAAACCGGCAGAAACGGGTATCAAGAAGCCGGTCAACCTTCCCGGGAAATGCTACAGCACCACCTTCGCGTGAGAGAAGTTGGTAGCAGCAGTCGACAGCCGCAGGACTATCTTCCAAGTCTCGCTAGCAAAACGATGCAACGAAAGCCTTCTAGTAGAAGTAGTCAGTGGAAAGGAAAAATGGATGGCAACAATGGACAACGGTGCCACGGCCTCAATCATTAGGAGGGATTTGATGCAGAAATACTGGTTGCATAACATTAGCAGTTACAGTTTAAGAACAGCTACGGGAGAAACGGCTAAGGTTCGCCTGTCCGGAATAGTGTTCTCTCGCTTGTTTTTGGTGGTTGACATATACGACGAGTGTGTCATTGGTACAGATTTCATGAAAGAACATGGAAAAGTGGTTGAATTTGGGGCACAAACCCTGAAATACGGGAACATGGAGATACCAATGATATACGGAAATGCCAATACTTCCGATTCTAGAGCCTTCGTCGGAAGCAATTGTTTGGCAAAAGTGGAAGGTAGTCCTAGTAGCCACCGATTCTATTTAATGGAGCCAGAAAATAGGAGAGACTTCATGGTGGGAAAGACTTTAGTGAAATCAAAGAACAACATGGTCTCAATAATGATTCTAAATCTAAAGACATTCAGTGTGAAGGTGAAAAAAGGGGATAGTGCGAAAATGTGTACCTGTTGCGGCTACATCGAACCCAACGGAAACAGTTCAGAGTACAAAAATCAAGAACAAAATTCTCAGCCTCTGTAATCTGCATCAAGAACAGCGAATCAAGGCAGAAAAACCAATCAGCGAGTACGCTGATATATTTGCTACACAAGACGAAAAATATGGACGTATGCAACTTGTACAACACCACATTGACAACGGAGATGCCCGACCAATCCGTCAACCTGCAAGGCGTCTTCCATTGGCTAAACAAACAGATGTTAGCCAAATGGTGTCGAAGATGAAAGTTGAGGGGCTAATTGAAGAATCACAGAGTCCGTGGCCAGTGGTCCTCGTGAAGAAAGACGCCAGCACGAGGTTTTGTGCAGACTACCGACAACTCAACGATTTCAACAGAAAGGACAGCTACCCATTTCCGAGAATCAATCACACTTTGGATACGCTTTCTGGAGCAAAATGGTTTTCAACTCTTGACTTAAAAAGTGGTTACTGGGAGGTAGAGATTAATCCTAAAGATCGTGAGAAAACTTTCACGGTCTTTGGCAGTTTACAGTGATGCCGTTTGGACTGTACGACTCTCCGGCCACCTTCGAGCGACTAATGGAACGAACATTGCAAGGTCTCACGTGGAAAACCTGCCTATTCATAGTTATGACATTATCGTCATAGGTAAGATGAGCATCGAGAAAACCTAAAAGAAGTCTTTGAGAGGCTGCGAAGCGCTCATTTCAAGTTGAACCCCTAAAAGTGTGCATTGTTCCGTCCGGAAGTTGGCCTGCCCCCAAAGATAAACACCAACTGAGATGCTTCTTGGGACTTGCCACGTACTACAGGAGGTTCATAAAGTATTTTCCTGGTATTGCAAAGAGCCTGCCCCAACTTACGGAAAAAGGCAGACAGTCCATGTGGTCTGGAGAGTAAGAAAGGCAAATCAGCAAAATTGTAACAGGATTGGGAAGGTCCGTACAAGGTGATCACCCGCATTAATGACGTTGTCTACTGGATCCAGCGTGGGAATCGAGGAAAATTGAAGGCGGTCCATTTGAACAGAATATGTCATTTCAACGAAATGACGAAGTTGTTCGGGACGAACAAGATTAGGGACGTAGCGGTGTGATATCCCTTAAGTGTGAACAGCGCCATCTACACTTCCATAGCAGAATATTTCAACCATTGGTGAATGGAGAATGGAATCGGATTTTTGTATGGAACACTGGATGGCACAGATTGCTCTCGAAATATGTCATTAGAGTATGTGTAAGTATCAGCATCCCCATGGTATGCAAGTCAGTTCATCAGTTGAATTTTAAGTGTGATTATGAGAAGTGATTCAGTGGTTTAAGTAAAAGACAAAGAAAAGTAAAAGCGGTTGATAAATTGGATTGTACTGAGATAAGCAATTAAATTGTGAATTGTAATTGTATTGAATAAAGCGATTGTATTGAAAAGAATACGTTCAATCATTTGCACCCATGCAAACATTTTACAAAATGTATGTTAGCTGAATTTCACACTAAACAAATTTTTTCTTTTGTTATTAAATATTCAAGCGGAGGCCAAACTTTTTTTACCGCCACCACATGCCTGAATTCGTGAAACTATATGAATAATTGTTTTTTGCCTTCACTACCTTAGTATACATAAACATGTTTAAAATATCAATTTTAAAGTATTAAATTTGTCTGTTACGAATTATATACTATCATTTTAAAAGTTAAAATTTGTTTTACTATATTCGTTGTTAATCCCCTGTAAATAAAGCACATTAACAGATTGATTGGTCGCCTTTTCAAAAATCATTTCCACACATCCATTTTTGAATTTGTTTGACAAATAGAATTATAGGTTAATGGAAATTGTCAATTATTAGTATAAAGTGTATCGGGATTCGAGTCGAACAAACGATTTTTATATATTGGAATATTATTTGTATAAACCCTTTTTGGTTATAATGCTACAATTTTGCTTTTATTATTGTTATTTACTAGCGTATCTATAAAAGTCTATAATAGCTACCTACTGGCTTCTCATTGTCCAAATAATTGCAAAACAAAAAACTAGTAAAATTATCCACAGGCGAACTTAATGGCCTATATACTACAACAGTAGACAAATGGAAGATGTGGATGCAATCCACAATGATGATTCCAAACCTACTTTTTAAAAGTTTTTTACTTATTAATAAACTAAGCATGATAAATTAATTTTTGAAAACAAAAAAGTGAGCATTACTTTCACATTTTCTTCTATTTTTATAAGATTTCTCAAGTGATGTAACAAATTATAGCCTATTTCCGATGGATTTTCTTAATTATCTCCTTAATTTCGATTTTTTTTGTGCGGTAAAAAATGTAGGTAGTAAAGCAGAAAACTCCTAACAGATTAATATCGCGAAAAACGAATTTACGATTGTAAAATGCCCCCAATCAAGTGATTAGCAAGATCTGCATTTTTCTTATTATTTTATGGTGCTTAGGTTTTTAGTTCTGAAAATTTAGTAGCCATCATCTCAGTTGTACTAGCACATAGTGCTAGTAACTGAAAAGGAAATTGAAGAAATTAAATATTTTATCACTAATGAACGATTAAATTTTATTTGTAACACAGTCCTTATCTAATATTGCATTAATTCGTATAACAGTTTAAAAAAAATTATAGCGTATCTTAAAATAACCCTACAAAAAATAAAATAAAACGAAAAGGCTCTGAAATCAACATTTAATATTTTAGCGGACTAAGGAAGAGATTGCAGTTCAACATTGACAGTTTACTTTATTTTAGTTTAATTTATCCAACATTTTCGTACGTCATCGAACGATCCCCAGTCATTGCTGACGGAGGGGTTGTGCTAAATAATGGCGCTGGATGATGTTGATGATGCTGCTGATGAGGATGGGGCTGTGGCTGTTGCTGTTGTTGATGGGGATGCTCACTGCGTATTTGGGGCAACGGAAACATAATTCCATGTGGCATTTGTGGATGATGCAAATGCTGATCATTACTTGTTGTCGGAGGTGGTGGTGGTGGTTGTTGAGTTTGTTGATGTGGGTGGGGTTGGGTATCGACAAGTTGTTTACGTTGCTGGTCGTTTTGCTGTTGTTGTTGGTGGGCCTTATCATTTTCTTCCGCATATTTCTTTTGCATTTGAAACAGGTTGTGCGAGATTTGTTGCTGTGCATGCATCCGTTGAGGATCATTTGTCTCACGAGTTTGTTGCGAGTGTTGCTGTTGTCTCTGTTGGGTTTCAACTTGATGCTGCGAGGAAGAAGTTTGCTGTTGATCTTGCTTTTCAACATTTTTTTCATATTTTTTCTGCAATTGATACATGCTATGCGGATGCTGTTGATGTGGATGTACTTGTTGTGAATCTTGTCGTTGCACCTTATCTGTTGATTGTGATTGTTTTGACGATGATTTCTCCGTATTTGATTTTTGTGGACCCTTTTTCTGATACCGTTTTAGCACTTGAATAAGTTCAGCCTTAACATCTAAACGTGTTTCTTCTGGCACCTTTTTCATTTCTTCATAAAGTGAGAGTAAAAACAATTTATCCGGATCGCGTTTTCTGCGTTTTCTGTCTTTTTTTGAAAATGCATCCTGCATTAGTTGTAAAAGTTTTTCCTCAAACGCAGATTCCCTATGCAAAGCAGCAGCAGCAGCTGCTGCTGCTGCTTCTCTTCGTCTATGATGTAAATGTTGATGACCACATGCAGCTGCAGTTGCTGCCGATATTCCAGGAAACGTAGGGTGATGACCGCCGGCACCATTAGATTCTCCATTATGTACAGGAACTGAAGAACCTGAAAAATTTCCACCGTGCTGGTGATCTTGATTAGAGGTTCCGGCTGCATCTGTCCCCTCATCGTGGCCGTCTTGGGCAGGATGTCCAGCATCCTTATTGTTCTGACTACTACTCACCGCGGCTGCAGATAAAATAGCGTCACATAGTTGTTCTGGCACATAATCGAATCCCGTCATAAAGTTTTCAGGTTTAAGTTCCCCGCCCATCTCCTCATAGAAATACTCTGAGCCAACAATATCAATTATGTCGTTGTCTTCTTGATTCAACTCAATTCCTGGTGGTGGAGAGCCACCAGCTAGTTGACATCGCTTCATCTCAGCAAGTTTTTTACGTGTAGTCAATCGCATATCACGCCAGCACTGAAAAATAAGTATATATTTTGAATTTAAAATTGAATTTGTAATAAATTAGCAATAGTATCTAAGTAACACATTTTAATCTAAGTTACAAAATGTTGTGATATCCGTTTGAATGTAAACAGTCATCTATATTTCAATACCAGAAGATTCCCTTATTTGAATAGCAAAGAACTCAACCATTGGTGAATGGAGAATGGAATCAAATTTTCGGGCAAAATGGAAATTTGTATGGAACGCTGGTGGTTCAGAATATTCTCGAAAGAGGTCTGGAGTATATATGTATATCAGCATCTCAAAATATGCTAGATAGTTCTAAGTGAAATTTGAAGAGTGTGAATTGCAAATGGCGATTACGTGATTTAAGTAAAAGATAAAGAAAAGTAAAAGGATTGAGATAAGCGATTGAATTGTGAATTGTAACTGTATTGAATTAAGTAATTGTATTGAAAGGAATAAGTTCATTTGTACCGACACAAACATTTTACAATATAAAAGAAATAATAATTTAATAAATTCCAAAGAAATTTTGATATTTTCCACATGTTGAAAATTAAAAAAAGGAAACCTGCAAATAAGTATATACATAAAAAGTTACACATCCACTGTTATTGCCTTCACGGGAAATCTTAAGGAGATTATATACATATAGAACCATAATCATCTCAGTCGTGCTCTACGGTGCAGAAGCATAAACAAGGCGGAAAAGATATCCCTAGTGGTTTTCAACCCAAAATTGTTCGAGTGATTTTTAATCCCGTTTGCGTTGACAATACGCGAAGGATGAGATATAACAGTGAACTCTACTTTATGTACATCGGCATTGACCTGGTTATAAAAATGCGCATATGTTGCCTGAGATGGCTAGAACTTATAGAGCGAATTATCATTAACGCTCCGCCTCGAAGAATCTTCGATTCTTACCCAAAGGGATGAGCTTGCCTTAGATGGCGCGCAGAAGTGGAAGTGAACATTAACCATCTTGGAGTGCGTGACATTTTTTTTTTTTTTTTAAGTGCTTAACACTCAAGAGGGTATTACTACTATTAAAATGCCGGAGCACGTGTTAAGTTTTTCGGAAAATTGGATAGAGAGAGAGAGAAAGATCTTTGGGCTCAGTGGGTATTTCGCTCAATGGGTGGCATTCAACATTTAATAGGGAAACTAAATTATTAGTGTATAATTATAAATATAAAGCTATACTCTAGCTTCAAAATTTCTAATCCCTTAGTCAAAAGTAAAAAGCAAAACGAAAAAAAGTAAAAGGAAAGTTGTAGGATTCGCGTCTATCATGTATGTGAGTGAATATTTAATAATTGGGTCCAGGCCTGACTGCTTATTTTTATTGCTTTCAGTATGACAAGATTACATTTGTTTGCTATTCATGGTTCCAATAACACAATTAACTAATAGGTCAATCAACTTCGCAAGACAAACTATACGTATTAGTTCTGCAATTTGTCAATAAAGTGCAGAAATATAATTTCTCTGTCTCTCTTAATTAACTCTCTACAACCCTTTCTGTTAATATAAACAAGCCAAAATATGAAAAAACGAAAACTAAGTGCAATATTTAATTAATCTATCAATAATTCTTAGAAGGCTGGAGTTATTATTTATTAAGGAAAAATGATAATTATATAATAAACATATCGTTTAAATATGTTTCTCCCCATTTCTATGTCGATATTTTGACGCTGAATTTAATCTTACGGCATGTGGACCATGGACCAATTCGCAACTTGCTTTCCGAAGTAAGTTGCAAATTTGTGTTCAACTACGGAGGTCATGGTAGTGCCAAATTCCGTTGTCACGAATTATTTTTACGAAAAGTCAGCGTTTAAGGGGTTAGGCTTTCAAAGGTCCCTTGGGACCTCAAAAATGATATCCTAAAAGATTATGGCTGGGAAATATTTCGAAGTACCTGTTTTTCAAAGTATAGTAAAATGCCGCCAGGTAGGCTTTCTATATCTAAAAATTGTAAGCGCATTTATCTCAAAACTGCATTTTTCAAGTTGGCCGCAGCCATAACTTCAACAATTTTCAACCAATTCACTTCAAATTTTAGCTAGATCTTTAAAAATATATTGTCTAAACAAGTACGTAGGATTTTGTTTTTTTACTCGTATATGGAATAGCTTATTTGTTATTAACAATTTTCTGGCGATTTTTCTGCGAATTTTGCAGGCACTTCTCTAGCTGTTGTTGGTCGGTCGTAGACCCTTCCAAAAAACAGAAGTCATCTGAGAAACGCTGCGCAGCCACCATTTTTAAATAAACTATTCTATAAAAATTATGTTTTACAGTCAATCAAATATGCAATAAACTTCTACGTTTGTAAACTCGATTTATTTTACTTATTTCCTGAAAAAAAAAAATCACAAAAAAACCTATTTTTACGGCCTCTAAAGTGGCTTAACCCCTTAACATAACCTTTTTCTATAATTTGTATCAAATACTAAGGTAACCTAATATACAAATCAATAAAAATAATAAAACTGTTATTGATGAATTTTTTACCATTTCAGTAAGAATCTGTACTCCTCCTTGCATGTTAGGTGTCAGGGGAAATACTGATCTTCCAGGAGAATTATTGGGTCTCTAACTTCGCGCGGTTTACTAAGAGATGGCGTAACTTGTATTATTCCATTGGAACATGCGATGGAAAGCTACTGTTATTGTACGTCATTCCAGTATATGTCATTCATTTGAAGCGTAAACAACAATAATTTTTTTGAGAGTTGAAGAGAAAATGAAACAAAGTTGCTTAAAGGATAAAATAGTTGGGGAAAACACACTACGGAACAACCTACACAAGAAAATCAAGATGATAAAAGAAGTCGGCAAGAATAATGTGGTGGACAGACTGCTGATAGGAATACTATGGCATTGTAATGACAGACATGTGATATAGAACATAGTATTGCTGTACCATGATACTCGTATCAATACCAGCGAGTATTGAGTGTCTCCCACTTAAGAAAAAATCAAAAAAAGACACAGTAATAAAAAAATTGAAAAGAAAACTATGGACATACAAAAGCCGATTGCAGCGGACCAAAAATAACACAGAAACGCAATCTGAAATGTCGACCCCTACTGCTAAGGTTGATAAAATTCTAAATGACTCAACATCCACCGGAAAAGAGAATATTAAAAATAACTTATTGTTCGGTGAATTATTGAAGCTACAAAATTTTTCAAAATTGACCTCCTCCAAAGAAAAAGACACTCTCACACGGGTTATAACTAACGTGACCAGGTTTTCGTAACCGGAAGCGGGGATGATGTAAAAAGGGCGGATTGTGGGGGGCGGGGGGTAGGGTATGTTCATGGGTTGGTATTGAAGTTGGGGTTAAAAAGAAAAAAGTAAAATAACAAGTAATATTTTTAAATTTCAATTTACACTTTGATTAAAGTACTCCTCGTTTGAACAGATTTGTTTTAGCAATTCCGGTGACCATTTCAAAAGTGTTAGAAATTGTTCACATGTTAAATCCACATTGTATTTGCAAATTAATATATTTTTCAGTGTTTCAATCTTTAAATTATTTTTTTCCGATGTCCATACTTTAATCATTCCTGAGAATATCTCTCTACTGGCGCGTTACTCCTCGGTAGGCGAAGCATATACTCATTTACTTTTTTAAAATGATTTATCCGAATGTGGGTCTCTACAAAATGACGAAATATTTCTGTCCATCTGTTTTCGGTAGTTGTTGATGCTTTGCCTTTGTTCCATTCTTCTTTCGATTTTGATATGTATTTTTTAATTGAAGAAAACTCGTCGAATATTTCCACTTTTATTTCTTCTAAATTTATAACTTTATAATCATATGGGGCATAACTTGTTGCACGCCACTCCACTCTGGAACAGTTTTTAAAGTTGACCAACCAAAAATGTTTAAATTATCAAAATGCTGCTCAATATATTGCAAACAAGTTGAGTAACATTCTTAAACCACCGCCAGGAAATTATATATTTCATCTGCACTGCGACTGTCATGTACCATAAATATCTCATTGATAGTGGCATGTATTTATTTTGTTTCTTGTCAGTTAGATTGGTTTTTATGTTTTTTAATGTGTTGTGCGGATATATTTTTAAAATTGTATTATGAAAGGTCACTACTTGACTGTGAATAAAAAAAACAACCATATTTCAGAAAACTCATTTTCAAAACAAGATTTCAATATGACCGGACTTTCTTAAAGGCACATAGAATTTTAAAAATCTTTCCACAGCGGGCATTAGAGCGAGCCAACGAGTTTTGCTATATTCCAACATATTTTTGTATTCAATGTTAGCAGTGTTGTAGATATCCTTCAACTTATCACCTCTAACAGTATAAATGTAAAAATGGGAATATACGAGGGCGGGTCAATAAGTCCGTGCATTTTTGAATTTCTGACCTCTTTACTGAAACAGCAACACTGCTCCTGTCAACAAGCATTTGTCAGTTGACTCCTGTCAAAATTTAAACTTGCTGCGTCAGTTAGTTTGTGTTTGACAGCTATTTTTATCAGACTACTCACTAATTTGAGGAGAAAATGGAAAAAAGTGAATTTCGTGTGCTTATTAAGCATTATTTCTTGCGAAAAAAAACCATTACCGAGACCAAGGCTAAGCTTGATAAATACTATGGGGACCCTGCACCATCGATTTCAATGGTAAAAAAGTGGTTTACTGAATTTCGTTGTGGCCGTACAAGCACTGAAGATGCCGAACCTCCTGGACGCCCAGTTGAGGTCTCTACACCCGAAACAATCGAAAAAATTCACGATATGGTGTTGGCCGACCGAAGATTGAAAGTGCGAGAGATTGTGGAAGCCGTAGGGATCTCGCATGGCTCAGTGGTTTCAATTTTGAATGATCACTTGGGCATGAAAAAGCTTTCCGCAAGATGGGTGCCGCATTTGCTCACAGTCGACCACAAACGCAATCGTGTAACAACTTCACAGGAAGGTTTGGCGTTGTTTAATCGCAATATGGAGGAGTTTTTGCGCTGTTTTGTAACCGTGGACGAAATATGGATCCATCACAACAAACAACAGTCAAAACAGTGGGTTTCTAAGGGTGAATCGGCGCCAAAGAAGGCCAAGGTGGGTTTGTCAGCCAATAAAGTTATGGCGACTGTTTTTTGGGATGCACGCGGGATAATCCACATTGACTACCTTCAAAAGGGAAGAACAATCAATGGGGAATATTATGCCAACTTATTGGACCGATTCAATGACGATTTGAAAAAAAAAACGACCTCATTTGGCCAAGAAAAAAGTTCTTTTCCACCAAGACAATGCAAGGGTGCACACATGTGCAGTTGCCATGGCAAAAATCCATGAATTGGGCTATGAATTGCTCCCTCATCCACCCTATTCTCCAGATTTGGCTCCGAGCGACTACTTCTTGTTCCCAAACCTGAAGAAATGGCTTGGTGGAAAAAGATTTGACTCCAATGATGAAGTCATCTCGTCATTTTGAGGACCTCGACAAATCATTTTTTTTGGAAGGGATAAAAAAATTGGAGAAGCGTTGGACAAAGTGTATAGAGCTCAAGGGAGACTACGTTGAAAAATAAAATTATTTTTTTATCAAAAAATCTGTGTTTTAATCAAAGTCACGGACTTATTGACCCACCCTCGTATTATTACGACAATCACTTCCACATCAATTGGTAAGCAATCAGATGCAGTTTTAATAGCACTATGCAGAATATACGGGTCGCAGCCAATTCCAACTATATTCCTCTCCAACGAAGATTGAAGTTTCTTGAAAACGTTGATAGTACCGTAACGATTTGCACCTCCAAACGTAGTATTTGTATTATCTCCGCAGAAAGATACTACTTTATCCGATAAACTCAGCTCCTCAATTTTTTCTTTTATAAAGGTTACAATTACATCTGACGATTCTCCTGGTTTACTTTCAACGCTCAAAATTCTTACTTTAACTCCCGCTTTTGGCTGGAAATATCTCATAACTAATGGAAACACTTTCAAGGCGCCATGATTAGATGTCTGTCATCAATGTTATATGTATAATTGCAATCTCGTAAATCATTTTCCAATTCCTTTTTGAAATAAGGTGTAAAAACTTTATTTACGATAGCTTTAGTTTTAGTTCTTGCACAATGAAATTTGTTTTCAAAGCATGTATTGATTATTTTCGAGGCACAATCATTGGATCTGAAGCTATGGTTTTCTCTAATAGTGTGATAAGTCCACAATCCTTCTTTATGTGCAATATCTAAATCGATCGAGGAAGGGGTTGCACTTTTAAAAAATGAAGAGACCAACTTACTCGAAGACGCTGACTGATCGGCTAATTTGTGTTTTTGTGATTTTAAATGTTTTTCGATATCACTCAATCCGCCGTGAGCAACACTGAATTTAGTCCTACATTTTTTTGCAGATGACGTCTGAATCGGAGCCTGTATTTCATTTTATTATATAAGGATACTTTTCCTGCAAATCACTGTTGAAATAACATTTACGTTTCGGCATTTTTAGGAATTTCTATTGCAGAATAACTTTTGCGAAAAGCGATTGGGTGCTCTGAAGAATAACACTACTAAACGACTAAACCTACAAAATTATAATCAACTTCAAAGTTTCCCTCTCAAACAAAAGTAACGGTAAAGCGTTTACCGTGTTGCAAATTGCAATGTAGCTGTACTAACTGTAGTAGTTTTAGAGAAGTGAGAGTGAGTGAGAGAGTGGTTTAGCAAAACATAACGCAACTGTGGACGGATTAGGTACATACGTTCGGCTAGTGTATTTGTTAAAGTGTGTTACATACGTGAGTGAAAACTGAGAGTGTGTTTGAGGAGCATCATTGCTACTCGTTACAACGCATGTTATTGGATAATTCTTTTTAATCATCTGTAGGGTAGCCCAAAGCGGGGTATTTTGCTGCCCCACTGAAGTCTGGGGGACAGCGGGACACACACTCTAAAAGCGGGACGTCTGGTCACGTTAGTTCTAACAGCTAATCTAGTAAGAAAATAAAAAGTTTATAAAGAGATAGGAAAGATTACTAAGAAAGGGATAAAAAAAAAAACAATGCGAATAGTCGTTCTCACTTGGACCATTATAGAAAGCCAAGAAAAGATAAAATTGTAATATATTTAGAAAGAATGTGATACCGCCTTCTAGAGGAAGGCGGTAACTCACGTTTGGAAAAGAGGAACATCTTACGAAAAATATAGAGAAGAGGCAAAAGCGTATACTAATAGATACAATGAAAAACTTGCATAAAAAATTTGTGTTGTCTTATAAAATTACAATAAATTACAACAGTTTTTGTCTGCTTCGCCCATTTTGGGTTGTTACTACCTTTGGGACATTGTAGTATTTTATTTTATTTGGGGGTACCCCGTGGCCGGACAGTAACCGCATGAGGTGGTAGTTGCAGCTCCCATATGTCCGATTTACCCACACTTCTATAGACGGAATTAACTTATAGGTCCATCGACCTTTTGTGCTGTTGTGACATCTATTTTGCCACCTAGTTATTGAGGTCATCCTTTCCTCCTCTTTAATCCTTTTAAAATCATGCGTTTCTACATGGCGGATTGACGCAATTTTCTTGTATATCCTAAACATCTTATCCGCAAGTATGTCGATGGGTATCATTCCAGCTATAACATATGCTGCTTCATCTAATATCGATCGAAAGCCACATATGAATTTTGTTACCAAAGTCACTTACTTTTCCCTGTGAAAAAAAAGACATTTTTTTCCGAAATTCAATTTTATACACTTTAATTATTTGTTCAAGTAAAAAATAGATTAGGCAAGTTCAACGGCAAAATTAAGACTCAACTAATTAGACAGAAAAGAAAGGTTGGCTAAGCCAATTATAAGAGAGAATTGTTAGAAACTTTGTTCATAAAGCTTAATTTTCAACATCCTCCGGCCCACAATCCTTTAGATGATCTGTTATTTCCAGAGGGAACAGCACCTCACATGCAAGAATGTGCATGTCCATCGCTTGCGTTAGACTCCTGCCTCTTGACCTCCGTTGTCCTCCGTTGCAAATTCGTATTGTTTGGCTGCCTGTGGTAATCGTAAAAGCTGAGTAGGTATAAGCGGCGATAAATCAAGAGGATCATCTGCCACATATGTGGAGGCCTACTATTAACCACACTTTCTACCTCGGTTAAAAACGTGTGTAGTTGATTGGTGTTCAAGGTTGCTTTTCCTATCGCTGCGTTCAAACCAGATTTTACAACACCTACCAGCCGTTCCCAGAACCTACCCCACCAAGAGGCACGTTCAACGATGAACCTCCAACTTATACGATGATTAGCCAAGAAGTTTCATCAGTGAAACTTAAATTCAGGATTTCTTTGGAAGCTCTCTTGAAAGTAGTTGCGTTATCTGACCAAATTACTCTCGGTACACTTCTGCGAGCAATAAAACGTCGTATGCCTAACAAACAGCCTTCAGCCGTAAGATCTGATGTCAATTCAATATGAACCACTCTAACCGATGCGCAAGTAAATAGCATAATGTACACCTTACTCCTTTGGCCAGAATCATAGGTGAACAGAGGTCCAGCAAATTCAAGTCCTGTGACGTCAAACGGTAAAGAAAATGTAATGCGTTCTCTATGCAATGGCGCAAATGGTTGAGTAGCAGGCATAGCTCGAAGAACCTTACAGATTGTATATTTCCTGATCTCGGATTTAGCCAGTTGTCGACCCTTGATGATACAGTAAATTGATCTCAAATGCGTTAACACTGATGATACACCAGCATGAAACAGCTTTTTGTGTACATCATTAACTATAAGCTTCGAGATGTGTGATGATTTTGGTAATAGCATAGGATGAACTTGAAATTCTGGAGATAGGAATTGCAATCTAACTCCCACACGAATATGACCACTATTTTGATCTAAAATGGGACTAAACATAAGCAATTTAGAGTTCAAGAGTATACCTTTATTTTGATTGAATGCTACTATTTCAGAACTGAAATGCCGTAGTTGTACTTCGCTAACCCAATAACTTTCAGCTCGATCCATCTCACATGCAGATAGAAAAGAAACATCTTTTTAGGAGGCGTATGACGTTGCTTTTTTTAAAACCTTCAATTGCACGAAAACAATAAGCTGTTGTTCGCAAGAGACGTCGCCAGGTACTGAATTTTCCACATACAATAAGACATTCGTTAGGTGTTGTTAATTCCACTTTGTCTCCTTCCCCCGCAACAAGCATTGAAAGCATTGATAGAGTAGATGATTTGTATTGGTTTCCATTTGGCCAAAGGGTTGTTTCGTTATTTAGCCAATCTGGTCCAGAGAGCCACTGATGGGATTGGATTAGAGACATGATTCCTCTGGCCAAAAAGTCTGCGGGATTTTAAGAGCTGGGACAGTGCCGCCAACAAGAAATTTTATCAAGCGTTCGGATTTCTCGTACTCTGTTTTCAACATAAGGTTTCCAGTGCTTCTCTATTCCGTCCACAAGAACTCTTCATCAAATTTAACCGATAATTCGTCAGCGTCAACAAACCAATGAACACCCAAGACCTTCTGCTTTGATAGTGGAACTATTTCCGATGGATGACTATTTCGCACTAGCAAACTATTGGAGTTCCATTTTCGAAGATGCACCACCACCACGAAGAACCACTTTTCATAATTTGAACTGCCTCGTGACTTATATCTCTCGCTGTTTTTTCGTCATTCAGGCTTGCAACGAAATCGTCGACGTAAAAACAACTACTTAGAATATTTTAAAATTTTTTAAATAACTTCTCCTAAGATGTTTGGGCTGCTGGTCACACCAAATGGTACTCGTGTCATGCGATAGGCTTGGACTGGAAACAAATACGTATTTCATTGGGATAGCACAATTCTTTGCACCAAAAACAAACGGTGACTTTCTCGATCAGGTGTGGCGAGAACTATTTGGAGAAAAGACATAGTCAGCAGTCAATCCAATTTTCCCACAGTGAAAGTTAATTAAAACATCCAAAATCTCAGGCAAACGGTTGATGCCGACTTCCAAATAGTCGTTGAGCGGAGTATGATTTTCTGCGTGCGCCGAAACGTCAAACACAATTCTCAACCTCGCTGTGTCCTTATCCTCCCGGTACACAGGTCTATGGGGCATATAGAACACCCGATCCCCTTGCTTATCCTCCTCTACCCGGTCAGCCAAACCACTTGCTGATGCTCTTAATTTTCCCACGAGTGACTGCATTCGATAAAGTGCACCCACGCGATTATCATGAAGGAATTCCTCCTCATCTTTCCATGGCAGTGATGCCTCGTATCGACCTCCAATATTCCGAATAAGTGATGGATCTGGACTGAGTCCTTCAGTTTTATCGTTCGTTATTCCAATAGTCTCGAGGCTCCAGAATATTGAAGATCCTCACAGGTACAAACATGCAACGAAGTTACACAAGAAATAGTCACCACAGCATCTGAATTATTAGAAATGACAGGAGACCTACTCTGCAACATCCATCCAAAAACAGTGTTAATTGCTGTTAGAGCGGGTGTAATTATTTTGTGTTGCCCAGTTGCAACTGCCCAATAATTGTCTACTTATTCCATCAATAGCAGGTAAAACATTCATTCGCACATTGGCCAACTCCAGATCGTTGAGCATTTTTAAATTTTCATCCGGCGTCGACAGAACATCCACACATATCTCGGGTACTTCCAACATCTTTAGATTAATGGTGCTGTTGTCATATTGACTCCCTAATGTAATTTGAACTTTATTGCACTGCATAAATTTTTGTTCTTTCCCACCAAACGAAATTATATTTATATTTTGCGTTCCAAATATTTCCAAATCTAGTTGACGCGCCACACTTGTTTTAACGAATGACACTTGACTGTCACCGTCCAAAATCATTCTTACACACAAAGACCGGCAAAAACCCTTACCTGAAGCAAATGCAACAGCCGTCTGTAAATAGATGTAAATGGTGATGTATGGTTTGGATCACACGCTGCCATAGCGTGTCGTCCATTACATATCTTACATACAAGTTGAAACCTTTTTTTTTGCATGGCTTAGAGTAGTGCCCTTTTCTCCAACACCAGTAACATCGTCCGCTCTCTTTTAACATCGCTTTCTTTCTGTGTAAAGGAAAAGAGCTTTTGCATTCAGACGTGTAATGATCAGAAACTTTACAAAAAAAAAAAAAAAACAATTATTGCCATTTGTTTCTGCGACGAATAATCCAGCAGCTGTTTTAACTAGAGTTGATGTAGATGGTTGACTGCGAGTTGAACTATGTTTTGCTTCTTATGCCTTTTCAACAGATTCTATTTATCTTTTAATGAACTTCAATAAAAACTTAACTTTTTTATCACCAATGTTTTCAGTGGATGAGATTTCGGTTGGATCAAGCTCTGGAAAATTATCAGAAGAATCGTCGTAATATCGATGAAAGCCGCCTCTCAAATCATTGGGAATGCAACGAAGTAGCACGCCTTTAAGCATGACGTAATAACTTGAAGGTGGAATTCCAAGAACGGCGAGAGATCGAGTGGATGCTATAACTGAATTATAAGGACATCTCAGACCCTTTGCGTCTATTTTCGATTGAAAAGGTTGAATGGATAACAAGCATTGCATATTATCATCAACTACAATATTTTTTCTGTGTTTCCATACTCTTCTTTAAGTATGTTTATTGCCGTCTCATAATTGAGTTCGCTTGGTGTGAGGCCTACCAATGTATTCGCTGCTGTGCCTATCAAAGCGGCTTCTAAGTGATTGAACTTGTCAACAGTGGAGAGGGACAGTTTATCATGTACAAGTGTTCTATACTGTTCCCAAAACGGTATCTCTTTGTAGTCGCCTGAGAACTTTTTGGGTTGCAGCTTTTGCAATTTTACCGCCGGAATTTTACTTGCAGAGGAAAAAGTGGCGTTATGTGATGAATTGCGGGCGGTGGCAGAGGTGGTAGTATCAAGGATGGAAGATGGAAACTTTTTCTGGTATAGTTTTACCTTATTTAAACGTATTTGAAGGCGGCTGGAAATCGGCGTCTGAAAATCTGCGCATCGCTTACATTAGGAAACCAAACTGAACCGTTTTTGCACCGGATAGCCACCTGTGATGAAAAGTGGATATTCTATAATAATCGTAAAAGATCTGGGCACTGGTTGGATGCAGATGTGTTGATCAAAACACACCTCAAGCCCGATCTTCACCCAAAAAAGGTTATGGTGACAATTTGGTGGACATCGAAAGGACCAATCCACTTTTCATTTCTTCAACCAATAGAAACGATAAATGCTATCAAATATTGTGAGGAAATCGACATATTGCATGCCAAATTGGCTGAAAAGCAACCTGCGTTGGGCAATAAGAACTGTCCGATCCTTTTGCATGACAATGCTAGACCCCATACCTCACAAAAACTGTTGCAGTTGGGATTTGAAATTCTTCCGCATCCACCGTACACTCCTGATATTTCCCCAACAGATTACCATCTTTTCCACAATCTGGATTCATTTTGCCGGCAGAAGATCTTCTGGAACCGAGCAGAGCATAAAAGCCTTTGAAGATTTCATTGCCTCAAAAAGTCAGCACTTCTACGAAAAAGAAGAATATCATAGATGCCAACGGGCCCTATTTTGATTGTATAAAAATTTACGGAAAAATAATATTGGCTTTTAAATTTTTACTATAAAATCGGACATTTCATGTTTGACACAATCAAATACAGTCGATTATTTAACATTACTCCCAGGTATTTCAATGCTCCTTTAGACCGAATTGTTTGCCTCCCAATCCGAAAAGTTTCATATTCCAGGTCTTACGACTGTTTATTAAAATCACCTCGGTTTTGTGGTCATCCAGTTCAAGTCCAATTGAACATAGTCAATCTTTTGTTTGCGCAATAGCAGCATTTGAAGCAGATTCTGCTTCGTAAATGTGTTTGGTGACTGTAACAATAGCAATTTCATCACCGAAACTTTCTTGGTGGCCGTGGCTCAAGCCACGACTGGCTTCCAAATCCGAAGGTTCGGTGTTCGAATCCCAACCGGACGCGAAAGACATTCATTTTTTCAGTTAACAAACATCAAGTAAGATGAGTAGTTGACTAGAAATTAACAACAAGCCAACTTCCACGAAGAAATTAGTCTCCCCATTAAATGTTGGATGTCACCCATGGAGCGAAACAACCACTGAGTCCAAACATCTTTCTTTCTCTCTCTATCCCATTTTCCAAAAAAAAAACTTAACACGCATTGTAAGTGTTTCACATGAGTGTTAAGTTCTTTTCAAAAAAAAATAAAAACCTATCGTGTGAACTCCTCGTGACAGCGCTAGTAGCAGTACTCCGTCGTACGAAATACCATATTCCACACTAATGGTCCCAGTACTGATCCCTGTGGTACTCTTGCAGAGACACTGCAGTATTTGATACCATCTTCTGTGTGATATTGAAGCTGCCTTTTGTTGAGGTAGCTTATTACTATCTTAAGTAAACACCGTGGTGTATCCATTCTAGAAAGTGCTCTTGTTATGGATAACCAGGTTACGGAGTTAAAGCTATTCTTAACATCAAGTGTTACCACTGCGCAATATTCCTTTGTGCCCCATCGCCATTTTTCGCCTTCTATTGCTTTAGTTGCAATGTCTACTATCGGTTTTATGGCATCTACGGTAGAACGCGGTTTTCTGTCTTGCCCTAGAAGACATATTTTGCCGATATGAAAATGGTTCACCTGGTGCCTTGTTTCCCTTTGGCAGGAGTACCAAATGCTATTTTTTCCATGGGCCAGGAAAAATCCCTTCCTTTAAAATCTCGTATGTTGTTATGAACATGTCTGGTCTTTTCTGGACAGTTGCTTTTACGGTTTTATATGGAATTCCGTAGGGTCCACCTTATTATCGCATAACTTGATCAGTTCCTCCGTTGATATCTGTGCGATTTCTGTTTCCTGTTCGCTTCCTCGATATAATGCGTAGGAGTCGGTCTTTGTGGAAAAAGTTGCTGTACGAGTATAATAGATGCTAGCAGAGTAGGGCATGTTATTTGTGAAGCCCTATAGCCCTTTACTTTGGCCATTACCATCCTATATGCAGAATCCCCAGGATTTAGATCAGCTTCATTACACAGGTGTTTTTAGCACATCGCTTCACTTCCTTTGATCGCAGTTCCTAAGTGGCGTCTTGCCCGTCTAAAAGAGTTAAGATTTTGTTGAAAATCTAACCTACTTCTAGATCGCTGCATTCTTCGACGAGAATATACATACATAGACACATTGCCCTAAATGCATTAATTTCATCATTCCACCAGAAGCACTGTGATCTTTTTTCGCTGGCGATTCTTTTGGGCGTTGACGCGTCGCATGCTGTAGTAACAATATGTACGTGTAAGCTGACTCCCTAAATTCTTTGCTGTTCGTCTTTTGGGTACTCTTTCTCGCAAAACATGCAAAAGGAATGCTTATTGCACTCATTTGCAATATATGTTTTCCACCACCAGTGCTCCATTGGAATTGTCATTAGCATTCCGCCTCTTCAAACCTTCAACAGTAATAACCGTCTCGCTATGAATGCTCATCAGTTTACACTCAAGCCCACTTTCCGACGTACTCTAAAATATCGCGATTCGTTCCTAAGCCGTACAACTCGCTTGTGCAATGCCCTGCTGAGCTCTCTTTCTTGGTAGTTATAACTTGTAAACATTTAAGACATTTAAGAGGTACGTCGGTACCTCTTTTCTTCCTCCCTAAATTCCCTTCACCCGAGCTGTGTACAAACATTTTAAAGGTACACAAATCCCTTGAGCGCGCGCTGATTATAAAAAAAAATAAAAATAAAAAATAAATAAAAATAAAAAATAAATAAAAATAAAAAATAAATAAAAATAAAAAATAAATAAAAATAACACATTGGCTGAAAAGTCCGTGCCGTTTCTAAGAGAGGGCACCACTTGAATTAAATCCATACCACTTTCAGTTAGTACCAACCTTCAAAAGATACGTGTATAAATTTGACAGCTGTCGGACGATTAGTTCTCGAGATATAGCGTTGTGAGTGAAGCAACTTTGTTATTGTGAAAAAAATGGATTCAAAGCAATTTCGTGTGTTGATTTATTATTGCTTTTTGATGGGAAAAAATGCAGCCGATGCAAAGAAATGGATTGATAAGTGTTACCCGGACTCTGCACCAGCCGAACGAACCATTCGCAAGTGGATTGAAAAATTTAAAAGTGGTCGTACAAGCACCGAAGATGATGCGCGCAGTGGACCTCCAAAAGAGGCTGTTTTAGATGAAAACATCAAAAAAGTCCACAAAATGATTACGAATGACCGTAAAGTGGAGTTGATCGAGATAGCTGAGGCTCTGAAGATATCAAAAGAGCGTGTTGGATATATCATACACAAGTATTTGGACATGCGAAAGCTGTGTTCAAAGTGGGTGCCGCGTTTGCTCACAGTCGACCAAAAACAACAATGTGTTGATGATTCAGAGGAGTGTTTAAAGCTGTTCAACCGCAATAAAGCCGAATTTTTGCGTCGGTATGTGATAATGGATGAAGCTTGGCTCCATCACTTCACACCAGAGTCAAGTCGGCAGTCAGCTGAGTGGCGAACAGGCGACGAATCTCGTCCTCGGCTGGCAAGGTTATGGCATCCGTATTTTGGGATGCACATAGAATAATTTTCATCGACTATCTCCAAAAGGGGCAGACTATCAACAGCGACTATTACATTGCGTTGTTAGAGCCTTTGAAGGACAAAATCGCAGAAAAACGGCCGCATTTGAAGAAAAAGAAAGTGCTGTTTCATCAAGACAATGCACCGTGTCACAAGTCGATGAAAACGATGGCAAAATTGAAAGAATTCGGCTACGAATTGCTTCCCCACCCACCGTATTCTCCCCAGCGACTATTTCCTGTTGGCAGACCTCAAAAGAATGCCTATTTTGAGGCTAAACCGAAATCGTACTACAAAACTGGTATCGAAAGATTAAAATATCGTTTCAATCAGTGTATCACCCTCGAAGGGAACTATATTGATAAATAAAGTTGAATTTTACTATAAAACGGCACGGACTTTTCAGCCAATGTGTTAAAAAATAAAATAAAAATAAAAAAAAATAAAAATATAAAAAAATATCCTTCGGATCCGCACCTTCTGCATAATTAGAGCGGTCTTACTTGTACTTGCATTGATTTGCTATGTGATCGCCGATTGTGTGCCACCAAACGCCTTTCGCAAAGACAGTACGTCTCCTGCCGATACTCCTTCCAGTCCAAATTGCGACTTAATTGCTGCGCTTATATCCTCCTTGTTGCTTACTTCATCGACATACATCTTTTAGTACATGATGCATCAGAGCCTTTACATGCTTGGCTTATAGCGCCTTTAAACCCCTTTTTTCTCAATTGTAATGACATCAGGTTTGGCCTTGAGTTTCCTTACGCTATGCTGCTTTTTTTTGACTTTGCTTTTAATGGCTTTTGCCTAGCTTTCTTCCGATGGTATCTTTTTTGGAAGTAGGGCTGCTTTTAGGAACTTCTACATTATTATTATTTTCCACTGGTAGGTCCATTCGAGTTCGCTATGTCTCACGGTTGCCAATAGGAACTTCCGCATTAATATTATTTACCATTGGCGGATCCTTTTGCGTTCTCTTGACCTCACAGCTTTCGCCGGTTTGTTCTTTTTTCTATTGGAACCTCCTTTTGTTTCAACCAGAGAGAGGTTTGTAAAAAGTTGTTCTTTCTCATTACCTCTTTGGCTTTCTCGTCCCGCAACTGGAGCGCCGTTAGTTCATAGAGGATTATTATGTTCTCAATACTGTCCCTCATGGGTTCATGAATTGAGCGCCTGATCTGCTCGCCTAGTTTATGGAACGCATCCATAAGATATCCAATTTCTAAGCCTGTTCCATTTTTCTTGTCCATGCTAATTTTTGATTTTGAGGCCACTTTTCTCCAGAAAATGCCTAATTAACATAACGTTAAGCAGGTGGGTGCTGCTACGAATAAAAACGAAATACTCGTATCCTTTCAACACCATAGTGAGTCAAAATTTACTTGAATGCGGCTTGTTTTTTTGCATCTTAGTGAAATACACAATGCCGAATATTTTCAGAAAAGTTGTTAAAGACCTTGCACGAAATAACCACTTTTTACAAAGAAAACTTTCGGAACTTTAAAATAGTATACATGACTAACGGGAAGAATCCCCAACTTTCTAAATAAAGGCACAGATTTAGCTATGCGATGTGTACCACATACCACCTTGACCACACCACCGTGTGGCGCGCCCATTGTTTCGATTTGAGTTTTGTTTTTTTTTTGTTAAGTTGGTAAGTCTGTTGTTGACATTCCCTCTAAATCTTAGCGTCATAGCTTGACATTTGCAAAAGTTACGCAGCCAAGAGTACATCTATCTTTGCATGTGTTGGCGATTTTTTACAATTTTAGAAATGGATTTAAATTTGCAACAACGAACTTGTATTAAATTTTGGGTAAAAAACGGATTTAATGGTGCGCGAACGTTGGAAATGTTGGAAAAGTGCTTCGGCAACGATTCTCTAAAGGAAACGGTCGTTTACCAGTGGCACGAGCGGTTCAAAAGTGGTCGTGAGTCAATCGAAGATGATGAACGCAGTGGCAGACCATCGACATCGAAAACCGACGAAGACATTGATGAAGTAAAAGAAATGTTGGTCAATAACCGCAAATTAACCATCAGAGAGATAGCGGAGGACTTGAACATTGCCGTCCAAGACATTTTGGTTAATGATTTGGGTTTCCGTCGTCTAGCAGCAAAGTTGGTGCCAAAAGACCTCAATTTCATGCAAAAAAAGAGACCGTGTTGACGTCGCAAAAGAGATGATTTGCGAGGCTGAATCCGATCCCATATTCATCAAAAGGATCATTACTGGAGACGAGACGTTTACGACACGCAATCCAGACATCAGACAAGTGAATGTCGCTCACCAAATGGGCCGAGACCAAAAAAACCACATCGTTTTCAGTCAAAAAAGAAGGCAATGCTCACGGTTTTCATGGATTACAACGGGTAGTGCATCATGAATTTTCGTCAGAAGGCCAGATAGTAAACAAAGAGTATTATTTGGGCGTTATGAGACGTTTGCGTGAAGCAATTCGCCGAAAGAGATCAGAATTGTGAGCAGAAAACTCGTGGATTTTGCACCATGATAACGCACCGTCGCACAGTGCCATCATTATTCGTAATAATTGAAAAATGTAACAAATACCATCCAACAGCCACCGAATACCGAATTCACTTGATTTGGCTCCCTGTAACTTCTTTCTGTTCAATCGAGTTAAAAAAACCACTACGGGGAACGCGTTCCAGCAGCCGAGAGGAAGTAATGGAAAAATCGCAGGAAGCACTGATGGACATACCGAAAACCGAATACATGTAAAAACTGTTTCGAGATTTGGATCAAGCGCTGGCATAAGTGTGTTGCAGTCGATGGTGATTACTTTAAAGAGGGCAATATAGATTTAGATGAATAAACTTGTATTCGAAATTTTCTGAATATATGTTGATCAAGGTTGTATTTCGTCACAGTGCACTTTTGTAATATATTATAAGTGCCCGTCCCCCCCCCCCTCCCCAACGCATTCTAATCATGAGTGAAAAATAGCGAAGTCGACAGTTTTTATGGTACATATTATCCAAAAACTTTTTCAAATGATAAAACCACCGAATGTAAGACCCAAGTTTTTCCGAGTTAACGTATTCGTATATACGAGTAAGAAACAGTATGTGGCCAAGTACTGATTCTTGGGACACTGTTAAGTTTACGATTTCCGTGTAACTAATTGTAGATAGCCCCTCCTTGAAACCGAATTGCTGAGGACCAAAATATTAAATTTTATTAAGGTATATCAGCATTCTGTTTTTAATGGAGTTTTCAAAAACTTTGGAAGGAATCATTTTTGTTATTCTGTTTTCCCTTTTGAAAAAGGGGCAACACAATGGCACATTTAAGCGTGGATATGAATGTTCTAGTTTTAATGCTAACGTTAAATATTGGAGATAAGCAAAAATATCAGTTATATTAAGAGCAAACTTTTTAGGCAGCGAGTTGATGAGACCAAAAAGTTCATAACTTGTTATATTTTCAAAAAAGAAACTGTTGCTGGAAGGCAAACACTCTACAAGAGCTGAAATACTGACTACTATAATAAAATTATCACAAGCGCTGGAGGTTGGCAATTGATCAATAGAAGTAAAAAAGTCATTGAATACGTTTGCAACTGAAATATGGTCATCAATATCATTACCTTCATTACTTAGCGAAATACAATAGAAATTGGGGTATTGGAGTTATTTCTATTCATGATGTTATTGATGACTTTACACTCCTTTTTAGGATTACCTAAAGAGCGTTGTACTTCAGCGTGATAATAATAATAATTGTTGCACAGCTTTACTTCTTTCTTCAAATAGGTACTTACACATTTTTATAAAGCGATTTCTCAAACTATTGAGTGGATGGGTACAACATTTTTTCCCATAATTTATTTTTAAGTTGGATTTTTTTAAGCAAGGATCTGTTTATCAACGGTTTCAACCATAATTCTGATTTATGTTGCAGGAGTCTGTAGGGAGAATATTCATATACTATATTAAAATATTTTTATAGACATTTCAAAAGCTTTATTAACATTATCCTTCTGAACGAAGTGCATTATTTAGTTGGTCATAATTTATCTTGGATTTTATGGGATGACTTTTAGTTAATTAGGTTATGCAAGACAATTTTCATTTGAGTATGGATAAAAATTATAACCCGGAGTAGAGTAATCATTTTTTTCGTAATCATATCTGTAACAAAAATAAGAACACAAGCGCTTTCAGATTACAAACCAACAAGTCAAAATTTTGTTTAATAAGGAAGGATTGTTGCATAAAAGATCGAAGCCTTTATTAGCAGTAAACATAATTTTTTTATATACGAATAAGTAGTTAAAGTTCTTTCAGTGCTTTCAAATCAGTAAAAGATCTTATAGCCACAATCTTTCCTTTATTAACTTCTTTCAGTAAAATTGATGAATTCTGATCCCATAAATATTGATAATTACTTGCGGTTTTAATTGTCTTAGCTTTCATAAACAACGCTTTAGTGAAACTAGCGCAACTTTCAATAACAAATACTCTATATTTCGTACCAGTAACAAATGAAGGAGAATTAAGTTTTGTTTTTGCAATTCTTTTACTTTTTTTTCATTACTTTTTGCTTGACTTTATTGTTGGAGAAGTGAGCATAGGAAAAATTAGTGTACTTTTTGTTTTTGTACTCCTTATCATCAGTAGATTCACGGCTTGCATTTCTTTAGCCGAAGCTCTTGACGTAGCGTTGCTTGTGCCTGTTCGCATTGGCATTGGTTGGAAGATTGTCCGAAATAGAGGGAACGCTTTTTATTTAAATGGGAAGAAGAAGAATTCCTTCCACCGAAAGTCTACTTCTGAACTGGATTTTCGGGTGAAGCATTACGTTCTTCCCCATATCGATCCATTACTGACATATTTTTTTCATTTTAGATTTGATCATTGATGAGCAAGGAAGTGTAAAGAAGAGGAAAACACGCACACATTTTCAAAAAAACCCAACAACAACGTTCCATTAGATAAAATATCGCAGACCTATTGCTTCGTTTCAAATTCGAAATTTCATTGAATTTTGCTTGAGTTGGAATGCATTTCTTCGTCATGGAAATTTACATTGCGATCTAGAGATTTTTATGAGTAATTTTTCTCCCTCTCCATAGTGCAACAGCTTGTGTTAGGTATACGGACAAAGTGGAAAGAGACTGGTTTCTTCCCTTTTTATTATTATTATTATTATTATTATCATCAAGAGAACGATACAAATTAATTTTTAGGATCCGGGATTTAACGCAGGGGTACTATGTCCATGTGTCGCGTTTTTGTCAACAGCACGCGGAGTACTGAGTTCCCATGTGGTCATCCACCTACGTACTTACCGCGCCCAACACTGCTTGATTTCGGTGATCTAGTGGGAACCGATGCTTTCAGTGTGGCGAGGCCGTTGGCTCCTTTTTTTTATGCGTTCATTTTTGGGTACGATCTAGAAATTTTTCACTATGGGCCGGTTTGGTAAATCTCTGATAAGGTAACCAAAGATTTTGCTTAACCAATGGTATAAATATGTGGTAACTCTCTGGTTACTTAACCATAGGTTAGCGACAATTCGTTCCAGTTTACCAGTTTAACTGTCCAACTTAACCCGCGGTTAACTTTGTTTTTGTTTACCTTTTTTATTCGATTCTTGAAGGCGTTGAAATTTATGTCATTACCGATTATTTATTATTGTTTGTTGCAGAGTGTTCTTTACCAGAATTACGGATTTTATTTTTTATTATTTATACGCCATTTTGCGTTATTTTAATATTTATTATACTATCTGAATTTTTTATCGCACAATATATGCACAGAATTTTGTTGTGTGTCTAAATATTGTATTACGTGAAAAGTAACCCCCGATTTGAAAACCGAGCATTAACAATCAAAATTCCAGAAAAATATTGGGTAAATGGCGTTAACCAAGGAAAATCGGCCGGTTAGCGATTTCTCTGGTTAACTAACCAAACTATGGACTCTCTGGTTAACATTTTCGTGAACAAACGCAATCGATGGTTACCATCTGGAATAACCACTGATTATTCCTATAACCGAGAGTAAACAAACTGGCCATATGGGTAACTGCGTGTATATGATTATGATTGCTAACTGATTACTGGGTGCTTCAAGAAGATTAAAAAAATCACAAAGAAAAAAAATCCTGGAAAAAAATTTTTAGTATTATTGTTTTTGTTTATTTACCTTTCAAAAATGTTACTTACAAATGTATTTCAGTAAATAGAATGGCAACACTCAGAAAACACGTTTATATACCGTCGAGTCCATCGTGAATATCTTATAAGAACGAAAGAATGGCATCTTCAATAGATTTGCCTTTGACAAATCCAAATTGATTTTTTTCAAGATTTTAAATTTATTGAGGAACTTAAGCATTCTATTTGGAATTATTTTCTCCAAGATTTTTGAAAAAAACCTACAGCAATGAGATGGGTGTATACTCGTAGTTATTTGGATCACATTTGTCTACCTTTTTTCTATAGGAACTATTATAGAGGTCTTAAGACAGTCCGGGAATATACCACTTTCAAAACTGAGATTAGTTAAATAAGTTAACGGCTTAATGATATCGTGACTCATTTTTTTCACGACTAAGCTACTAATAACATCAATCCCACATAATTTTTTCAACTTTAAGTTGGATACAACAAGAGAAACTTTATCTTCAGATACAGTACCAAAAAGAATGTTGAAAGGACTTCGTTGTCTAGAAGATATTCCGAAGTGCTTATTGCATTAATATTGGAAAAATTTGCTCTGGAATTTTCTGAAGAACGAGTTTAAATTGTTGGCCATTTCTGAATCATTTGTAGTGGTCGTACTATTAGAAAATCTTAGACATTTTATGGCTTTGTCAACATTGTTTTTACCAAGCAGATCATTAACAATGTACCATAGCTGTTTTGGATTACATCTGCATTCGTTAAACTTATGTATATAGCAGGATTCTCTTTGGATGTTTATGTACTGTAGTATATCTTTCCGCAACCTTTCATAAAGTTTTTTATTAAAGACATATGCATTTTATTTTGATTTTTAAAATAAAACTTGTTTTTTTCTTAAATTTTTTCGCAAAGCTGGGCAGTCATCCATGGCTTAATTTTTTGTGGTCTACGTTTCGGAGTTGGACACCGACTCAGAGCCATATAGTTAGAAAGAATCTTCACAAATACGCTAAGACTCTGAAAAACAACTATTGTTATAGACACTATGCCATGTTTCCTGTGACAAATATTCCTTCAACTTAAAAAAATCAACATGTGAACTCAGCCACTTTTTTCGATTTTGGTTCATCATTGTTTAATGATTTTACCAAGAGATTGATCAACGGTACACCTGCAGGACAGTGATCGGTTATATCCCATTCAAGTACAACCGGACAAACATTTAGAATATGGTTTTTCGCGCGGAGAAAAATATGGTCAAATATCAGCTGCTCTTGTTGGCTCATTAAGGAGAGATTCAAAACCCAAGGAACACAAAAGGAGTATATAATTATCACAACTCGAAGGAAAGTTCAATATATCAACACATATTAATATCACCAACAAAGCAAATATTGCGACTGTTCATCCCACTAAGAAGGTCTTCAATTTCTTTAAAAAAAATATCCCTGTGGACAAACTGCATCCGATACAAGCATGTAATATCCAAAGAAATATCATCAAGTTAAAGTTTTATAATTAGAAAATCTGCACTAGTTAGATCAGGCGTAGAGAACTTCGCGACCGTCAAATCGTCTTTGACAAAAGCTACTACATCACCGGCTGGATACTTTTCATTGCACTTTCCGTATGGAATATAGCCTCAACCGAGAAATTGTTTAATTTATGTTCAAAAATCCAAATTTCAGATAACACTATTACATGTGGTAGAACTGGAAAACAATTGTACGAATATGAGCAAAAGCTTTCAAAATCAGTTCTCATACTTCTAATATTCATGTGGAAAATGGTTAAATCCTTTAAGGATGCTTGAAAGATTGTGTTAACTATTGCTTCATTACTTAAACTAATGTTACTGAGATCGTTTAATTCGTTGTTACGTAACATAATAATAAAAAGAATAAGAAGTACTAAGCCTTAATCAAAAATGATTAAGATCATCAAGACACTTAATGTATTTGATTTCCATACCAGGTTTCCGTCTCATCATAATTTTACCAAATCGCACACAAAGAAATTCATAGTTGAAATTATTGTTTGTCTTTTTTGCTTCCCTCAGCAGCACTTTAGATTCGCCTGATACCCAGTCGTTGATGAAAATGTTACCTTTACATGAAGAAAAGACATTCTTCGCATCTATCGGTGACTTCTTGGCATAAGTAGCGGCTAGAATTTGGTCTTTGAGCCGATTGCAACGTAGTCATACTACCACAGCGGCAGTATGTTTCCCTTTGCTCCTCTTTCTATAACATGTATCAATCAACATCATCATTTGCAATCTGCACACCTACACCTTGGTTGATAATTTGGATAACCGATCACGCACATTCTCTTTCTCCAAAAAGGGCACCTCTCGCAGTTCGACGTAGTTTCTGTGTATCATATGCTCAGCATTGCTATGTTTCTCTCCAGTCTCCTTGAGTTGAAGTTTTAGCTGATCGTTTTCTTTTTTCATTTCAGCTAACAATTGCGTCGACTGTTCCAAGGTCACAAGCTACACTTGCATGAATTCTATTCTATTCTATTCTATTCTATTCTATTCTATTACTTGGAGCTGAATGGCCTCAACTGTAACATTATTGTTAATGAAGACATTGATAATCTAGGCGGATCATTTCTTTTTTGTTCAATACAAATTTTACAACTCCACGGTTTGTTTGATTTTGTTATGAAATCTACGTACATCAGCAGGTTGTAATTTTGCACAATTGGCATGCATAAGACAGTTGCAGTCACTGCAATTAATCTTGTAGGAGTCTATCACTATTTTTGCACTAGAGATTTTAGAACTCATCGTCTATGACGCAACTCTTCGGCGGGTAACTATGAACTGTCTGGCATCCAGCTGTCAAAATATTCAGTAAGGTTTGCCATTTCATCATGCCTCTTTTTATGTTTGCCAAATATGCGGAAATTATTAAAACATATTACTATCGAAATTGCGGCTCAGTTGTAAATACGAAGCCTGAATTTCGTCGTGAGGTTAGTCGCCATCGTGGCTTTAGTGTGCACCGTGGAAAAGTTTGAGCCAGACCACTGTGCGCGCGAGGTACGAGGCTGTATTTTTCATATTTTTTTCGAGCAAACGATTAATGGCTTTTTTTATTAATACTAATATTCAATATATACATATAGAAGACACTACACATTTTTTTTTATTCGAATCTGCTTCCAAAAGGACACTCCGACGAAGTTGCTGCGTCGTCATTTTTCATAATTTATGAAAAAAAAAATAAAAGGGGGCTCTTTATAAAAAAAAATCCCTACATGGTGCCATAGGGACTGTATTCTTGAACATTTTAAGACTTGGTACATGCAAATCGAAAGAATAGTTTGTCAAATTGTTGTCAACCAGGTTGAAAAACGTAGTTTCGAGAAAAACGCGTTCAAAGTTTTGCTGAAGGATAATTCGACACACAAACTAAATTTTATATCTGTATTTTTGTTACTCACCATCAGTCAGCTATTTCTGGACCGTAGAATAGCATTAGAGCATTCTTAACAAATGCATCTTTCAAAAAATGAAAAAAAAAATGAACAAAAATTGTTTTCCCCGTGGTCTGGTGCCTTAAGCCACCAACCAGACAGAGATTGGTGCGAAATGAAGAAAACGTAGCCGCCGTAGCTGCCAGTATCGAAGAAGACCCACAAATGTCGATTCGGCGCGGATCAGCTGAATTGGGCATCACCAGAGACCCGGCTTATTTTACGGTTGGATTTGGGCCTACATCCGCATAAGATTGTGGTGGCGCTAGAATTGAAGCCGAGCAGAGACAACGCCATGACTTGGCTAATTGGGCGCTGGAAATGTTGGCCGGAGGTCTGGATTTTAGCCAATGGACGAGGCCCATTTTTGGCTCAACAGTGTTTAGCCAAGCATCAATGCATCCACAAAGATTGACTGTTTGGTACGGTTTATGGCATGGCGGCATCATCGAACCGTATTTCTTTCGAAATGAGGAAGGGGAGACACCGTTACCGTCAATGAGCGATGTTAATCGACGTTCTGTGGTCAGAGCTCGAAAACATCGATATATCCGAGCTGTGGTTCTAACAAGGCGGCGCTACATGACATACAAGCGACGCATCGCTCGAAGTTGTGAAGGAGAAATTTGGCGACTGGGTCATCTCACGGCGAGCATTCATCAATTTGCACTCGATTATTTTCTCTGTGGTATTCCAGACATAACAAAGCCAGAATCAAGTTTTATTTAATGTGTTTTTCCTATCGTTCTTATCTAAATGCAAACATTTACTTAAATAAATACATGTTTCAAAACGAAGTTCAACCCTTTGTTTTCTTCGGCAAGCAGGTTATTCTATAAAAAAGAAAATGTTGGTCATTTTATAAAACCAGTAAACACCCCTTGTATTTCATGATTTCCATAAAGTGAATTAAGCCTTATAAAACTTGGATTTTCCAAGAACCCTTAAATTTAGAATGAATATTTTTTTATTAAATCAAGATTTGATGATACCCATAAGTCGATATACATAGAAATATTATACATATAGTATGTATATTTATACAATTCAGTTTTAGTCATGCTATTCCACCAATGCTTATTGAGGTACGAGGGTAGTCCCAGAAGTACTCGACCTAACAAAGAAAACACAAAAAAAATTCTTTGCGTAGTCTCCTTTAGTTTTTCCCAGCGATGTTCAATAACTTTGATACCTTGTTTGTAGTGAGAGTCGTCAAGCTCCTTAAAATAGCCATCAAATAGAAAATAATTCGAGGGAGCTAAACCTGCGAATAGGGTGCATGAAGAAGTAATTCGAACTTTAACTTCGAAGTGTTGACCATAGCGATGACGGATGAACTGGTATATTATGTTATCTTGATGAAACAAAACTTTTTTCTTGATTTCATCTTTCAAACGCTGCAATAAATTCGCATAATATTGACTGATTGGTTTTCCTTTCTGAACATAATCAATGAAAATTATCCCACGCACATCCCAAAAAAATTGGGATGACGCCATGACCTTGCCTGCAGATGGAACCGTTTTCGCCTTCTTTGGAGCCGATTCTCCACTTTGAGTCCATGGTTTTGACTGTTCCTTTGTCTCGGTTGTGAAGCGATGGACCCATGTTTCATCCATGGTTATTAATCGACGCAACAACTCGGCTTTACTCCTGTGAAACTTCGCCAAACACTCGATTGAAACATTCTCACGACGCTGTTTTCGTTCCACTGTAAGTAATCGCGGCACCCATCTAGTTCACGCACTTTCAATCGACGTCATCCAATACCATTTTGTGGTTTTTTTTTCAACATTTCTGCCACCCAATATTTTATTGTTGTAAACGAAGGAGCAGACTCCCCTAGAGTAGAATCCAGTTCTGTTTTGATGTTGGTTGGATTAAGACCATTCAAATGAAAGTATTGTATCACATAACGCTAACCAATTTTTGGCTGCTGAACAAATATTGTACTAAACAACATAGCGTCGTCAAACTTCAAATTTAAGTTGGTACTTTCTACACGTCAGGTCGGGTACTTCTAGGACTACCCTTAGATTCAGTAACTTCTTTACTATAAAATGGGAAAACATTATAGAGCTTGTGTCATCTTTGGTTTGTATCGAAAATTTAAAAATCTTTACGTTTCCTACTAATTGTGAAAGAAAGAATGAGTGGTTATCACTAATTAAAAGAGGCGATCAAAAAGGTGAAAAAATTCTTCATCTGTGAAAAACATTTTAAGAGAAATAATATTCGGTGAAAAAAGATTAAGATTAAGGTTTTCTCGAAAGTGAAAATGAATATGATAATTTAGCTAGAAAAATAATAACGAATATTTTATTTCAAAAACTAAACAACTTTTAGCACCAGAATTAGGCAATATTATAATTATAAAACATCACGTAAATAACGCTGGAATTGATGTGAGGGATTACAGATGCTCCCATAATTATAAGCAATTCTGCCTAAGTGTATACTTTATTTCTCTGCCGGCTTACAATTTCCTTGTAGTGCATGAATTTACCATCAACTTAATTAAGATTTATAAGAAAGTGGCCTTCTTACCGGATCCAGCAAAAAACTGCATTTCAAGTGAATATGAAATTTCAATAAAAATTAATTTGTTTTATGATAAAACAAAATGAGAAATAATTGGAAGAACAAAGTTACAATTACCGGCTAAATACACATGTAATGGCAATAACGATTTCGCAAAACCCTCATCGATTCAATCATTTAGTGTGATACTATTTTATGAATTCGGCATGTCCTCCAAAAGCTCTTAAAAACATATTGAAACTGAGTACTAATCCACAAGCAATAGTATCCGACTAAGGTTGTAAATTTTTAAGTGTAAATAAATTATTATCTTGTTCGTCTGCTCAACCTTTTCTTTCATATAATGGCCACAAAAGATATTATATTTTTGACACCCCTCATCTTTTAAAATCTGTAAGACATAATTTAATGAAACATAAAATTATTTTAACTAATAAAAATAAATAAGTTTCATGGAAAGATGTGGTTAAATTCTATAACTGGGATAAAAATCGTGATCTTAGACTAGTCCCGAAATTGACCAATGAAAATATTTATCCCAATTCAATGCAGAAAATGCATGTCAAACTGATGTTCCAAGTTATGAAGAGAACGCTTGCTTCAAGTATTTACACTCAAGTAGCTTGTGCTGCAACCAACTCTATTACTGCTTTAAACACGGCTGAGTTTATAGTAAATATATAAAACATTTAATTCTTCCGCTTTCAATAAGTTTCAGCCGTTTAGGTCATTCCAAGGTACGGAGAAGCAAATAAGTTTCTTAAATAAAATCAAGATGATACAAATACCATGAAATTCATCAAAGGGTGGATACGGAATATTTCGGCATTGGTTAGTCTGCAACAAGATAATAATAATAATAGTGAACATATTACTTTTGTTCTAACCAGAAACATTAATCATATTAATTGGAAAATATTTTCGGATTATTGACGAAGAGAGGGCGGAATGATAAACATATTGCTCCGTACTTAATTGCGGGTTCAAAAGATCTTTTTCATTTGGCAACTGTGAAGCAACCGTGTACATAGATTTTTGTCAAATAGAATTTTCACAAAAAATAATTTCAACAGTTAAAGAAATTTGTAGCAAAAATGATTATTTTAAGTTGGAAACCGATTACAAATCAATGGACTTTGGTGAAGTTATTGCTTTCTACTACTCTGAAGGTTGGGTTTAAAAAAATATAGAGAGCATCGCCATGATGACTTCAAATTAGCCGAAGAAGGCGCTTCTCTAACTTTCAACAATATGATGATGCACATTTAGTCAGGCCACTGAGTTTATTCATGGAGGCCTTAAAGCAATTAAAATATAAATTTTCTGCCAATTTCAAGAGAAACAAAAAACAATGTAACATCGAATTATTGAAATCGGAATTTATATATAAATGCTGACAGGATCAAAAAAAAATATATAATTACTTTGTTTATTAGGGTGAGTTCATCAAAGGTATTAAAATAGTTGATAACAAAATTTTACTTTTTAGCGGTGCACATTTGCATATGTATAAACAAAAATCATTATTCCTTATTTTATTTTACTAACACTCTGTGTTAATGTTTCATATTGCAATATGTGTTTTGCCGTGTTTTGTATACTTTTCTTGTTTATTGGCTAACGTTGCTTTCAACTTCTAGCAAAATTACATTACACAGAAAGGATAACGGTACCAAGGTTAAAAAAAAGATAAGGAAAAACGTGTTCAGTGAACTTACTGTTTAAGAGCCTATTTACATTGAAGTGGACATGAAAGTCCTTCCCATGAACGTCGTGTTCACATTTTGAGATGAGATGCAAGACATTTTGTCAAGCGGAGTACTTGAATCGGAGAATTTTTAATTTCTAAAACTTTTTTGCCTCTTCTTTGCACTTCCTTAAACATAGATTGCAAACTCTACTAATACTTTTGCAATCCCTTAACTTTCGCACAGACATACTGTAAGTGAATTACCAACACTTTGTACATCTCTATAACCTGCCAGAATTTACTAGAATGAAAGCCATTTACAAGTAAAGTTGCTAGAACGAGAATGATTTGCACGCGTGTGTGTAAATGGACGGGTTTTGTGTAAAATGGGAGAAATTGCCATTGATGACAATTCACACGTATTCACAGACAGTGCCACACGGTAGAGGCGATCACTTCGGCGATCAAAACAAAATGAAAAAACAGGTCAGAAATGGCACGATATGAATTTTCATGGACTTTCGGTGCAAATAACCCTTTTTCTTTCCACTTATATAAAGAGCTTCCCCTCCCTTTCAGACAATTTTCATACCTAGTAGCCATGTTCTGTAATTTATGCGGAAATATTTCGCATCGAAAACACATGAAACAAAAAAGTCCGCTGTTTCTCGTCTCTGTAAAAGTGCTTCTGTAACTTAAGTCGAAAACCTGAAAAAATTATTTCGTGTTCCAATGGAAAAATCTTGGAAAAATAGTTGTCATAACAAAACAAAGCAAATAATATCAAATTTGTGTATTCAAAGCATTCGGTTTATTATATTCTTGAAGTGAATTGTAAAAATCGAGAAAAAATGTATGGGGTTGCGTCCCGAAAATTGTTCTCGGCAAAAGACAAATTTACCGCCGTGTAGTTTACTAATTTCTTTTTTTTTGTTCTTTGGAAACTCTATGTACATGATTTCTGAAACGAATAGAAAATGAATTAAAATTACATTTTAATACATATCACGCACTGAAATTACGCAAAGTGCCTGTTCACATTGGCGAGGGGATGAAAGTCCTCACCATGAAGGTGAACGTCGTGTTCACATTTTCATGGTGTTGAAAGGCTTTTGGACAAGCGGAACACTTGAATCGGAGCATTTTTAATTTTTAAATTTGAGCAAGTGGCCTGAAACATACCTTTTTCCTCTTTTTTACACTTCCTTGCTCATCAACGATCAAAACCAAAACAAAAAAAATATGTCAGAAATGGAACGATATGAAAAAAAAACGATGAAAAACGAGAATCCACTTCAGAAATGGATTTTCGGTGCAAGTAACCCTTCTTCTTCCCACTTCAATAAAAAGCGTTCCCTCTCTTTCGGACAATCTTCCTGCCCGCGCCAATGTGAACAGGCACAAATAGTTTTCTCGCATCTTTCCAGTCACATCTTTCCAAAACGTTTCAGATGAAAAGTTTTTCGGCATGGAGAGTTACAGAACATGGCAACTGGACCTTGTTTAGATGATGACTCATGAGTCTGCAATCTCGATAATAAATAGTTGAAAAAAGTGAGGAGTAAAAAGAGTCGCGTTCCACAACCGAGATGTTCCGTCCGTATTCCATTTTATCATTATTGGTTCGATCGTTGAGTAATGAAATTCGCGGACAATAATGAGTATTTGGACGAGATAAGTGGTGTCTGATACAGAATTCATTTACCATTTTATTAAAACAGTGCCTCGTTGCAAGTTGTTGGTATTTGCAGGTCGTCTGCTTGCTTTGAATCAGCTGATATAATTGTTTTTGTTTTAACAGGAACAGGTTAATGGTCTGTCAGTAATGAAGCAGATGAAGCGCTTTGTAATAGTAATGAAGTAATGCTCCAAAACGGCGTGCCTTGCCAAGTCATGTACATATTCAATATCCTATAAATTTAATTTGAGACACAAACACTGGAAATAAGAATTGCAAAAGACACACGATATATTTGGAGCACCATTTTTTTTTATTGCAAAATACGCACAACATTGAAAGATAATACTCGAAATCTGAGCTAGACTTTAAAACAGCAGGTGCACCCCGCACACGTTCGTCTCCGATCCAGTTCATACCCTTGGTGTGTTCGAGGGTGTCTATTAACTGTGTATTATTAGCATCACATATGCGTTTTATCGCACTTTTTTCAATGTTATCTGCTAAGTGCAGAGCGTCTGACCAGTTTTAAGTATTGTACTCCAATTTTGGACGAATATAATATGTCTTACATATCGTAATCAAATCAGACGCCCTAAAGTATTTCTTACACCGCTTCAGGATGTAAATGCCATTCATTGGCATTGATAATGGTTGGAGGTTAAAGAACGTCGTTCGCGATCTATAGCCGATAAGCAAGAACGTGAGTCTGGGAATGAATAAGTAAAGCAGAGATTCATCGATTCCAAATGCGTACATTTTCTACAAAAAAGAACCTGATGGCAAACTGTGTCAAATCCTTTTGATACTTCAAGTGCGAATATTTTGCGTTTGCCAAATTGGTGTAGATGTTGGTTCCATCACAGTGGACCTCAAAGTTTTCGTGCTCCGAAATATTTCATGTGCTACCGTTTCGACTACCTTGGAAAAAACTGAGGAACGTAAATACAATAGGTCTGTAGGAGATGAGCGATAAAAACAATTATGTAGTCGTTTTTATTAAAAACTTATTTCATAGAACTTTTGGCGATCTTAAACCGAGGAATATATATGTATGTATGCACTGCTACGAGAATAAGACTAGTATAAATAAATACATACATGTGCATGTACCAATATAAAATGTGCTTCATGCTTGCAAAGCGAGAATTAGAATGTTTTTGCTTGAGTAATAAGACAAAAATTGATTATGAGACAGAGAGTTGTATCATTATTACATAGTTTCGGTACGCAGAGATTTGTTTTGTTTTTTTTTTTTTTTTGTGCAAGTTAATATGTAAAAAAAATCCATATTTAACGATTATTGATGAAAAAGTTATATACCCAAAAACTAATACAATTCTGTATTCCCCTTCTTAAAAAGAAGAAATACAAAATAATTGCACCAACAAATATTAGAAAAGCATTTTTGATGAAAACTTCGTACAAGGTTCATAAGAATTTAACTTAGACGATCGATCGAGTTTGAGTTAAATACTTACAAATTAACTGTCTACAAAAAAATGTGTATAACCGGCAGTAGTACGTAAAACACGAATTCTACTACTTGTTTCGTTAGTATTGTACAATGGATAGTTAACCTAGGTAAGCATATCTAAAACTCTAACCAGGTTCAAAAAATAATCTTTGCTGACATACGTATATGTTATGTATGTATATCTCAACCCGGCTTAAACTAACTTCAACTTGAATATACCTATATACATAATAAGTGTTTCCTTTCCTTACCGGTAGTATGCTGTATGGATATGTGTATTTATTATGCATATATACTTACATACATCCATTAGAGACATGGAACAATGTCCTAATTACAATTGTCATGTTTTGTTACATCTGATTACTATTATAATATTGTGACTACAGTTCTTGTTTAATATTTTTAACCCTTATCCTGTACAACAAACTACAGTGTCAACATTAAAAAGATCTCGCTGCTATTTGTGCCCAAGTCGCTCCAACAGCACGTAATATTCAACAAAAGGCTCAAAATGCTTAAAATTTTTTTTGTAAAAACCATTCTGAACAATAAATTACAATCAAAAATTGTGAAAACTAAATAAAACATATTGGGCAAATTTGACCCACAAATACCATGTGAGTTTTTTTTTTTAAAGTACAGGATAAGGGTTTAAAAACTATTACATACATGTGCACCAAAGGCACATGGGATCCTCTTCATTTTCAGACAAAATAGTTCGTCTTATTTGCCCGGATGTGTTCCTGCAATCATGTAATGCAAAACGAACAACCCTGAGCTATCATCTGTATACATATAAGGCATCTATTTATCATTAATTAAAAGAGAATACAGAATGTTGATCCAGTATGTAATAAATCTTTGTAGCAGACAAAATCAGAGACGAAGTAAAAAAAAAATCTAGTACTCGTATCCAAAAACATTGCAACAACGTAAGCAAAGTACCATACTTCCTCTGGATTAGAACTGCAAATGTTTTACTATTTTTTGACTGTTTACAAATAACATACATATGTATGTATGAACATTAATTTATAGTGATCAATTTACCACTATGTGTACACACCACATATATCTTTGGATACATGCATACATTAAATAAATAGTATCTTTGTGTGTATATACATACATACATCTGTGTGAACCTTTTATTAGTGGTTCAAAGGATATTGTTACCTATTTTTAGACAAATTTTTTATGTTGGTTTGTATTTAATATCTTTATCGTAATCACCTTCTTCCATTGAATGATAGTCTTCTTTGGGCCAATTGTGTTTAGCGCTGCTTGAATCTTTTCCCAGTACCATTCTTTTTCCTTTTTGCCCTCCATATATTTTGTTTCGCGCAACAACGAAATCAACATCTTCTTTTGTGGTTTTGTCACTCGATCCTTGAATAAAATATTGAAAACCTAATTAGAAAGATATTTTGAAGCTTTAGCATTGGAGGAAGTGAAAACATTTTGTAGGGCGCTGGTGATACAAAGTATTTGGCAATGAATGCAATCATGCAGTTCAGAGGTGGCTGCTCCACTGCCAAATTCTCTTCTCCCGCACAATTCTAATTCATCCATTTGCAGATGAATTTGTGTTAGAAAAAATACGTTAAAAATTCAAACTACACAAGTTGCATCGACTCACCATAATTTTTAATTTGAAAATATCTCATAGGAATATTGTAATTTGAATTTATTTATTTGTAGAACTCTCGCCGAAACGATAGTGAGCAAAAATTTTTTTTTTTTCTCTTTTGTGTCTGTCTCGCACGTCTGATGATTTGTGCTGTCAGTCTGACGTTTTGTCTATCTTAACGCATAGTATCGCATTCTTAATGCGATGACAAATGTCGCGCTGACGTAACGACTCGCCAACCATCTCACTGCAAATTTTGTTTGTTTTTGTTTTTCGACGTGTGGCGAGTACGACGTTTTCTGACATTAGCGAAATCTGTAAGGGATTTTTTAAAAATTGTTGTGGGAAATTTTCTGACATGCACGTATATAAAAAAACAAAGTGTTATAACTTACATCTCTAGGAATTATGCACAGTAATACTCGTTTAAGGATGTGCTTTAAACTCCTTAGGCACTTCCTTATTAACTTTTTATTAAAATTCATTTAGTTGGTTAAATGAATAATTTTTATAAGTATCCAAAGTGAAAGAGGAAAAATAATTAGATGACAACTTTGAATCACTATTGCTTAAAATAAATATAGTATGTATGTACATCCATTGGCTGCGACAATTCTAAATTTGTTTTTTTTTTCGTATCAAAAAAGGTAATTGTGCTTTAGGAACTTTAAATTCTATTACATTCTCATTTTCCTAGCCAGTTATTCTACCAATATCTGAATTTAATGGGCTAAACATATGCTGTAAGCCCATATAAGTACGGAGAATATATTAAATGACAAATAGCGGTATCATAAATGAAATTTAAAAAAAAAAGTGTCAGAAAGAGAAGAAAGCCCTGTTGCACATCAGTATTCATTTTGTGTTTATACCATCGTACAGGGTGTTTAGGGTAATTTGTCGAAGAGTTTAAAGAGAAATTCCTCCACATATTTTTAGAAATAAAGTCGTTGGTTTTCGTTGGCTTCTGAGGCGGTGGAAATGCATCGTCACCGAGATACAGAGGTCTTAAGCAAAATCTTACGCTGCCCTGTTTTGACTCAAATTGAAGTAACATCTTTACAAATTTATGCGTTTATGGTAACTAATGAGGTATCGTTGCACCTCATGAGTATCTTAATTGTTTCAAAGAAAATTTTGTTTTAAAATTAATGTGTAAAGAGTCATTGAAGATCAAAAGTGATTATTTTTTTCAAAAACCTTGAATTATGACTTTGTCATCATTTATCGGAAAAATATCTTATCTTTACTTTTTGCACCTTTGAAACGTGTACCTAGAGTTTGCGAACAAAAAAAAAGTCATCTAAAGTCAACAGTTTTCAAGATACTACGACCAAACTAATTGAAACAGGTGAACCATTATTTTAAAATTTATTAACAATTTTGGAAAAAAAAATACAATTATTAGGTAATTGCACATTTTTATTTTTATTTTTTTTTCATCAAACCTTGTATCATATCAACTGTTCACAGATCAAACTATTGCTTTGTACGCTTGTCTTGAAAAACCTCTAGCAATGCACATTCTTTTCAACTCTTCTCGTGCTTTCGAAGCTGCCACGTCAATCGTAGGGTTGAGGTCATCCGATGTTGTTATTTCTGATGAGTAAACAATTTTTTTGGAAATTAGCGCGCGCTCAAGTGGCTAAGGTACCTTTAAAATGCTTGCATATAGCGCGGAGGGAGAAAAGAAAGAGGAATCGATGTATGTATGTTCGTTTTGAATGTTTAAAAATTATAATGGTCAAGAAATAAAGAGCGCGGAAGGGCAATCCATAAGCGATATGTACGATATTTCAACGGGCTTAAGGGTAAGCCGATAAGCATTCATAGCGAGACTGGTGTTAAGGTTAACCGTTTGAAGGTACGGAATGCTACTGGCAATTTCAATGGAGCACTGATGATGAAAATAGCGATAGAGCAAAGCGAGACAGAAGACATTTCGTCGATGTTCCAGGTTGTCAATTGACTGAGCGATATTAGCATCACTTATGACTCTTATCGCACGGTTTTGAATCAACCAGGTCCAGAAAGCTTTTAGGAGCACCTGGCCAGATGTGGGCATTGTATTCCAATTTTGGGCAGTTGAATGCCTTATATTGTATATTTAGGCCAGTTCAGAGGTTGAGAAGTATTTTTTAGATCGTTTGAGGAAACCTAGACATTCTTGTCATTTTTGGCGACATTAAATATATGGTCATTGCAACATAGGTCATAGATAATGGCTGGGTGCTTGGATTTCGGTTTAACGACAGCTTTAAATTCCACTCTGTTGATTGTTCCCCAATTGATCATACTGTTTATATCGGAATTTAATGAGCTTAACATACGCTGCCGTTCCCGTTCTACAGCCGAAGAACATGGACGTGAGTCTGGAAACGAATATGGCAAGCAGAGAGTCGTCAGCAAAAGAATATATTTGATTGCAATTAGCAGACAAGAGATCATTAATGAAGATTACAAAGAGTGTCGGAGATATAACGCAGCCTTAGGGCACACCAGCATTTATTTTGTGGATATCAAACATGAAACCATCTAAGACAATTAGGAAGTAATTCCTAATCCCTTGAAGAAGAGAGTCGTCGATCCCAAAAGCACGCATTTTCGACAAAAGAGCCTGATGGCAAACTCTGTCAAGTGCAACTATATTGTTTTCGCCTGATTGATGTACACTTTGGTTCCACTTTTCGGTGAGACATGCCATCAGATCACCAGTGACCGTACCCGGTCATTAAGAAGTTTTCGTGTTTCGAGATATTTTATGAACTGACGGTTTATCAGCGTTTCCATGACCTTGGAAAGAAGGGACGTAAGTGCAATTGGTCTGTAGGACGAGAGAGCAGGATTCGCCTTTTTTAGGGACGTGCTGTACAAATGCTGTTTTCCATCTGCTCGGAAAGAGTCCTAAAGAGTAGGATTAATAAAAAAGCTTACGTAGTGGTTTTGCCAGCGAGGAAGAACACCTCTGCAGAAGGAGAGGAGATACTATATACCATCTGGAGCAGCGGATTTGTGAATGCTAAGATCTTTAAGAACTTGCTACTATACGAGTGTGAAAGTGGATTCGTCCTATTGAAGATTCGACGTACTCAAGTGTAGGCGGAGACAAATCACAATCTGGAAGTGTTGAGCTGACCGCAAAGTATGCAGCAAGCAGATTGGCCTTGTCGAAAGAGCTGACAGCTGGAATATTATTATAAATGAGCCTTGGGATGGAGCATGAGACAGAATTTCTAACATTTTTGACGAACGACCAAAAATTTGTACGACCTTTGAGATAAAACTAGTTTATCTATGGTGACGACCAGCAATAGCGAGGGTCAGGCGAAGTGAATTGTGAAAAGCAATTTTTTTTTTCTTTTTCAAAAAACAAGTATTGTAAAAAAAAATTGAGTATAGTAGTAGTTGCCTAAAGTAGAGTCGCGAGTTGTGCTTGGAAAAAAAAACGCCAAACAGAAGAAAAAAGGGAAACCACAAAAAAAAGGGAGAAAGGACAAGAAGAAGGACACAGGAGCGGGAGTAGCAGGACGATAGATTGTGCCAGAGAGGGGCACAACCCGCCAGAGTAAAAGATAAGTATAGTGCAGTGCAGTAGAGAATAAAAAGTAAAAATCAATTGGAAACGCGTTTTTTTCCTTTTTTTTTTGTACGAAAAAAAGGGGTGGACATATTCATTTTTTCAGTTAATAAAAATCAAGTAAGATGAGTAGCTGACTAGAAATCAACATCAAGTCAACTTCCACTAAGAATTTGGTCCTCCCATTAAATGTTGGATGCCACTCATGGAGCGAAATAACCACTGAGCCCAAACATCTTTCTTTCTCTCTCTATCCCATTTTCCAAAAAACTTAACACATGCTGAGACATTATAAGTGTATTCATACCCACTTGAGTGTTAAATTATTAAAAAAATAAAAAAATTAACTCTGGTAGGCCGCGTGTGAGAAAATTCCCGAGAATAGACGAGACAAGCGACCCATTATCTAGAGCTTTTTTTTTTTCTTTCGGGAAAGTAAAGAAAGCGGGTCACTCCACCTACGAGTGTTCCGCTAAGCAAAAAAAAAATTAATAAATCGTCGAGCTCCAACGGAGCCGTTATAACGTGATGGAAAATCTGTTTTTTTCCATTTATCCCTTTTTTTGTGTCGCTAAAATTTTAGTATCTCATATGGCAGTTTTATTAGTTTATTATTTCACTGATTAGGTATCTCGATAAAATAGCCTTGTATCCAACTCTGTCAAATGACTTTGAAATAATAAGCAACTCAACTGCTCATCTGTATCTCAAAATATTTCAACAGCAGAAAGGATAAATTCAAGCGCATCGGGCCTGTAGCTTACTTATTAGAGACGGACTATTTTGCATCTATTCGGGAAGTATTCGTGGAGGAAGAAGAACGGGAGATTTATCATCTGGACCAAAGGATGTGAATATGTTGTGATCTTTAATTATTCTTGCTACTACATGAGTGCGAAATGGGTTGGCCCTATTGAATTTTTAACGCGCTTAAGCGAAGGTGAAGTTATGCCAAAATCTGTAAATTGTGTGCAACAAGCAAATTTACGTTACCCAAAGTCCCGACAGATGGAATCTCATTGTAAACAATTGTTGGGAGAAAGGATGGGGCAGAATGTTTCCCGTACATTTTTAATGAACTATCAATAATGTTTACTAGCTTTAGGACATTTTGGTAATTTTTGCTTCAAGTTTTAGTCGTAGAGGAACTTAATACGGTTGAAATAAACGTTACGGATATTTCTGGATAGTTAAGCATTTTTTCAGTTTTCTCCTTTTGGCATAACTTTGTATTACCTAAAAATTATAGCAAACACTTTGTCTACCTCTTTAGGGTTTACGTTGTACCATAGTTTGATACAGTTTCATTTTCAGTTTTAAATGCATTATATTTTCTAAATCATTAACTCTTACATACTAACAAAAAATGCTTAAATGCTGGCTTAAAATTACTTAACAATCTTATATTAACTTACTGGCCCCACACAGGCACTCTAAGCTACTCTAAATTCTTATATCTATGTCTTTCGACTTTGTTTACATTTCATGCTTATATATACTTATTTTCTATGTTTAAGGCTAAGAATACAGTTTGATACCAATGAAGAATAATGGTTTGTACCGAAGAAGATCTTGACTATTATATTAGCAGCGGCATTCACACATTATCAAGAAGATGATGTCTTAATTGCTAAGAAGATGATTAATTCATTCTAATTGAATTGCCAAGATTGCTATACGATTCTTATAAGTATTTTTGTACTAATTATGGTGAGTAGTTAAAAACAAGTCCATGATGTCGACAACATGACCACTAATATTTGGCTCATTGACTGACTCACGACTGATCTCAATACATCGCCCTTCGGGTGTTGTTTATTCAGAGTGCCAAAGGCACCCAAAACTGTATATGTCAAAATTGCCCATTAAAACAATTAAATTACAAGTATAAGGATACAGTGATACAAATCTTTGTATAGAGTCAGACGCCACATCAAACTTGTAAATAAAGCGGTAGTGTATAATGCCACAGATTTTTTTTACGAAAAAGATAGGTTACTCTATTTTACTACTACAGTCCACTTTAATTTTTAAAAGGAAATATATTTATTATTAGATATATGGTATGTACAATGTGCATATCCCCTGAAAAAGCAATGAATTGTTTTACAAATTAGCCAATTGGGAAATATCATTATTACAAATGGAGATATACAAAAGTTACAATCTCGTAATCACATATAAGTGGGTATGAGTTTTGTTTTGTAACTTATTATCACCCCTTTCTTATTTATGTATTCAAGACATACACTTTTCTATTCGACTAAAGAGGAACTATTAGATAAAATGAAACGAATAATAAATCCAAAGGTAACAAATGCTATAAAATTAGACGAACTAACTCTATTCCATGTCGAAAACGACATCATTTCTTCTTTTCCAAATATATCAATTGTTTTAGCTCAGAAAATGACAGAAGACATAGATAGGCAAAAAGAAATTGTAATCCAAACACAGAAACGGGGACATAGAAATTATAAAAATAACGCGCAGGAAATACTGACCACATATTTTTGGCCAAATATACGCCAAATGTGCAAAAAAGAAACACAAGAGTGTGAAATATGCCTAACAAACAAATACGAACGCAAACCAAACAAACAACCGATCGGAGCTGCAGCAATATCAAATCATGTAAGCGACATATACATCTAGACTTATTTCACATACGAATGGAAACATATGCATCAGTACAACTGATAAATACTCAAAATACTGCTAAATACGAGAAATTCCGAGCAAACAGAATACATTGACGAAATATTATCACAAATTTATCCAAACCCCAAGTTCGTAATGACCGACAATGAATCAACTTTCACGGGTATATGCGCGAAATAAATTTACGAAAAACTACAAATTGTACATACAGTAACACCGACATTTCATTCCACAACCAACGGTCCAGTTGAGCGTACATACAGCACGGTGCGACAATACAGCAAAACAACACACTTAGTCACAGGAGAGAGACCCGAGGAAGTGTTCTTGTATCGAGGAAGGTATCCTGATATAAAACAAAAACTCGAGGTAAATCAAAATAAAGTGCTTTCATATCATAACAAAAATCGTAAGAGTTGCACATACAAAAAAGGAGACGTTATATATTCTAAAACACAACGTCGCAACAAAAACGTACGAAAATACGCCAAACACGTAGTAACGTAGAGGTAACACAATACTTACAAATCGCGATACAATTATACACAATGACAGTATACGGGTGCAAGCATGCAGGGAATAATAATTTTATTTTTAGACCGAGTATACGAGTACATACGAGTGCATACTCGTATACCAGTAAACCACATTCTTATACCATGTAGCAAACTTTTCAAAAATATTAACACCATATAAGAAAATAGGACGATCCGAATATAATTTACAACAGAACTCGGCTAAACAAGTGTTAATAAGCAAAATAGATACACTCAAGTCGCAGTTACTTCCTCTACCTTTAGAACGAGACGACCACTTAACTTTCTAAGGTCAACTCTTAAAATTATCACGGGTACACCTGATCACAACAATTTAATCGAAAGCAAGACAGGATTAAATATGCTGATAGAAAGCAAAAGAAAATAAACTCGCAGTTTGAAAAAATATTAGGGACTCTCGATCCTAAAACTATATCAAAGGATTTAGTGATTACCGAAATATGCATACAATGAACTATCCTCTATTGCTAATACAATTAATTTCGCAAAAAATGAAATTTTCTATTCAGGAGCTCTAAACTTCAAAGATATTCAACAAATAGTATCCAATGAAGCACTAGATCCTATAATAAATACACCGACGTACATGTTTGTTATTTTCACCAAGTAATTGTAACTATTTATAAATACCCAATATTAAAAACGAAATTTAACTTACGAGTATTTAATCTACATCCACTTGCATACAAGCATGGACAAATATTACTACGTTCTAAGATATCAAAATGTAACAATGTATTTACACCTATTGAAAAATGTAAAAACTATGTTGGAAATTATATACAGGGTGTCCCAGTTTAGGTTTCCGTCCTGATAGCTGAAGATTCCTGAAGTTATGGCAAACAAAAAATTGTATTTTCACCCCCCTCCAAGTTATAGGCCGTTAAAGTGAGGAACCTCTGATTTCGAGGTAAAACTTCTTAAAAGGCCGTAGCTTTCTAACAGATTCAGCTTAAGAAACTGTTGTGCACATTTTAGAAAGAAAATTTCAGCGTGCATAAAATACTAAAATTTGGCTGAACGGCAGCCAAAATTATGGCATTTTAAAGCTAACATTTTGAAAAATCGTTGGACCAATTTCATCAGAAAATTGCGTTTATCTCGAAATTTTCAACTTTTGAGTTAACTTTTTTTATCAAAACTTTTGTTCTTTTGTTCTTTCTTCATTATTTTTCATTAGATTTTTATGTACGACTTTTCCATCTACCAATAACGGAAGGTATTGCAAACCACTATTTTATTCAGGCAAATGGGTCACACAATAAAAAAATTTACCAAAAGCTGTCAGTTAACACAATTCAATATTTCTCCACAACTATTGATGGAAAGCAATACTGTAAGCACCAACAAGAATTCAAAGATGCTATATACAAGCAATATGACGAACAGCTAAGCGTCTTGCGCATCGTTGAATCCAATGATGATTACAAATTTAGTAATATCCAAGAAATATCAATTTACTGATACCAATCGAAGAACATCCAGTCCAATATTCAGTTTATTGCATCCTGGGATTATGCTCACTAGCATTACTCATCTATGGAAGCAAGAAGAAAGAGAATATGGAGCTTTTGTTATAGGTTAAAACGAGGACGCTTAATTTTAAGGAGGGGAGTTAATGACGTAATCTCACTCTCTGCCTATTCCGTCATTCGTATCAAGTCACGTACACCAGATTACATCATCATTTAGGAATGGAAACAACATTACCACCGACATCACCTAAAATGCATTATAGCGAAATGCATTATCAACACAAACAATTAACTACCCAAATAATAGTAAACAACAAACAACGGAATATTCCATAGTGACAACACCCGTCGCATCAATAGTATAAATAGCATTAAGATCTTATATAGTAGCTAATCTTAAGAATATCAATAAAGAGCATGCATTAAATAAATAACCTTTTTACCCATTCTCCAATATTAACTCGCGCCAGGTCATTACAGCTCTAGTGCATGTTGTACCTCTTTCTAAACTGAAGATGGCTTTGGGAGTGCAACCCATGATATGAATATCAAAGAGAGGGAGATTCATCAATGCGTCTAGAGCGGAGCCAGGCGTGCTAGGGAAAGCCCTAATATAGCTTTTTTGCACTCCCAGAAGGCCAACAACGTCTTAGAGGCTTTCGACGTAACATATTGTATCCATAGAAGTTTTGTTATCCAGGATGACATCCAAATACTTAGCTTCTTTAGAGAATTGAATGGTGTAGCCCTAAAGCACTATATGCATCAGACCAGTCTTGAGAGGATTGACGAGAAGCCCATTTCGTCTAGGGTTGCTTGCACTTTAGAGCAGACAGTCGCTGGACACGATCCAACAGACAGTACAGTTACAGAACTATTTAGCGCGTTGAGCAGTGAGTCGACCAATATGCACCATAGCAGTGGAGTCAAAACGCCGCACTGTGGCTCATCTTGACTTTTTTGCTGCAGAAACCATAACTCTTAAACGAATAAAGACATCGTAACAGTTTTATGGAAATTTCCAGGGCTATGAAATTAGTGAGTTTTGACAAAAACTCTTTACAGGGTGTCTCAGAATCTTCGGCTGATATAGGCCTTCCTTGTCACAGTGGACGAACATAGTCGCCCCTATCGTGAATCCCGCCCGAAAAGTTTGCTTCTCGAGAATAGAGTTGCGATAGCGTGAATCTCCATCGGAATCTGTTTTAGGTAGGAATCAGCTCTACCAATATAAAATTAAAAAAGAACTCACTTCTGATATCTGTGAATATTCAATTAGTGCAAAGTTTTTAAGGAAAAACACAAAAAAATATAAGATTAGCATCCATTTTAGTAGCTGAAGAGTAAGATGAGCTGCCTTGCAGCACCATGAGGAAAGGTTATACGAAGAACGTTGAGGGATAAAAGTAATCCTTTAGTATTGCCAAACACATTGTAAGTACAAACATAATTCGTTTCACCAAGGTCAGTTCGTTTTTTTAAATTTTTCATTGAATAGATTTCAGTAGCACTTTAGAGTGAATAATTCGTGTTTAAATATTTGCTGGAAATGCTTACTATTTACATATGTAACATATATACATAGTTTGCATGTACTTAAGAAATCTTTTGCTGCTGCACCAGTGGTTAAACCAAGCGCGTTTTTACGTTGATATCATGTTACGGGAACATGATATCAGCCCTGCACAGTCGTCTTTTACAGAAATCCTTTCTGAAGTGATGGGCGTGTTTAAAGCAGAGCTCTGTTCTACCTGGACTAACTGAACATGACAAATGAAGAAAAGGCTACTGGCTACTCAATAAAATTTTATTTGCTAGTTCATTTTACTACATATACATGTTATATTGTGTTTTATCGTTTTTGTTGCGGGTTATCCCTTGGAACGGTGGCTTTTTTTAACTCCATTTAGGGTGAATGAAGACGGCACACAGGAGAGAAAATTTACGGATGCACATTATAAGGAATATAACATACTTGAAAGAACGAACGGAGTTTTAAAAAATAGGTTGAGATGTTTACTAGGTGCGAGGGAACTGCACTATTCCCTTAAAAAGGCCATACAAATTGTCAATGTTTGCTGCGCGTTGCACAATATTTGCATACATTTTAACGCTGACATAACAATTGCTGATAACCTATCAACATCACTTTTGGAATTAAGCGAAACCAGTGAAAGAAGTGATGTAACATAATTGCGCAAGAAATAAGAATAAATATTTTTCTGACAATCTAAATTTATATAATTCCTCTTTATAACGTTTTTTTAATTCAACATAATTCATGTATAAAGTAAAACAATTTATAAGTGTTATATATACAGAATCCTCAGATATTTATATGTTATAGAACCCATTTAAACATTTTTAGATTTTTAACCCAATTTTTCTAACTTTTTTTCTTTCAATACTTATCAGTTCTAGATCCGATTAGCCGATGTATATATTTTCTTACATTGACTGCCATCCTCTTGAAGCACCAGTTCTTTTTCTAAAATGTCTACCGAATTTTTAACATTGCTTTCTCTCTTATGCGTTTTTTTTTCGGGGTAACACTGTTGTTATCTTTGTTGATAGAAATTGCATTTTCTTCTACGGTTTCAATATTGCTGTGGTCAATATTTTCTTTGTTTTCTATACCAGGAACTATCATTGAAGAACAGAAAAGTGTTTATTTTCTACTTGGTCCTTCACCCGTTGCATTTTTGTTTTTTTTTTGTTGTCAAATAATTTTTTCTTTACATATTGTATTTCTTTTTATTTGACCAAACCTAATTGTAACAAAAAGAAAAAAACAATATAATTAAAATAAAAATAAATATACAAATGTTTTTTCTTCATTCAAAAGTCGACTTCACTATTCAGCTCCATTTAAACGGACTTCCAAAACTTCGTAACATTTCCCTTACTTTTTTTTGTAAATCCGTTGACTATATCCGGATTTCTTTCCATAAAATCCACAAGCATTTAGTTAAATTTATCCTAAAATAAAATAAATTCAAACTTTAATTTTCAACAATATCTTACATTCCGTTGTTCACTCCGCAGTTCTCCGAGCACAGTAACGAAAAATTTTTCGAAAATGTGTTCACGATACCGATTTAATAGCTCTATGGCTTTTTTAGCGTACTCCCCAAGCCTGACACTGTTAACTTTTTCCCGACAATTCATAACATTAAGTATTACAATACTTCAAGCCTAGTTATTATCTCTCTATTGATTCTATTTTACGAGCGGTTTCCTTTGATCCTCCTCGAAGTATTTCCAACATTCGTATTTCCAAATTCTTGTTTTGGTCTATCGACATCGAGCCCAATCTCATCACGAAAATGCCCTTGGAGCTCTTGTTTTCTCTTTTTTTTCTGGCTCCTTGATTCCAATAGATTCATCAACACACTCTCCCTCTTGTCGAAGTGTATATACAAGTCATCATTTCATTCATCCTGATTGCTGAAGTTTTTTTGTGTTCTTTGCATATGGGACATGACCCGTTGACTTTGAATTTGTTATTTCACTCAGAACTTTTCTGTCAATCATAGTTAAAAGGAACTCGTGGTTGACAACTATCTTTTCATATCCTTGATTGTACTTTTTATGAGTTCTCTAGTTTCATTTGCATATTGGAACAATGTTCACCATTTGAACTGTTAAGTCTCTGTGGAACAACTGAGGCCATAAACACATTTGCATCTGTTTCACCATATGGTGTGAATTTATTTTTTGATTGTAGGCACCTTGCCCAGATTATCCATCACGGCCTCACTTACTTTGTAATGTAAGAATTCTTGGATGTGCAATTAATTCCCCCTCACCTTTGCTTTCTAAATAAAACCCGCCTTGCAGTATGATCCATCACGTCTTGAAGTTTCACTCTAGCTAATATTTCCGTGATTTCGTAATTTCCTGGCAACTGTTATAATTCTATAGGATGGAAGAACATCTACGAGGGTAGTCCAGAAGCACCCGACCTAACAAAGAAAACACAAAAAAATTGGGGAATGTTCAATAGCTTCGATACCCTGTTTATAGTGAGAATCGTGAGCTCCTTAACATAACCATCAACCGTAGACTCCACCTCTTTACTGTTGGCAGATCTTTTGCCACCGAGCCATTTCATCAAATTCGGAAATAGAAAATAATCCGAGGGGGCTAAATCTTGACAAACAGGATGCATGAGGAACCAATTCGAACTTTAACTCATTGATTTTGGCCATCGCGATGACGGATGAGTGAACTTGTGCATTGTCTTGATGAAACAAAACTTTTTTCTTCGCCAAATGGGGCCGTTTTTTCTTGAATTCATCTTTCAAACGCTGAAATAAGTTCGCTTAATCACACAGTTGATCGTTTTTCCTTTCTGAAGATAGTCAATGAAAATTTTTCCCACGCACATCCCAAAAAACTGACGATATGACCTTGCCTGCAGATGGAACTGTATTCGCCTTCTTTGGAGCCGACTCTCCCCTTTGAGTCCATTGTTTTGACTGTTCCTTCGTCTCGGGTGTGAAGTGATGGACCCATGTTTCATCCATGCTTATGAATCGACGCAAAAACTCGGCTTTATAGCTGTGAAACTTCACCAAACGATCATTTGAAACATCCTCACGACGATGTTTTTGTTCCATTGTGAGTAATCGCGGCACCCATCTTTCTCATGTCCAATTTTTCAGTCAACATGCGATGTACAGCGCTTTTTGAAATATCTACCATATCTGCTGATTCACGCACTTTCAACCGAAGGTCATCCAGCACCATTTTGTGAAATTTTTTCAACATTTCTGGTGAATTCACCTCATTTTGTCGATCAGTGCGATGTTCGTCTTGGCAACTCGTACGGCCTCGCTTAAACTCTATCACCCGATATTTTATTGTTGTAAACGAATGAGCAGACTCCCCAGAGTAGAATCCAGTTCCGTTTTGATGTTGGTTGGTTTGAGACCTTCCAAATGAAAGTATTGTATCACATAGCGATGACCAATTTTTTCCATATTTAAAAATTCATTGAGAGCGTTCGCTACTGATGGCTGCCGAACAAATACTAAACAACATAGCGTCGTCAAACTTCAAACTTAAGCCTTATAAGGTTGGTACTCTCTACAATAGTCATTCTTTTTAAACTACAGCCATTTATACGTCAGGTTGGGTACTTCTGGGACTACCCTCGTACTTTATATTTTCTCAAAATCTTATACATACTTTGCTTTTGACAGATCCAATTAAATAAACAAAGCCAATGTATTATCACTATTATATGTACTTGATAAGATCCTTTTGTGGAGTTTAAATGCTTTCTTTTATTCTTTTGACTCGCAGTGGACTTGCGGCAGAGACTGCCTTGGTTACATCAGCTTTAATCTTTTAATGATTCTTATTATACTTTATCCCCAAAGCAGTAGGAAGATCTTCAGTGGCTATGTTTGCGGTAGCATTTATTAGTTTTGGTGAACGTCGAGCACTCAGTTATTGATGACTTTGATGTACTTGGTCAATCACACGTTACCATTGTTCTTTCAGTATAACTATGAAGATAATTTTCCAACCATTATTTGTACTTTTTTGAAATCCTTTCTCGATTTATTGGCTGTAACCCATTTTGATTGAAGATGCACATAAATTGAAGATAATTTTTTTTTCAATTTCAGACACCTTTCCGCTAACAAATTTCCATCGGGCAGTTGGTAAGCATTTTTTACGGCACACATGAATTCTTTTTTATTCGAGGCGTTGACAAAAATTTCTAATAAATTATTGTACGAAATGTCCATTTTTTTCCTTTTTAGCTAATATTTTCTAATACAACCGTTTGCTTAATGGTGGAATTCTTTTTTTACCGGGAATCGTAATCCCGGAATTGGTATTTTATGACATTATTTTGAAACAAGACCACTAATAAATCTTTATTACTTATTACAAGAAAAATGAAATGAGAGAAAAAAAATTGGCTGACCTCTTCAAATCAAATCTGTCTAGCAGAAAGTGAAGAAATAGGAGTTATTTTTTTGTTGAGTTTCGGTCGGACGCTTTCGGACCCCTTTTTTTAAACTCAACCTAAAGTCCAAAAAGTGTGACGGAAATAGTGTTTCAAAAAACATTAAATTAAATAGTTTTAAGAAAATTATTAAGAACAACTGGGATTATGTTTGATTTTATTGTACAAATGATCACAATAAACGAAAAAGAAATAATCTTTTGAAACTAGGTATTTTTACACTAAAACCTAAAAATAAAAAATAAAAAAAATTTATTTTTAAGTGACCTTAAAAGTCCATAAAAAACCGCACCAAACACTTACTCGATCTGGGTGCATTGGCATTTTGGCGTAACCGCCAATCTGGAAATGGGCTTCATCCGAAAACACGATTTTCTTGCAAAAATCAATGTCAACAAGCATGTTTCTCAGGACCCAATCCGAGAACATATTCGCTGCTTGTGATCGGCCGGCTGCAGTTCTTGCGCTAGTTGGGCGATGTACGCATGGAGAAACAAACCTCGTCAAAATTCGGTGCAGTATGGCTGTGGAAAAGTAAAGCTCCTGAGTTTGTATTTTAGGAACTTAACACTCAAGAGGGTATGAATACACTTATAATGCCTCAGCATGTGTTGTTTTTTTGGAAAATGGGTTAGAGAGAGAAAGAAAGATGTTTGAACTCAGTGGTTATTTCGCTACATGGGTGGCATCCAACATTTAATGGGGAGACTAAATTATTAGTGGAAGTTGGCTAGTTGTTGATTTCTAGTCAACTACTCATCTTATTTGATTTTTGTTAACTGAAGAAATGAATGTCTTTCGGATTCGAACACTGTACTTTCCGATTTGGAAGCCAGTCCAACACCACTTGAGCCACGGCCACCCACGGATGGATGTGTTTTCGACACTTTCCTTTACCGCGGCGATATCTTCCATTGAACGTCCGGGGCGAACGGGTTTCGCTTTCGCATTTTATACAGAGCCTGTCTCTTGGAATTTTTGTATTATATTGAGCACACACGTCTCGGAAGGCATATGATAAAGTGCAAAATTGACACGAATTTTTCGCATCGTTACTGCGATTGAACGTAAACTTTCATAATAAAATTCAACGATTTGGATTCTTCTTTCACTGTGTAGCGTTTCATGGTAAATTTTCCAAATTTATAGATGACATCTGCCACCATATACGAGTACCAATCGAGGGAAAAATGATACAAATAAATATATTATTGTATTTAATGTGCATATGTAAATGTTCTTTCCATCTTGTTAATGTAAAATTAAAAAAAGAACAACATTGTTTTTGTTTACTTTTTTTTTTTTTTTATTATGTATGTATAATATGTAAGTTTTTCGTTACGCGGCACATATTTAATTAAGTCAAAAAAAATAGGAGTAAAATGTAAGAGGTAAACCATATCGCCAGCTGTTAATTCGCATTTCTCGTTATCTTAATTTTAAATTAAGGTCTTTAATTGGGGTACTTAGAAGTAAATAAATGTTGGGATAGTTAACAGACTCAGATTTTATTTATTTCGAGGATATTATTTTTCTGGAACACTTACGGTTATTATTCGCTTATAGCACATAAATTTGCCATATTGTTTTATTTAACCATATCTTATACAAATATTAAAACAAAATATAATTTTATCCATATCATGCAACCATTACGGCACTGGTAGCAAACTAATGGATACCTCTTTAACGCACAATATGAATTTGAAAAATACCATTTATTTTTATAATCAATAAAATTTATCTTAAATAAACCTTCAAATCAGCAGCGGACTGTATTAGAACTTTGATGCCTGGCATAAAATTCGCAGTCTGTGCAAAGTCAGTGCCAAAAGCTATCGACGTGTGAGTAGCTAAAGCATTTCCATAATCGCCTATTTGAATATATTGCACTATTTGATTGAGAGCTGTAATCGTATTAGAAGTGAGCTGGAATATAATAAAACATATTATAGTTTTTATTTGGCACTTCATGATTTCCCACAAAAATAAAATATTCACTTACTCTTTCGTCCCTTAGGGAGTCGTACAAATTCTCTAATCGCTTTGCTACATCTGTAAATTTCCTTTTGGTACGCTTTAAGTAAACAAAAATTAAATTTAAATGAATATCAAGCATTCGATGATAAAGATTTACATAGAATCGATTCTCCTTTTAAAATCGTATACATTATATTTTAACAACTACTAACTTCTTGGTTTAAGAAAAGGTACTATATCCACGTGAAAATCTAAAATCATAGATTTATTTTAGTTGTTTGGAACTTCTCCCTAATACTTTCTGCATACTAACAGCACAGATAATAAACTTATCCAGGTGTCGCATCCCCATACGATCTTTTTTGCTATGAGCAAATAACGATGGGCAAACAAAAAGCTTTTCTGCTTCGCTAAAAAAAAAAACGGAAAATTTTCTGTGCGAAAAGTTTTTCTTTTGCTAGTCTTTGTACCGTCTGCGGCCAGCGACTGCGAGACACAATTTCATTTATACATACATGTGTATGTACATATATTCATATGTAGGCACGTATTTTCCCTTTTCATTTTGCTATATTGACCGAAGTTTCGATCTGTGTAGATCTGTGGTGTGGTAAAAAATGTTTAAATTGTATTTTTTCGAAGTGAAAAGTGATATTTTACTGTGTGTGTTCAGTAAAAATTTTGAAGAGTTAATCTAGGAAAGGTAAAATTTATTATTTAAGATTATTCGAGGTTGATTAGGTACCTTGGTACTTATAAATACAAAAAAGTTGCGAAAAAAAATCGGCTTAGAGGAAATGTCGTGCCGAATAAAGTGCACTATTATATGGTATGCTGCAATGCAACAACTGCCCAATTTCCAGAAAGGAAAATGCTTAGATTTCCTAAAAAGGGAACTAAGAAATATAATGACTGGCTAGCACAGGCAGAAGAATCCTTTCTTCCAATCGGGTCGACGCTCTCTACATCTGCAATCGCCTACTATAATGTAGTAGATTTATTTCATGGCGTATTGCCGCTTCAACTGCAACAGATTCCATAGAATCTGTATGCAAGAAATGCGAAGCGAACACAAAAAAGCAATTTTTTTTACATATATTCAACAAAAAAGTCTAAAATTCAGAAATATCCTGGCAATTAAAGTAAGCAGGCTAAAAAAAAAATAAAGCACAGCTTAGAGAATTTCAATAGCAAACAATAGAAGAAAAAATAGATTTCTTACAAATTCGAAAACATTTTGCAAACTCATTTTATCACAAGGGCACCCCCAAGAACAAATGTGTATTTGCCAATGTATATTTTTCCGCTCGTCGTCTAGATATAATTTTCTCCGCGATCAGCTGCAATTACACTTGCCACACCCAGCTTCATTGCATACATGGATAAAAATTAAAAGTTTATCTCCTGGTCTAAGCGAAAATGTTTTTGAGGAAATACAAAAAAATGTTTTAACATTGGAACCAAAAGACAAAGAAGTCATTTTAATATTTGATGAGATGAGTATCCAGGCGAATTTAACATACAACAAATATAAAGACATAATCGAGGGCTTCGTTGATTATGGAGAAAATCAAAGATTAGATTTGTGCGATTCGTGGTATATGGTATGTGGTAAATACAAACAAGTGCTTTATCATGTGATCTGTCCAAGCAATACCACCTTGATTAAAAAGTTCCCGGGGGACACCACCGTGTGGCGCGCCCATTGTTCCGATTTGAGATCTGTTTTTTTTTTTGTTAAGTTGGTAAATCTGTTGTTGACGTTCCCTCTAAATCTTAACGTCATAGCTTGACATTTGCAAAAGTTACGTAGCCAAGAGTACATCTATTCCTGTATGTGTTCGCGATTTTTTACAATTTTAGAAATGGATTTAAATTTGCAACAACGAACTTGTATTAAATTTTGACGGATTTAATCGTGCACGAACGTTGGAAAAGTGTTTCGGCAATGATTCTCTAAAGAAAACGGTAGTTTACCAGTGGCGCGAGCGGTTCAAAAGTGGTCGGGAGTCAATCGAAGATGATGAACGCAGTGGTAGATCATTGACATCGAAAACCGACGAAAACATTGATGAAGTAAAAGAAATGTTGGTCAATAACCGCAAATTAACCATCAGAGAGATAGCGGAGGACTTGAACATTGCCTATCGACCCGTCGAAGACATTTTGGTTAAAGATTTGGATTTCCGTCATGTAGCAGCAAAGTTGGTGCCAAAGGACCTCAATTTCATGCAAAAAAGAGACCGTGTTGACGTTGCAAAAGAGATGATTTGCGAGGCTGAATCCGATCCCACATTCATCAAAAGGATCATTACTGGAGACGAAACGTGGATTTATGAGTACGACACGCAATCTAGACATCAGGCAAGTGAATTGCGTTCACCAAATGAGTCGAGACCAAAAAAAACACGTCGTTTTCAGTCAAAAAAGAAGGCAATGCTCACGGTTTTCATGGTTTTCATGGATTACAACGGTGTAGTGCATCATGAATTTTTGCCAGAAGGCCAGACAGTAAACAAAGAGTATTATTTGGGCGTTATGAGACGTTTGCGTGAAGCAATTCGCCGAAAGAGACCAGAAATGTGAGCAGAAAACTCGTGGATTTTGCACCATGATAACGAACCGTCGCGCAGTGCCATCATCATCACCTGATTTGGCTCCCGTGACTTCTTTCTGTTCAATCGAGTTAAAAAAAACCACTACGGGGAACGTGTTTCAGCAGCCGAGAGGAAGTAATGGAAAAATCGCAGGAAGCACTGATGGACATACCGAAAACCGAATATAAAAAATGTTTCGACAATTGGATCAAGCGCTGGCATAAATGTGTTGCAGTCGATGGGTATTACTCTGAAGGGCAAAATATAGATTTAGATGAATAAACTTGTATTTCCAATTTTCTGAATGCATTCCGGGATCAAGGATCCTTTTTGATCGAGGTAGTATACCAACAAAGCAGCTCGAAATTGAAGTATACAACTCTATTGACATATGGTATGTATAAATCTGGGACTAAACGTAAGACGCATTTGCTGTGACCAAGACCCTACGAATCGAAGTTTTTTCAATAAATTAAAGCTGGATGAGGACAACAGTTCCTTTCTTTATAAAGAAAAAAAAGTGTATGGAATGTATGATGTGACACATTTAATCAGAAGTGTAAGAAACAATCTTTTAAGATCAGACTTACAAACTCTGAATGGACTTGTAAGCTGAAAAATAATTTAGTTATCTATAATACAGAAAGAAGTAACACCACAAAAATGTGTCCAAAACTAAAATATGCTCATATAGATCCCACAGAATTTCGAAAAATGAGTGTGAAACTAGCGGCACAAGTGCTTAGCAGGTCCGTAGCTTGCGCAATTAATGCATTACAGCGCTTGAATAAATTTCCAGAGAAAATTGCGTAGTTTGCGCAACCAACAGCAGAATTTATAAATAAAATCAATAAAATATTTGATTTATTGAATGGAAATTAATGCACTTATTCGAAATGACTCAAATATTGGATTTTTAAAAGAAATGCAATCATATTTAAAACAAATTCAGCCAATCAATGCAAAATGTAAACTCTTAAATTATTCAATGATTACTGTGAGTTACATTATCTATACATATGTTAACAAGTTCAATCAGGACCCACTTGAAAACCTTTTTTGGAAAAATAAGAGCAAGAAATTTTAATAAACATAATCCAAACCCGTCTGAATTTGACTCATTCTATTACTGGCCAAAATTATGGCTCTAAAATTTTTGTTTAAGTCAAAATATTCTAATTGTGAAGAAGAAGATTCTAAATATTTACAGTTAGATGGGAATGCTGTATTGGATATTGAAAAAAAAACAAAGATTGTCCTAACACGACAAGAGCAAGACAAAAATGAAAATCTAGGCAAATATTTTCAATCCGAACTTCTAGCGATAGAACTACCAGGTGAAGACACGATTTCAATAAAAATGACAGAAATGAATGTCATAGCCGCAAGGTATTTTGCAGGTTACTGTTTTTTTAAAACACTTAAAAAAATTAAAGCAGTTTGTGAAAGAAATGACAAAAACAATTTCGATCTCACGGAAATATTGATCAAATTGAAAGAATATGAACACTCGAATGAAAATCCAATACTTGTCTGGCCGTCAGACAAGTACTTCAAAATATGTCAACTTCATATAACATACAAGTATTTACCACTTGCTTTTAGAAATGTCTATTTGCATCTAATCTTAGAGAAAATATAGTTTATCAATGTATCTCAAAAACAAATTTGCACTATCCAGTTTGGTTTAAAACGACAAATAAATGTTATTCGCACAAAATTGATACAGTCAATTTCCTTGTGGTAGTTCTGCTTTGGAAAAATTGTAAGTGGTTTATTGACAAGTGCATAAACAAGAAAAGGAATCCAAAACAAAATACAAAAAAGTTTCAAAATTTAATGAATATGTAAACTAAAATAAATATTTACATACCATATGTACATACTATAATGTTGGAATATTTGAAAAAAGAAAAAAACTATGGCGGTAGTAAGGTAAGGGAGGTGGTGGGGTTTAATATTCTGCCACGTCCGCGTTCGTGCCCCCTAGAAACCACTTTTGTTAAGGCACTGTGAATAGCTAAAAATCATACTTCTAATATGTATTATGTAAATGTCTAAAGACAAAAATATTTTGCAGATGCATTTTCACATACATAAATGCCTTTAACTAAAGTGGGCTAAGAGCAGAGTTGATTTTATTTCCTTTGTTTAACGTGCATGAACAAAAAAATAATAAAAGAGTGTCTATGGCTACCTATCACACCCCTTCTTTTATGTAAAATGTAAGGACCAAACATCAAATGAGAGTAGTAGTACCACAAGGATTTGTAAAAGATGTATTCAAACAATTAGGAAATAAATAAACATAATTATTTGTCTCAGCCTCAATCTTATAATACGTACATACCTACATACATATGAATAAAGTAAAGTAAAATAAAGTTAGCTTACAATACCTACAGTACCTACTATTTAAATTTTTTTGTACCGTACCTACAAATTCTTAACATCATCGCAGATCGCATTAAAATGATTCCTGATCTTAACCTACCCTAATTTAATGTACATATGTAGGTATACATGCATATGTATGTATATTACTGCTCTGTCTGTTCCTCACCGTGCCAAAGTCGCTGGCCAGGACAAAAAATACGAGAATACAAAACAAAACAAAAAATATATTTCCATGTGAGTGTGGCACAAACTCTACGCTGGTGGTGAAAGCTTTTCGCAAAGCAAAAGAAAGGACTTTTGCACAGAAAATTTATTTTCCGTTTTTTTTCTTTGGGAGGCAGAAAAGCTTTTTATTTGCCCATCGCTGTTTGCTCATCGCAAAAAGATCAACATTTTTTTGTACGGGGATGCGACATCTGGGTAAGTTTATTATCTGTGCTAACAGTATTAGTTAGGTAAGAATAAAAGAGCGGTGGCAGTATGTAGATATATACGGTTCCTTCAAATTGATGTGGTATTCAGTAGGAATTATGTATCAATATAAACGAAAAGTTATTGTTTACTTTTTGTTTATGTTGTGCTTTGAGAATATTAAATTTAAAATAAAAAAAAACAACAGCTTAAATAAATAAATATCGGTTAGTGCTGATCAAAATTTAAAGAAATATATAAATTGTTGGCACCACAGTCCAGAGTGGAGCAAGCCTAGTCTTTTTTCACTCATCATGTTTGTTCGCTTTATCACTTTTCTGCACATGATTTTTTACAAACTCCCAATGCAAGAAACATTTTTTCAAAAGTCGAAGATTTGCCATTGCCCGCCAAATCGGTGTTGTCAGAAAAATGTGTTTATGAGTGCTCGCATAGATTTGCATAGAAGTCAGCTAACTTACCCACTGTGCCAATATGTAACTTGCGCAATGAAAGAAAAATTTTTAGGTTAGATTAGGTAAGAGTGGCCGTTGAAAAACCAACCCACTTAGGCCTATTGGCCCATTGTGGTGGCACGTGGATCTGCGATCCTCCTACTCTTAGAACCAATTTGAGCCTCTGGCGAAGCGTAGGAGACAATTCAATTCAATTTTCAATTTATTACAATAACCAATTTGTACATTAAGACATTACTAAGTAATAATATTTAGTAAGAAGATGGAAAGCGAAAAAATATAACAAACAAATTAAAAGATTATACGTTTTAATAGCGATTATAATGATAATAATAAAGTAAAATACTAAAAAGGAAAAAGAAAGAAAGAAAAAAAAAGAAAAGCGGAGAAAAAAAGGGAGAGGAAATAAAATAGTTAAGTAATTGAAGAAAGGCTGAGGCAGAGTTGATAGCAAAGACATATGTTAGGAAGAAAAGTACACATACAAGGCAGTTGTGAAGCTAGCAGTGTTTGACAAGCACTTTATATGAGACGGTAAGCTATTCTATAGTCTAATAGCATAAATGAAAAATAAACGCGATGAATTGAGGTCCATGTAGCAGAAGTCGTTTATAAAAACGCCAAGTGTTCTTGCCTACCAGACAGTGTCCAGTGATGACACATATGATAACATTGAAATGTTTCTTATTTTGAAAGAACAAACTCTTAGTGCGATTCAGATCCAGCTTTGGCCAGACTTGTTTGCTCCCTAGACACGTTGGCTCCTCGGACTGATTGACACCAAAGGTTTGTTCTTCTATTAGTATCCAGCTTCAGTATTAATTTGTATGTAGATTAGTAGACCAATGATATCTTTTTCAGGTAGGATTTTTTTTTTAATTTTTAATATCATAACATATTTTTTTAATATTAGGTGTATTTTTTTGCCATCGGTGTGAGCGATTATTTCCAATCTACGTGTAAATTAACTAATAACTATACGCGCTAATTTGATGCAAGATGTTTATCGGAGTTAACGCGGACAGCAACTTGTTTGTGATAGCAAGAACTTGTATAGGAGCGCCAAATGTGTTACTATTTGAACAAATAAAATGCCAGTACTTCTAAATTATCCGAATGTTAATAGTTAACATTTTTTGGGCTCTGAAAACACACATATTATAGAAACGACTTATCAAACAATTAAAAAAAAAAATTATATTAAATTACGGGAGGTATGACCACCTTAGCTTGTTATATTTTTGCAAAGCCATTGAATGAATTAACTTATGACATGTTTTAGCAGGAGTAGGGTTCCTAGCTTTCTATAAATTAAAATTTTATGTTTTCATAACGAATTTGAGGGAGCAACTGCAGCACCTGTACTTACTGATGACTCAAGATTTCACAAATTTAAAGACTGCATGTGATCATTGTGAGGTTGGTAGTGCCATTGTACCCGCAAGCCATGTTGGCCTCCGCGTATGGCAACATAATATTGTAAACCTCTTTCGTCATGACATTATGGATTTTGAGAATAAGATGAACGCCGATCCACCCTATTATTTAACTGCCTGTATGTTAAATGCGCAAATTTTCGTAACAATTGTCAAACGCATTGCCTTGATCTTCATTTCTTCATTTTTTTTCAGCCGGAAGGGAATAAATTAATTTCTTTTTCATAATTTCACTATATATTACGAAATTGTTTCTCTGTATGGCACTGCAAACATCAGTAATTGAACTTTTTTTCGATTCTTCCTGATAATCGACTTAACTGTAACCTTTTCCTGACTCCGTTCACGGATTGGTGACGTTGTTAAGTAGGAGTTTTGGAGGCATCCTTTCAAAACGGTGAACAGATTTACGAAGAAAAACTTTAGCGAAATCTATTTGCGTAACTACTAAGTCCTATCCAAAGCCAAGACGAATGCTATTTACTAACAAATGCGTTAATATCAGCACCGATAACCATAAAGATAATTTGGATATTCTAACAAATACACACTTACCTGACTGTACGAACTTTTCTGAATACAAAGCTCAAACTTCAGGGAATTTGTGACATATCTAGACGAGATGAAAACCACTAAGATAGTCGATGTGAATAACATAGCTTTGGCGATAAATTATCTCTCACAGCAGAATAGATAATGTTCGACCTGGCAGAAATTATAATTCTCAAATTGACCTTCACCGGCTGTCTGAGGATAGCATTTTTATTCATATCATCATTTCGCCTAAAAACATTGGAACGCTTATTAGACATACACGAGGAAAATAGAAGTTTCTGAAACAGAAAAATCTCTCCATTACAAGGAATTCACTACATGGACATTCTTTGATATCAAAGAAACCTTCGCAAGCCTATGTTTTGTTGTCATCATATGTAGTCTACATAGAACTTAAGTCAGTACCGGCTTATATGATTGGAATGGGGTGATTTTAAAGTCACGTACAACACGTATATACTGTATGCTTGCAGATGTTAGTTGTAAAAAAACATACAAACATAGAGCACGGCGGTCCCTCTCGCACTAATTTCTTATATTCTTGTGGCCATTTTGGTTCCGGGAAAATTTTTTTTGAGCACTAAGCGGAACACTAAATAATTAGGCCGGTAGTCAAGGTCTGGTTATTAACTGCTCAATAAACAGATCGTTCCCCAGAAGAAGAACAACCCCTAAATTGAACCCACCAAGAACAGGGGAACCCGTACTAATTATTCTGAATTACTTATCCTAAATTCTAGTTTAGTTTAATTTTTTAATTTATTTCTCACACATTACAGGGTTATCTTAGGAAAAGTATACTAATTTAATAATAAAAAGACAGACAATTAGTGACAGTCAGTATTTTAAAATAAAAATAGTATGGAATGCCACTTCACAAAGGCGAGCTTTTTAATTCAAAAATAATTGGAGTAGCCAATATGACATAAAATAACAGCTCAAGGAAAAAAACAATGATTGGATTAAGCAATCCAAATAAAAAATAAAAAAATAAAAAAATAAACAAGAAAAACATGAGAAAATATATGATATACAGAAATAAGAAAAAGAAGAAAAGTCATGAAAAAAATAAAAAATAAAAATTTAAATGAAAAAAAGACCATGAGAAATGCCTGAATTTTATTAAATCATATTTTTTTATTAAAGTACCTAGTCCCGCCATAAGTTCTGTTACACAATTTCCCGCGCTTATTGTTCAAAACTTATTGCGGAAATAGAACCATTAACTTTTTTTTTTAGAACATATGCACTGATCAGTGAAGAATACTAGTCGGTTTGGTTTCAGTTTGCAAACTATTAACATGGAGTTGGGCGTCAAAGAGAATCGAGTCGCGGTAATAGCGTTACATAAGAGCAGAAAGTGTGCTGCCCCAAATTTTCGAGTTGCCAAAACCACTTGAAATATTGAGAATATTCGTTTATCGGGCTATTGCTCGCTTCGGCGAATTGTCTGGAGTAGAGGAAAGGCAAAGAAGTGGTCGCGTCGTCCGTACGAATGCGGTAGTAAAGGCAGTGCGTGAACAAATTCGGAGAAATCCCCTTAGGAAGCAGAAGATCATATCCAAGGAATTGGATATATCAACCAGCTACATGTCTAAGCTGATTCGGGATGATCTGCATATGAAAGCCTATCGTCGGTCCACGGGTCATCTTCTAACTCCTCAACTAAAGAAAATTAGGCTGGAAAGCGACTTTTGCAGTGGCACGCGAACAGTGGCTATGAAAACATTCTGTTTAGGGATGAGAAAATTTTTACCGTGGAAGAACTTTTTCAACAAACAAAATGATGAAATTTATGCCACTTCATCTAAGGAAGCGAAAAAAATTGTTTCAAGGGTTCCCACTTCCGTAATGGTTTGGTGGGGGGTCTCTCACCATGGTCTGACATCTCTCCATTTCTGGTTTACTAAGAAGATGTGCTAGAGAGTGTTGCGAAGGGTTTGACCAATACCCTTTTCAATGGATACAGATAGATTTTCCAACAGGGCTCTGCTCCAGCGCACAAAGCCAAAACCACCCAGGAGTGGCTCAGAGTCAATATTCCTGGCTTTATAGCAGCAGAAGATTGGCTATCGGGGAGTCCAGATCGGAATCCACTGGATTATGGTTTGTGGTCAAAATTGAAAAACATGGCTCGCAAGACTCCCCACAGAAATTTGGAAAGCCTTAAAACACCATTAACCAGAGCAGCGTCCAGGATCTCCATAGAAACCATACGTGCTGCTATAGCTCAATGACCACACGGTTTGGAAGCTTGTGTTAAAGCAAAAGGCAGACATTTCGAGTGAATCCTTTTTTTTTAATAATCAATATTGTGGTCTAATAAATGAAACAATTTTTAATATAATATGTTTACTGTTTTTTTTTATAGCGCTTTATATTTGTAACGGAACTTATAGCAGGACTAGGTATATATCAAAACGAATTGCTCAATTTTATTTGTAGGGAGTGCAGTCACCATTATTATTTATAATCATAATCGTATAGTGCAACTAAACTTACGCCTCTCCAAATTTGCTTCAAGACAAGTTGTTTTATCGTGGCTATTTTTTCCTCCCTTAAACCTCTGTTGCATTAAATTAAAGACCATACATTTTCTATTGGATTCGCATCAGAACTTTAGGACGGACAATCTAACGTCTCTATACCATTTTCCTCTTTCCAACGCGTGCGATTTCGATGTTTTGGATCACTATCCTCTTGCAAAAACTAGTCATAATTGTTTGATCCCTACAGAGATTCGACAGACTTCAGCAAACTGTTCTGACATAATTTTACTATGTTCTGTGCATCGAGGTTTTGTGTGAATACTATTAACTTTCCCAATACTTTCGCCGAGAAGCCTCCATTAATATGAACTTTTGCTCAGTCCTAAGCTGGCAAACGCCGTGAATAGACAAGTGCTAGTATTATGTTGCGCAAGCATCTGTGACTATACCTTTAAAGAGGTTAAATTTAATTTCCACTTAATTATTTACCATCCGTGGTGAGTGAATTATAAATATTTCTCATAAGAAGAGCTATACTATATTTACAACAAAAAAATTCCAATAATGGACGGGGGTACTGTTCCCCCCAACCATAACCGGTTTAATAGCCTCGAATCTGAGGTGATCTTAAACCGGGGCAAGAAACACAAAAGAAAGCATGGTGGCGAGGATTTCCCTAGTCTACCAGCTATACAAAATGATGATAATGTTCCTCGATACATCATAATTAGTGGATTAGAGAAAGACGAAAAAAACCCCAACAATTTCCGTAAACTATCCCCCTACAATCCACTCTGAATCAATCGCGGATTAGAACACATATCCACAGACATATTAGAGGTTAAGTCAATGAGATCAGGTGACTTGCTTCTTAAGGTACGCAATGTTGCGGCAGCCGATAAATTCATCAAATCGAGACTCGTAGACTCAATTCCAGTCAAAGTGACCAATCACATTAGTCTTACTTCAGTCCAAGGCAGAATTTATTCAAAACAAATCGAAAGCATTAGCGAACAGGAATTAATGGACGAACTCAAGAAGTACAAAGTTATTGATGTTCGAAAAATGATGAAGAAAGAAAATGACTCATTAGTCCCAACCGGAGCAGTTATTCTCACTTTCGATCAAATTCGACGTCCGCATGAAGTTAAAATAGGTTGGTTGAATTGCAAAGTTGAAGAGTATATTCAAAACCCAATGCGTTGCATCAACTACCAAAAACTCGGTCACACCAAAAATCGATGCACAAATGCCCCAGCCTGTAAAAATTGTTGTCTCCCACCACATAATGACTACTGCACTCGAATTTTATGCATTTATTGCAACGAAGAAAGCCACACATCATACGACTCCTCCTGCCCCGCCTTTCTTAGGTACAAATCTGTCAATAAAATTAAAGCCGATCGCCGTTGCACTGTTCGCGTCGCGTGGCAAATTTATAATGACAATCCTAACCTTCACCAGCTACCTCCACCTAAAAAGAGAAATAATGCCAATCCCACCATGGCAGAAATAATAAAAAATAGAATTGAAAATGAGAGAACTAACTCAAAGAGTCGCCAAACTGCTTCTCTTGCTCCGACTACAACAGTAACAAGAACACAATTAACACCAACCACAAACATCGATGCATCCCACATCAAAGATATTACACAAAAAATGCTTTCCCATACTGAATACAATAACAAAAACAACACAATCACTCAATCTCTTATGGAAGAACTTAACTCAATTGGCATCACCCCGTTCCCCTCACAATCCAAAAATCATACACATAATACTCTTGCAGACGAAACCCAATTGTCACCAATATCAGACACGGAAATGTATTGGGCATCTCCCACCACATCATCACATGTTTACTCCCCTTCCAAAAACGAAAAAACAAAAAACTCAACTACTATCAACAACAATTCACTCAAACCCACCGAACAGTTAAACACAAAAAATTCATACACTCAACAAACAACTTGTAAAAAACAATTATGACTTTGTTAGATAATGATTTCATTATCCTCCAATGGAACATCCAAGGCTATGTTAATAACAAACATGCCCTAGAACTTCTTATTTCAAAATACAACCCAGATATTATAGCGCTTCAGGAAACTCACATCATTTCATCAAATTCTTATATGTTTAAGCTAAAAAATTATGAACCATTCTATCACAATAAACGTTATGACTACTCCAAATCAGGTATAGGGCTTCTAATTAAAAATAATATACCTGTGACATCCCACACCATCTCCTCTTCAAATCTTCTCTACCAAACCATAGAAATTTACATTACCAGTGAAATTCTCAATGATATTCAAATAGATAACAACTTTTATCATCTAGTCCTAGGCGATTTAAATGCTAAAAATATAATTTGGGGCTCAAACAACACCAATAGATTAGGTACACTTTTCGAAAACTTTGCCAATGATCAAGGCCTAATTATTCTAAATGATGGATCGCCTACACTTTTTAACACAAGAAACACCTTCTCTGCTGTTGATGTTACATTCGCATCGGAAGATTTAGCTCCACTTCTTCATTGGAAGTACTCCCTAATGGGGAAAGTAGAGATCACATACCAATTATGATACGCACCCAGGAAAGAAAACTTCTAAATAAACCTACTATACGTTTCAAAGAAACTCACGCTAACTGGGACATTTTTGAGTCATCTACCCACTCCCTGTCTACATCTTCGACTACGTCCAACAACACCAACCAAGAAGCAGCCAAGATTAAGAAAATTCTAAGAAGTGCAGCTGCTAAATCTATGCCAACAACTAAACAAAAACCTGTTTGGTTTAATAAGGACATTGCATCTTTGGTTAAAGCCAAGAATATAGCCTGGAAGAACGCTCGAAGATATCCAACAACACCAAATTGCTTATCTTATCGGAAAGCTAGTGCCAAGGTTAAATATGAATCTATTAAAGCAAAAAGATCATCTTGGGAAAGCTTCGTGAATACAATGGATCCAGCCTTGGACTCCAAAACCCTATGGAACCGAATAAAATCCCTAAGATCTTCAAACTACACTCACCACTTTCCTTATATTTTTCTTAATGGCTCTTTGGTAAATGATCCCATAAAAATTTCCAATACGTTCTCAAAAATATGGGGTAAGTACAGCGAAAATAATACGTTTCCAGAAAATGTTATTACCAAGAAACTAGCGTTCAACTTAAGTGACCTTCCGATCCAACAAAACCTTTGCCAAGTACTTTCAGAAGACATCTCAAGAAATGAATTTGACACTACACTACAATTGCTTAAAGGAAATACCCCAGGAGATGACAAAATCACATATAATATGGTAAAATCAGCTGCTGATAGTCTTAAGAACCGAATTTGCTCGCTTTACAATAACATCCTACGGATTGGAAGAAAGCTATACTCAAGCCGATTCCCAAAAGTTCTCGGAACTATCACCAAATAGATGGGTACCGCCCGATTTCGCTTCTACCTGTTCTATCTAAAATTTTTGAAAAAATTATAGGACGTAGAATAGGCTGCTTGATGGAAAACTCAATTAGCAACGAACAACATGCTTTTAGACCAAACAGAGGAGTTCAGTCTCTTATTCATCTCCTGGAACACAAACTTGCAGATAATCTCTCGTCTTGTAAACACAGCGTTGTTTTGTCATCTGATCTAGAGAAGGCTTTCGACCGTGTCACAACCTTTCCTATAATAGAACAGTTACATAAATGGGGAGTCCCTCAGAAAATTTTAAAAGTCATTATATCCTTTTTATCCGGAAGAACTTTTTGTGTTAATGTCAATGGCTTTACCTCAAACAAATTAAAACTTGAAAACGGGATACCGCAAGGGTCTCCGTTGTCAGTATATCTTTACAATGCATACATAGATGCACTTATAACTGAACTTGCACAACCAAAACATAATCTCGATTTCGTAGGTGTATATGTAGATAATATCTTCATGGTAGCTTCTGGAGATCCATCTAAGGTAAACACAGTCTTGAAATCTGCAGACTTTGAAATCCATGCTTGGACCCAAAAAACAGGTGCAATTGTTCCACCTTCAAAAATTGAGGCACTACACCTTTGTAGGAAAAAGAAATGCTCATGCTCAACATACCCACTCGTGATTCGCAACACCAATGTCAACCTAAAAAAATAAACTAAGAGTCCTCGGTGTAACTTTCAGTGGCAATATGAAATGGAATCTTCACATTAAAAACACTATTAACCAACTGAAGAATCGAAACAACGCTCTGAAAATGATATGTTCTCGTCGAAAAGGACCACATCTAGAAACCGCTCTCAAAATAACCAAGGCTTTGGTCGAAGGCACTCTCCAACATGGACTAACCCAATATATGTGGACCTCAAAGAAAAACTTGGAGAACATCGATATAGACGTAAACGAATGCTACCGAACATCTACAGGGGCACTAAGGACAACACCAATTGAAGCTCTTAGAATAGAAGCTGGTTTTCAACCAATCAACAGACTTGGTCAAAAAAGAGCAGTAAATTTAATAAGTAAGGCGCTAACTGATTTCTCTCATCCTCTTCACATAGCCTCACAAGAAAGTTTACGCAGAAAAAAACAAAACAGGAAAAATTCAATATCTTCCCTAAGCAAAATACTAACCCTGATTTCTGCTCATGGATGTATTCCTTTAGAAACATCAGCAAACCTGCACACCTCGTCCCCTCCTCCGTGGAAAAGACACTTACTAACCATCGACACCAGCCTGTCCAGCCACAAAAAAGAACACACTTCCAAACTACACTTTCTTATGCTTTACCGTGAATTAATGGAAACTATAAAGCCTCTGAAAACACTTTACACTGACGGATCCTATAGAGACAACAACTCCACTTATGCAGTCAACGAGTTAAATGCAAACAACGAAGAGAACATCATTTCCCAAGGTATCCTTCCAGATGCAGCTGGTAGTTATATAGCAGAAGTTACAGCATTGTTAAAAGCCCTTTTTATTGCGCAAACGTGGGTAGTTAAGACATTAATTCTAACTGACAGTTTGAGTATCCTCACAGGAATTAAAAGCGCAACTAATAACTGCTCCACACTCAACAACATCCGGAGCATCCTTCATAATAACGCCAATATAACTAGCATGGATACCAGGCCATGCTGGCATTAAAGGAAACGAGGCTGCCGATAATGCAGCAAAAGAAGCGACACGTTACCCGTACTTAAACGAACTGCCAAACATCTCCCAGCTCATCCGAAAAGTTTTTATAGCTAATGAAAACGAAGATCTCGAAAGCTCATGGCTTAGTCAACAGACCTTTCTTCGATAACATCACCCAACACATCTCAGAATCCCATACAACAAAGATCTAACCAGAGAAGAATAGTAATATTTCGGATCAGAGTAGGAAAAACTCTTTTTTCTAGTCGACACTATTTCACTAACGACCCCCCTGAAGAGTGCGCAAATTGTAGAGAAGTCCTCTCAATTTGGCATATATTTGCCGTTTGCCCGATCTCTCGCCAAACTACTAATACCGACTCAACAGAAGATATGCAGAAACAAATAGCTGAAGTACTTAATTCATCTGATGTTCGAACGTTCCAGCGCATTAAAAAAGCCACAACACTACATAATAAATTTAAAGAATTAGTTACACTAATTCTTCCAATAGTTATAAAGAAAAAAAGATGACTCATCTGTAAATATAATGTTACGGTCTAAATCTTGCGTTATCCAACTTAGCCTCTTTTCAACATGTTTTTGGGTCAGTAGCGGTTTAGGCTTGCTACTCCTGTTTTTGATGCCAGATTCTGCCAAACGGCGTGGTAACTTGTTGATGGGCACTTTAATTTCTTTCTGGACAATTTTTCTTTTGGGTTGCTCAGAGTAATTGTGGGTTTTTTCCCGAATCAATTCGCGACCCATACACACACACCAAATCGTTTTAAAATCGAGTATAAATAGTGAAGTGATACAGATCAATAAAAGTAGTAGTCCTATAACCGCATCTTGTGGCACACCCATTTAAATATAATTCTTCCCGCTTCTGGTTTTTTCTAATTTTACCTTTGTGATCTATTTTCTAGATAGGATGCGAACCATAAAGCAAGCATAAAGCAAATAAAACCTGCTTTACTTAGCTTTTTTGGTAAAATACTTTGGTTGACCATATCGAAGGCTTTCGTTATATCCACAAACAAAACCGAGTATAATTTTTTTTGTCCAAATTGAATTTATTTGTGAAAAAACATCTAAAAGAGCATCCTCAATAGATTTGGCTTTCTGAAAACCAAATTAAACTGAACTAAAGAATTTATTTTTATTCAAAAAATGTACAACTCTCTATTTGATGATTTTTCAAAAATTTACTAACAGATGGCAAGGGAAATAGGCCTGTAATTGTTAATGGAATCTGGCTCGGCATTTTTAAAGAGCGGCACTACATCGGCCCATTTAAGCGCATCAGGAAAAATTCCTATGAGTATGACTTTATTAAAAACAAAGGCTACTATACCAAGAAATATTTTTTAAAAATAACTAACTAATAACTAAACCTGATTCCAGTGGTGGTGTGAGCTTATAGTAAACCGTGCCGAAGAATACAAGGTTGAAAACCAAAAGCAAAAAAAAAATAGTACAAAAACAGACAATCCATGTCCAGGAAGACCTAGAGGTGAGTGAAGGCGAAATTTCGACTGCATCCATTTCCCTCCTGGTAAGGGGCATTGGAAGAAGCTGAGGAGAGTGATTTCACCGGTGAGCAGGCTAGCACTCACACCGCTGCCGATGCTGTCTCCAAGAATCAAAAAGATCAGTGATGTATGTGATGCTGCGGTGATGGAAAAAGTGAGAACAGCTGGCTCATCACCGCTGCTAAGATTACGAAGGCACTAGCAGTGGCCTTCGAGAAAGCTTGTCCGGCTAACAGAACACCTAAAAGGGCTCAACCAAAATGGTGGCATATGGAAATAGGTTTGAAAAGGAAAGAGTTTAGGAAACTCTATAATATGTCGAGGCTTTTCAGAAGTGACAGTACGTGGAATGAGTACAACGAATGTAAAAACAACTCAAGTACCTAGTTAGAAAGTCAAAAAAGGCTTCATGGCGGAAGTACTGTAAATTTATCGCAGTAACAGACGAGGCTTCGTGGTTACCCAAAATGCTTTCAAAGGAAGCGAGCGTTCCCAGCTACCTCAGAAAAAATGACGGAACGGTTGGTGGAAACCCATTTTCCCGGATCCACATTATCAGATGGCTCTGGCATGCTACGACACACTGACAACATCAATCTCTCTCTCTTTCTCTCTCTCTCTCTCTCTCTCTCTCTCTCTCTCTCTCTCTCTCTCTCTCTCTCCGAAGAGGAAATTGGTATTCTTATTAATAGGAAATTACGGTCGGCAATTCAATTAAATCCTTTAAGCCGTACAAATCTCCCTGTCCAGATGGTATTTTACCGATTATGTTACAGAAAGCACTGGAGGTAGCAATCCAAAAAATTATGGCAATTCTTAGACACAGCCTAAAAATAGGGTACATACCATTGGGCAAAGCTCGGTTGGAATTTCTGTAACCAGGGGAACCCCTCGCGGGGGGGGGGGGTCATATCGCTACTCCCATGGGTGTTAGTGATCAATGATACCGTTAAAAACCTTAGTACAATGGGTATAAGTGCTACGGCATACGCAGATGACGTGGTCATAATAGTGCAGGGAAAATACTTTAACATTTTAAGCGAGATTATAGAGAAACTGTGGATCCAATGCCAACTCTTCCAAAACGGAAAGTAACAAACAAGAAAACCCATCACTGGGTACTGTGCCATTGGTATTCGTCCGGAACGTCTCACCTCTTTCATAACGACTACTGCAAACGCAGAAAGGATGAAAAAGGAATTTACACTTTTCATTATCTGCTGAGCTGAATAAGATACCAGAAATAGACCGACGAATTTTATAAGTACTCTACGGAGAAATTTCAACAATACCTTACTGAATGTTTTAATCAGATTTTCGATGAAGGAGTGGTAAATGAAAAAACCCAAGCAACTATCGAGAAAATCTTTTCTACAATACTTCTCCAGCGTTTAACAAATTGGATAACGGATAATGAACTCCTGCTTTCAATTCCATAGGTAGAAATGATCTCTTCCTTAAACTGAGGAGTTTCAACGAAGTTCCTCAAAGTATGTATAAGCAAAACCAAGCGGCTGTGTGGGATGGGACCCAATGATACAAAAATAGGCGTCAAACAAGGGTGCTTCCTGAGCCCTTTGCTTTTTTCAATATTCCTTGATGGAATTACTGCCTTTCTTCCAGGAGGAATGCTTAATGCATGCAGATGACATCGTCCTACTGGCAGAAACACCAAATTTGATGCAACTCATGGCCAACAAATTACAGCAATATTGCAGCAAATGGAAATTAAAGGTTAACACCGATAAATCAAAAATTATGGTTTTCAGAAATGGCTCCGGTAGATACGCTAGGGATGGGAAATGGACCTGGGAAGGTGAGGAACACTTAGGAGTAATCTTGACTCCCAAACTTTTTCTTGAAAAGCACTTCAGATCCACACTACAATACATGATGCTAAAACTGGAAAAGACCCCTAGGCAAAAATACCGTCGCAACAAGTGTGAAGTACAAGCTGTTTGAAGCGGTAGTAAGAACCATAATGTGTTATGGTCTGTGGACTTTTCCAGCATGATGACGTTGAAAAATTGTTAAGATACTTCCTAAAGAAAATTTTTTGTCTACCAGAAAACACTCCAAAGTGCATGCTTCATTTCGAGACTGGACTTCCTCATATCCACTTATATACTCTAAAACTTCACCTCAGCTACCTCAGAAAGACAATGGAATACCAAACGCAAAGACTTCCTAAAATAGTGGCATCCCATATCCCGCAACGCAAATCTCAATTCTTTGGCGACTTGTCAAGATTGTGCTTGGGATATAACGTGCAACTAGACAGCGACAACCCTGAAACAGGGGAAAACCCTTGTAAACCCTATGGAATATTATCAAGGAAACAAAATTTGAACTTTGCCATGAACGAGCAAAGCAAAGTGAATACAGGAACTTATATCGAACGCTGGAGCACAATCTAACAAACAATTATTTTCAAGACAACAGCAGTATTGATACTATTTCCACAATCTTCAAAGCGAGAGGGGAGCTTTTGCACTTCAACTATATGCCCATCGAAGCGACTGATCCATAAATGTACACTGTGTAACCGACACACAGCAGAGGACGTGATACATTTTATCGGAACCTGCTGACGAATTTTATAAGATTTATATCCGTACCTTCTTACTGTCTAAATGTTAATATTTTAAAGGGAAACAATGGATCCAAACATTGGCTTACTAATCACAGAGCACTCATTTACCTAACTTAAACTAACTAGCAATGGTTAAAATAAAGAAACCGTTTTTTTGATATAGACTTACGGGATCTGGGCTTGCGGCAAGGCATAGTGTTTTAAGCTCCTCAAAAACCGTTTGTAAATAAATAAACTCTTCAGGTAGTGGAGGTTTCTCTTTTGGTGGTTCTGGCTTCCTTTGCTGAGTTGGGGCTGGCTGGTCTGGATAACCTGTATGTTGCTGCTGATACATGCTTGAATGGATTGCGCTTGTTTGGAAGTTCATTTGTCCAGGAAGTTGGTTGCTTTGGTTGTTATTTTGCTGATTCTGATTGAAGGGAACTGGTGGTGGATACTGCTGCTGATTCGTGTTGGATATTGGCGGCAACGATTGGTTCTAATGATAACCCAATTAGCATAATATGCACATATGTATAATGTATATAGTATGAAGAGAGCATGATAATACACATCTACATACCTGATATTGTGCATTAGGGTCCAAAAAACCATTTTGGTTTTGATTCGGATCGACACCAAAAATGGGATGAGTTATAGCCGATGAACTCGTTTCCGTCTTTTTAGCCTAAAAGTAAAATTTATGGTTTTTAAAATAAAATTAACTATAATATATTATCGTTCGGAAAAAAGATGCAAATTATGTATCTAAGCCAGTAGCATGATTGTAAAAAAAAACATATTATAAATAGTTCACAAGCACAAAAAACAACAAATATTCAAAAAATCAAAACAGAAAAAAACTATTCATCCTTTAACTTTTCGTTCCTAAGCCCTCTAACCTGATTGCTTTGGTAAGGATTGTTGCCATCACCAGATGAATGATTTATTATCTTCTGCCATCTACGGGTACCCGCATGTTTAGCAGACATTTTGTTTTGTTCACTATAAATCTTAATTTTTACAATACATATATTATCACATTAACAATGAATTTGAAAAGAAAAGAAAAAGAGAGAGTTCAATTAAAATTTATTAATTGAGAATTCATGTATGCATACAAAGTTCTTGAATAAAATAATGAAATGAAAATAAAGCAATAAAAAGAAATAACAGCACACTGAAAATAAGCTGAAGGTATTGCTAAACAAAACTTGACAACCCTTGTAGTCGAATTTGATCTCAATTCAAAAAGCACATTTAGTGCTATAAACGGTCAGAATGAGCTTTTACATTCGATTGGCATAGCTTTCAATTAGGTTTTTACCATAATATTTTCAGTGATTCCTTAGACAAGTTTTCAGTCCTAAAACACCATAAGATTAGTTAGAAGCATAAGTTTACACTAAATGTTCTATTTTTGTTACATCGAGAGTGCTAACACTTACTTGACAAACACTGAAAAAGTTATGTATTCGTAGCTATAGAATTGGTTTTTAAATTTTTATTGAATACTATATACGAAACAACGTTCATCATTATTGCAACTTGCCATTTATCATTTTATATTTCATTACCGTTTTTAATTTTATCTAGTACTTCTGTTAATATGGAAATATACAATATATGCTAGAATATTTGAGAAGAAAAGCTTCAATCATCACAAATATTATCTAGAAAATTCTTTTCAATATCAATCATGTCAAGACACAAAAATGAGCTACAGCAAACCAATAACTGAAAACTTCAAATTTATTGAAATTTTAATTCTTGTGAGAAATTCGTTTTTTTTAATAAAATTTAGTGTTATTGTTAAAACCATGACCAGCATTACCTTTTTGGCGGACAATGGGAAACCCCCGGTATTCATTTATTATATTTTTTTTGTTAAAATTGTCTTTATTGAATCAAATTCGGACTGACTAAACAAAAATAAATTCGATGATGCACCCTCTTGGATGCATTAAGAAAAAATTCCAAAATTATTTCTCACCATAAAATTAATTAGGTAAATGAAAATTAAACTATCTAATCTATGCAAAAATAGAGTTTATAAAAAAAAAAGCTAAAGATAAAGAAAAAAAGCACCAGGTGTATTCTATATATACATATATACACGTAAATATTACTCGTTGCACTTACCTGTTGCCTATTGGACTTAAGTACCGGAGGATCATTCCATCCCGGTGGAGGAGTCGGATTTCTTTGCACAGAACTCAGTGGTTGCACTGTTGGCATAGATGGAGGAGCAGATTCTATTGGAGCAATACCTGGCAAATAATTATTTTGCTGCATGGAATTTAATGGGATGTAATTATTTTGCATTCCTGGAATTGTTGGGATAGATGGAGTTGACAAAGGTTGCATCGGAGATTGTTGTTGATATGGTGTTGAATTAGAATTGAATGGCATTGTATTGAAATTGATTGAGGGAATAGTTGGTGGTGGATTATATGCGCCCCCATAATTTTGCTGACTATAATTTGGCTGACCATAATTTTGCTGAGGGCCACTAGATACAGATGGATCCAGAAGATACTTCGCACGTGACGGCAATGTCGTTGAGCCTTGAGAGCTCACACTAGACGGTCTTGGTGGGTGCATTAAGCTTTCATTAACTTGAGCAGCAACTGGAGGTTTTGTAAGCGGAGGTGCCACTGATTGTGCCAAACCTGCGTTTAAATTGGAATTCGGTTGAGGTGAAAACATTGACACCAGTGGAGGCATATGAGTTGCTATTGGGGCGGGTGGTGGCGGTGAAGTCCACTGATTTGCCAATGGATTTGCTACAAACCCTTGCGCCGGCAATAATCCAGTTGGTTGGAAAGCAGAAATGTTCTGATTTTTGTACAAATTTCCGGACTGATTTTGTTGAGCTTGTTGATGTTGTTGTGGTAATCGAGCAGAATTAAGCGCATGTTCACGTGAAATATCTTCATTTTGATTTATAAGACTATACAAACGGTCTCGTAAATCATCTAATTCTTGATGCGTAGAAGGTCCTAATGCAAAAATATATGCCATAGCAGTTTTCAATGCACCTTGCGCAATGAGAAGTCCTCCGTACTGAGAAACAAAATCAGCGAATTTTCCTTCAGGTTCTACGGCGATACCTTGTTTCTCAAGAGATTTGCTTAACAACATTATGACTTCAGCTAACTCTTGTATTTCCATTGTACTCAACTCATATTCGTTATCATTATTTTCTAAACTTTTCAATTGATACCAAGCATCAAGAAGTTTGTCAACATTTCCGGCACATATGAAGCAGAGAATTGCATTCTTTGTGTACTGTATGCTAGATTTTTCTGCTAACAAACGATCACCTATTTTTTCACATATATCCGCCACTTTTCTATCACTGTGCTTAAGTGCAGCTACAAGAGCTTCTTTCCATGAATCCAAAATGCAATGTGATACAAAATCCATCCAATCACGAGTAACTAATGCAGAAATTACATTCGATAACTCGCTCTCTTGCTTTCTCAAATAACGATCTTGGGTTTTTGTAAGCAATTCAATACCACCTGTCGAGGCAATGACTAGAGCCTCTGCTGAACGACCACTTTCCAGACAAAGTTCTACGGCTGCTTCGATGTTACCAGTAATTAAAGCCTCCGTTACAAGACTATCGGCGTCTGCATAACAAATAGTAGATACAGAACTTATATTTTACCGTATAATAGATTTTTTATTTACTCATTTACCATCGCCACTTGGAATTTTGTACAAATCCGTTTTAACTTCAGTTTCTTGTTTGCTTCCAGCAGCAATCGCATCAAATATTTGGTTCTGATCTCCGGTTTGCTAGAAAAAAAACATAACCAAAATTATGCTTACATATGGTATACAAATTTACACATTTTCATGCAAACAGCAAAATTACAAATTACAATAAACTACTTGTACACAAAAATAACACAAACATCCAGTTTCTTACCGACATATCTGTGCTCTCATCGGTGCTTTGATCACACTCTACCTCAGATGAATCGCTCTTCAGTGTGCGCATTGGTTTTAAGAGTGCAATGATATATTTGAATTTAATTGAAATTTCGTGATGAGTGATTTTTTGAAATGAAAGGTTTAAAATTGATTTTTTTTTTCATAAAAGCTGAACCCTTACTTAAAATTCTTTCACAAGCGTGCGTATGTACGCCGCTCACGCTTATATACGTTGAATAAATATAATGGGGCATTAAAGCTTGTAAGATGGGATTTATTCCGGAGCCAAATCCGTTATAAAAGTGTTTTCGATGTCTACATTAGTGAAAGTATACGCAGTGACCTATTTAGGGACACAGTACCAGAACCCGTAAATGCTTTCTCCGGCGTACCTTAAGGGAATTCTGCTGCTCATCCCTACAATTAATGACGTGTATTCGAACTTAACTTCCTTGGATTTATTTTACTTATAGTGAACGTGCCCTCACAGCGTAGGATACGCTTTGTTTAGTAGTTATATACTTTTTGTTCATTCAAGAAGCGACATGGTGAAAGTCCAGACCAAGAATCGAAAAAGCATAGAGAAAAAAGAAATAGTCAAAAAAGTGCGAGCGTACCAAATATAGGGCCAGTCCCTGCTAAGCATCGCATACAATATCCTTATTGCCGTAATATGTAAACGTATAGAAACCGTCATTAGCAACTTGATAAGGTTTTTGCTTTTGCGACAAACCCGAATAACATATCAATATCCATCTACCCTTCATCGATTTTATGATTTTATCTCAACAAGTCTTATTACATGTGATACAACTTTCTTAAGATCGTGTTTGAAAGTATTGTGCACACACACCATGACTGGAATCACAATATTTCAAAAATCTGTACAAAAAATCGTATATGCAGACGACGTTAAAATAATCATTATAAAACAACAGACAGACAGACAGACAACAGACAGAAATCAACAGAAAAAGACAAAATGTAAAAAAAAAAAAAATAGGTCTTACATCAGCGCCCAGAATAACTCTTGTCAAAATTCGATTGTATTCATCAATTACCCCATGTTTCATCCATTGTCACATGCTGCGTGAAAAAATTATTTTTATTTCGCTTAAACAGCTCTGAATCACCAGGACGTTGTTCTTTTTTGTCCAAACGCGGTTCCCACTTCGAACAGAGTTTTCGCAAGCTAACTATCTATTGATATCTTTACGATGTCAGCAATCTCACGCACTTTCGCCTTATGGTTGTTTAGAACGATTTTGTGGATTCTTTTATGTCTTCCGGTGTAATAGCCTCATTTGGGCGCCCAGAGCGTTCAGCATCATTTGTGTCTGCACGACCGCTTTTGAATGGTTGCTTTTAACGGAGCAGATTCGTTATAACACTTTTCAAGACATTCTGGAGTCTTAACGGTATTTTTTTCCACCAAAAAAGAGTATTTTATCAACGTATGACACTCGTTTTTTTTTACATGGTTTTGAAAATCCCAAAATTTGCGTCATTAGAGCTAAAATCACCCTATCCTGGACAGACTTAACAGTGGACATTTACATTTGTTATTGTTAATTAATCATGTGGAATGATTAGTTAGTGGCGTTAGTTGTTTGATGAAATGAGTTTCCATGCAAAAAGACACTAGAATTTAGGTTGATGTGTGGATATCAAGTCGACTTTCCCTATACTCGTAACTGGTTCCGCCAGAATCTGAAGCAAGAAAGGTATCTAATTGGATCTCTAGCGATGGCTTCAAAAGCGGGCTAGGAAGCAGACCTAACGTCCAAAGAGAAGATTAACTCTATTTTCTTATTTCTGATCGTCTTAACAGAACATTTTCATATAAATGATCTACTAAATATACTAGGCATAATTGACACCTCTTCCTAAAACGATTAGAGGAGAAATTCAATCAATCAATTCAAGGGGTACAACTAATAGTTTTTTTTTATAAAAAAAAAATGTATCTTAAATCAATTTTAAAACAAATAACAACTACTTTATTTCAATTAAAATTGGCCCGTGATGCATTTAACAATGTGCCTTCAATTAAAGGTTAGATCTGTTCACATAAAGTGAAAAGTTACGAAACAATAACAAAACTTCACAGCCAAAAACACAGGTTAATGTTTTGAATTTTTATAAAAGTGCAAAACTTTGTACAAATCTTAATTACATTTCAAACTTTTAAAAGATTACTAATCGATTATATAAAATCAAATTGTATTACTCAAATTTTATATATTATTGTACGTTAAACATAACTTAAACTCTATTATCATATCTGATATTTTGTATAATACATACTTAATTATATGTAATCAATACTTAAATTCACTAAATAAATAAATACATACATATATACAATTAAACGACTGTTTTACTGTGTTAATAAACGAAGAATTCCCCCGCAGTACTATTTCCTCGATTGTCGCCAACGTAGAGGAAATTGCAAATTTTACTTAAGCCGAAGTTATCGAACAATAAACCCGGGGCATCCAATCGGGTCGGATCCCATTCCCTCCGAAATATTGATGACAATCATAAATGTCGGATTTAACTGGTTCGCGATTTTAATAAAATGGTGATGGATGGTGAGCTTTCTCGTTTCAAGAGGAAGACGGAAAATTCCAACCCCTTCCAATCGGAGGAACTAATGTCGCATATTATGAAAATGTTGGTTACAGTTCTAGAAAGCTACAACGCAAAATTATTTGCCTTCATAGGCATCAATGTGGTTTCTTGCGAAGCAGGTCGACATATGACGCCATTCAAAGATTACGGATAATAATGGAGAAACATTGCGATGCTTCAGAAGATCTGCATATCCCATTGATTTGAAAAAATGGAGAGACGTATATAAGAATGGTACGCGATACGTACGATGCCGTTGATATGAAAGTTAAATGCACAGCGAGAATGATCAGAAAATTCGAAGTTAAAGACAGTCTACATAGCCCGTTGTTTTTTGATGTTGCGCTCGATTTTCTATTTGAATCGCGTTTAAGCGAGTGCGGAATGACCTCTCTTCTTTTCGCTGGTACATACCAGCGCAATTGAAAGCAACGAGGTGACAGCTCATCAGACAACATCAGACAACTATTGGATCAAAGCTCTAAAAGATAATAAAAGAATATCAAAATTGCCGCTTTTCTGAATCCACAAACCTAACCCCAGACAACTCAGTTTTGTGTGGCATAATGGCTAGAAAACTCCACAGTAGCTTGTGAAATAAAAATGCCGATTAAACTTAAGTTTTTTTTATACACGACAGTCGTTCGTCCAGCTTTTACATACGCATCGCAATGTTTTATGATGTATAATATAAAAGAAAAATGAGAGCGACGGAAACGGAAATGTTACAATGGCAACGGGTGTAGCGAGTGTAACTAATTCCAGTAAATTTCTTCACATTATGAAACCGAAAGTGGACACATTTCAGGCAGAGCATATCAGCTAGTTTCGGCATTTTAAAGGCAGATCGGAAAATCCAATCCAAAAAGCAATAGACGCGCAAGTTCCAATGGAGATTAGAAAAAAAGGACCAAAGAAAAATAATTGGAACCGTCAAATATAAAAACAACAGGAAAATCTTTGTCTGTGGAATGGTTATAAGATCTGCAAATTTAGCCAACCCCACAGACGCGTCTAGACGGCGTATTAGCAATACTACCTACACGGGAAAAATATGTAGCATAATTCAACGGTTAATTATAGAAAATGTATCTTTTATAGTTTTAAAAACATGATTGATTTGATGATGATTTCATCACTTATTGAACAGCCTCAACTTTGAAATTCAATGGAAAAGTGATTGGATACGTCGGAGAAACACATTCAATGGTGAATAAAAGAACAAGAAAGAAAAAAGTTATATACGCACACACAAAATTCTCATTTTTTGTTTCAAACAAGAAATTCTTCAGTAACTTCCTTGTGTTTCACAAGTACACAGAATTTGTGTAAATACTAAAACAAATTATGATAATCGCCAAAGAGAGCATATTCAAAACTTACATGGGTCAAAGTCGAAATCCGATCCGTTATCTGATCCACAGCATTTGGTGTGTCTTCTGTTTGAACATACTTTGAAAATTTGCTGTCAATATCTTCCTTGTTATAGCCTACAAGATAATGATATAAGTTATTTTATATGAAAAGTATTTACCCGTATATGCAAATAAAACAAAAAAAAACGGACTCTTACCCAACAAATTTAGCATCTCCTCCTTGGGATTAAGCTCAAAATTAGCTTTCAAAAAGTACCATAGATATCGTCCATCCTGATCACTCATACGATCTGCCTTGTCACGGCAGAATTCAGAAAATGTTGCATCTGCAAGCAATTTTTCTAGCTCCAAAGCACGTTCAACCAGTTCCGGTTCAGTAGTCACCTGATAAATTTTAACAGATTTTGACTGACTATTAAAAGATACAAGTTTGCCGCCAAACTAAAATCAAAACTTGATAGAATTTCACATAGTTAAAAGATTTTTAAGAAAATCTTACACCAAATTTAGCACCGGATAGTTTCTTCATCCACTTTGGTGGTTTGGTAGGGTCGGAATAGGTCACCTGCGTTATTTGTGGCGGTACGGGTGGCTGAGCAAATTGGTCCATACCTGGGAAAGAATCGGCTATTTTGTTGGAAGTTTGCACTTGCTGTTGTGTGCCCCCAAATATAGAGTATAGAGAAACATTTCCATCCAAACTGGAGCTAGCTATTAAAGCCGGGTTTCTTGGACACCACTGAACATCAGAATACCACTGAGAAGTCGAAGCAATTTCGGATAGAATTTCTCCATCGGGATTGGTGGTATTGGGATTCCAACAATAAATTTTATTATCCTTGCCACATGATACCATTATGTCAGAGTCATTTGGACACCATGACATTCCCAATATACCCCTTTGATGAATTTGCATAGTTTTGGCTGGTGATGTAGCATATCGTAAATCCCACATTTGAACTACCGGTGCTTGATCCTCTTCTGATGCTAACCATATCTGTGTTGCAACTTCTGGATGCCACTGAACTGCTCTCCATCGCACTCGGGACTGTGTATCAGACAATTTTATTATCTGTTCATTCTTTCGCAAATCCCATATCACACAACGTGAACTAAACACGGATGCTAATATATGTTGTACTTGACGATTCCAAGCAACATTTTGTACATCCTCTAATGGTTGTGTTTTAGTTCCAGGAGTCATATGAGTTGCAGTATTATTCAAATCCCAAACAAAGATTTCCGATTCGGATGCAACCGATGCAAGTAAATTCGTTTGAAATGGATTAAAATCGAGGCCGCGAACCGGCCCTGTATGGCTGTCTTGTCTAGCAATAAGACCCTCTTCGCCAGCTAGCATTTTCGCGACACTGTAAATCATTAAATGCCCACTTTCACATCCACCAACTATTAAACCATTTTGATGATTGCCATTGTAACCGGTTGGAGACCAAATCAGTTTTTGAAAACTTTGCAATAAAAAAAACATATAATAATAATAAAAAAACAAAAAGACGCATATTCTATTACCTGTATTGGCTTGGCAGGCTAGCCTTTAATTCTAGGTCGTAGCCGGGGTCTTTCAAGTTTGTTGAGTAGATCTCCAGTACTGAATTCCCACTAGAATCCAGTTGTTGCGCTGCCGAGCCGGCCGCTAAATATATTGGATATTGCTGCTGCGGCGACCAGGCAACATTAACTGTTTTTTGTAATTCTTTTATCTTCATGGTGATATTCTTTTATTATATGTGAAAGACAACTTATAAAGAAACGAAAAAAATGAGTTTTTTACAATAACTAGAGGTTGATAGCTTATGTTCTAGCATATAAAAAAAAACCGAGTATGCTAGAATTGAGAATATTTTACCAATTATTTGTTTTATTTAGATTTCAAGAAGAAAAATTTAAATAAAACAATAATTATCAATGGAAGTTATGACTGGAGAATTGCGAACGAATTAACAAGACAGCCGTCGAACGTCAACACTTCCAACGTGGCTGATAATGTAGTTTGCAAACTGCACTATCAGTTCTTACGTCAAAATTGAAAACATTCGTTAAGCTATGGAATAATTTCAGTTACTCTTATGAGACGACTACATTAAAGGCTCTACCATTATCAACAAACGAAAGCATAAGCTAAGTGCCTGTCTACATTATCATGGGAATGAAAGTCGAGTAGATTTTAAGTGAGTCAAAAAGGGAGGGGTTGATTGCACACAAATATAATTCTCGGTGGAAGAATGAATGTTCTTTTCTCAAAGCATTTCGTTGTGTCAGACATTATTTTAATCTTTTTCCGGCCATCGGAGGGCTTACACCGTACGGTTTTCTATTACCAAAGCGTTTCCCTCCATAGGATTTCTTAATTCTTTGCTGGTCGTTTTTGTTTCTGTGAAGTCTGGCAAACTGTAAACGTTTTTCCTCATTTGCGGCACTAATATATAGTTTTTACGGAAGACTTGTTAAAATACCCGGAACGATGGAAGAATCTCCGAAACGTTATTGGATGGACATCCTTCCCGGTTGTATCATTGATAAGATTTTTAACGATTATAATACATCGAAAACAAAATAATTTACAGTTGTTTCCGAAGTGTGTACGTAGACTTTTGTTCTCTGTTCCGAATGCGATGTTCTGCTTTTTGATAAAAATGTGTTTTCCTTTGATATCCCTAGAAAACGTATTTTTGGAAAATAATTTGAATATCGTAATCACTAGTTTCTAGTTAAAATTCTTAGTTTAGAATTTTTAGTGAAAGTTTGCACTGTACATGACTGTATGTTTGTAACTGTCAAATTTACATATGCAATGAGCAACTGAGTTCGCTCTCAGCTAATGGCCAACCATAATAGACTTTGGTAAGTTCAAGCCAGCTTAATGTAATGTTTCATTTACATAAGTTAAGATAGAACAAAGTATAGAATAAAGTAAGCAAATTCAGCAGAATGCCTACAGGCGTATCAAGTCAATTTCCCACAATAACCACATGATCAGGTAAACATCCGCCAATGCATGGGAACACTTTTCTCTGACACTGCGTCTGGAGCAACCGACCCACACCTTTCGTTATATTTAGGTTTTTACCTGTAAGTCAGCCTTAAGTGAACATATTTTTTTAAATTAATTATAATTAAATAGTACGCAATTTTAGGAAACGATATCCTTAAGTTTTTATCAGCTATAATCTTCTCTAATAGAACCTATATTTTTCTATAGAAATATATGGTAATTGACAATAACATCAAGGTAAAATTAAATTAACAAATGGCTGAAACAATACATAATATCTGTCTTAGAACCGAGCGTATTACACAAAACCAAAAAGATATGCTGTACTCCTTAACCACGAAATACTCCAATCTATTCTGCGAACCAAATGAGAAGCGCACCTTTACGACAAAAGTCAAGGGAAGAATCCGTACTTTTACTGCAGAACCTATTTATTCCAAGTCAGTTACTGAAATCGTTATTGCGGGCGATTCCAATATACACAATTCTGGGTGGCTTCGACATTCAGGGCAGACAACACCCGAAGGCCGGTGTGTTGAGATCTTCGCTGCGAATAATAACCTAACCCAGCTTGTAAATGAGCCCACAGAAATACCAGACGTTGATAGTCATACTGCCAACACCCTGGACTTGCTTTTAACTTCTCACACTGATAAGTACACTGTTGAAGTGCTTTCCCCTCTACGCTCGTCGGAGCACTATGCTATATCAGCTAATATCTCGTATACCAACCACACAGAGAAAAGATTCCTAAAAGAACCATATGGCAATACGAGAAAGCCAATCGGAGCGGACTTAACAGCTTCTTTAGAAATTTTAACTGGTCCCTACTCATCGGCTGTAGAACGGGAACGACATCGTATGCTAAGCTCATTATATTCCGATATTAACAGCATAACCAATTGGGGAACAATCAACCGAGTGGAATTTAATGGTTCCAAAACACAATGCTGTCTGCTGTCGTTAAAGTGAAATTTAAATACTCAGCCATTATCCATGAATGGCACTTGCATCGTCGAAACCGAAAAACTTTCCATTCTCGGAATGTGTGTCAACGACAACTTACGTTGGAATGACCACATATTAGATATCGCCAAAAATTCCTCAAGCGATGTAAGAAAATAGATCTAACCTGGCTTCAATATATAAGTCGTTTACCCGCCCAAAACTGGAGTACAATGCCCTTATCTGGCCAAGTGCCCTTAAGACCTCTTTGCACTTACTAGATAGGATCCAAAATCGTGCGATAAGACTCATAGGCTCGACACCCTTGAACATCGGCGTAATGTCTCCTGTCTCACCTTGTTGTATCGCTATTTTCAGCACTAGTGCTCCACTGAAATTGCCAGTAGCATTCCGCCCCTTCAAACTTTTAACCGTAACACAAGTCTCGCTATGAATGCTCATCAGTTCACCCTCAAGCCCACATTCGGACGTACTCTGAAATATCATGATTCCTTCATAAGCCGTACAACTCGCTTACTGAATGCCCTGCCGAGCTCTTTATTTCTTAGCCAGTATAACTTGCAAACATTTAAAACCAACGCACATCGGTATCTCTCTTTTTTCCCTCCCTAACTTCTTTTCGCCCGCGCTATGTGCAAACATTTTAAGGGTACATAAACTCCTTGTGCGCGCGCCAATTATAAAAAAAAAACAAAAACAATATATATCCCATATTGTTGTAACCAGAAACCGATAAACAAATAAATCAATTGCTTAATGACGGAATAATAAGACTTTCGCGGTCACCCCACAATTCACTGATATGGGTTGTACCAAAGAAGGCAGGTGCCTCTTGTTGGCGATTGAAATAAGTGATGCCGGAATAATAAAAATGTTTTGGTACTACACCGACCACGTGGCGACAAGAAATTTTTAACGACGACTCCTATTCTATTATGCATTTGGTTTTAGGAGCAAAAAAAACAAACGAATATTGCTATAATGAATGAGGATTTATTATCTGAAAAATACATTATTAAAACATTAATTTAATTTCACCAATAATTAATTTTTAACTTCCTCATTTGCTTCCTTCCCCGGCACGTAGTCATCGACGAAGATTGACTCAAGGAACAAGCCGGTAAATATTAACTTAAGTTTGGTGATGTCCATTAGGCTATCGAGCAAACGGATAGAAGCACAATGAGCATTTTGTCTTTGATTTAAGCAGCAACATTCCACCCCCCGTAAATCAATTTGCGAGATTCACTCAGTACGTCGAGTCTTGCTAACTTGGTTGCTGGTCTTCTAAGAATACCCGTTTTTTTTTTTATAGTTTACGCGCGCCTAAGGGGTTATGAATACCCTTACACTGTTGACATGGCGCGGGCGGAAAGATAGAAGGAGGAGAAAGGAAAGTTTGTGATGTAGTGGTTTGAAACTCAGGTGTGTTTGGTTTCGATATTGGCTCTCCAGGGGTGGGAGTCCGAATAGGACGGAGAGATTTTCTTCACTCGGAATGGTGAGGTTGTGAATTTTTACGGTTGTTTTGTGCTTGAAAACCCTACAACAGCCAAATCTACATATCAGTGTTATGCCTTCACACGCAGATTTTTCTGACTGAGTTCCAATTAGGATTCGAACCTTGACCCTCCGAGTGAGAAGCGAATGCTAGTACCACTACACCACGGCCACCCACAACGTTTTTATTGCAGCAAACCGCACTTGTCCATCAGAAGCCAGCGCCACTTCTTTAATTCTGCCTTTTTACTTCTTACCTCTGCGATCGCCGCTGTCACATATAACTACAATATCACCAACTTTAAGCGGATTGACTCGATGCTGTCACTTTGTGCGACGCGTAAGGTTTGGAAGATATTCTGTAATCCACCTCTTCAAAAACGTTTGTTTCATTTTCTGTAATATGTGCCACTGTTTTCGAAGATTCGGTTTTTTCGATTTTCAGAGCCAATTAGCAAACTTTGTAACGTCTCTAATTGCGGAGTCCTTTGTTTAAGCGTTACTGATAGTGCATTCTTCACACACCTGACCACGCGTTCCCAAATTCCTCCGGCTGACGGATTTCCTGGTGTATTGAAAATCCATTCAATTCCACTCTGCGTAAATTCATCTTTCAAACCCTTTTCAACCACCAAATATTCTTCTTTAGTCGCCCCCACAAAATCTGTGCCTCTATCACTTCTGAATCGCACTAGAATAGCTCGTCGATTAATGAAGTTACGCAGACATAGGATTAGCCCATCAGTCGATAGTCCTTTGCAGATATATATGTGAAAAGTGCCACCTACCTTTTTTCGCTTCTGCGTCCGATAAAAACTTCGATAAGTCCGAAGTAGTCCAATCCCGTGTAAGAAAACGGTCGAGCATACGGCGTCAGTCGATCAACGGGCAATTGACCCATTAACGGAGGTCTTGGGACTGCGTAGAAATTTTTGCAATGTTGGACATGACGACCTAACTGAGCTCACTATTCTTCGAAGATTCGGAATGCGAAACTTAGCTCGGATTCCGCATATGATGTTTTCTTGATTTTGACGATGAAACATTTCGTGCTGTGCAATTATTATTCTTGATATATGTAATATGACATTTAGGTAGGATAATTGGTCTTTTCACATCCAAAAGCACACATGCAGCGTTGCCGATGCGCCCACCCAGTCAAATAATGTGGTCATCATCTATAACAGGAGTTAATTTATATATGGAACTATTTTTCAGGATTTGCTTGAAAATACTTCTTTCTGAACTAGTCGCCAAACAATTATTTCTGCTATTCTTATTTCCTTTGCTGTCGTTGTAGGTCTGCTGTTAATGATTCACATATCTCTTCGTTTTGATGCCCGTACAAAAATTTCCGATATGGCCCAAAAAGCGGGTTTCCTTTTTTCCCAGCCATATTTTGCAGCAGCTCATCAACAGTTTTGCCATTAGCGATTACATCGTGCAGATAGACAACACACAGTATGAGGCAGCCCTTGAAATACCACGTCCATGTGACGTTGGAAGGTGGCGGGTGCATTGGTCAGGCCAAATGGCATGACGTTAAATTCATAGAGACCTGTACCGATGGAAAACGCAGTTTGCTCTTTATCTGCGTCGTTCATTTCAACCTGGCAGTAGCCGGAGTGGAGATCCAAGATAATCCTCCGAGTGCTTCCAGCGTAAGGTCAATACGTGGCAAGGGATACCCCTTGCCATGTTGAATGTTACTGGTTGAACATCAAGCTGGGCTATGATGGTATTTCGGACGATGCAAATATTTTAAGTTGATAAATTTGTCGCGCGAACAGATATTTCCCCTTCCGATACTTCGCACACTTACTGAACTATTTGTAGCTGCGGCATTATCGACACGGCACTGGTGAGCACGATTTTACCCTCCGGGACAGAAGTAACAAGGCGGATCCAACAGTCCGACAACGCGGGTACGTGGACAGTACGTGGGTTAATCGTTGTAAAATGGTGTGCATACATTCGATCCAAGGAAACAAATTCTCCATCAAGTTGCAGGGTATTGTCTCGTAGATTTATCGCACAAGAGAACCGGCGCATAAAATCCACGCCTATGAGGCAGTCATCTGAAATTGGGACGATGCAAACCGGATGCTGAGCTGTGATGTTTCCTATTTGGATGGTCACTACGAGAAAACCTTCTGCTGGTGCAGTTTCGCCGGTGACAGTCTGGACAATAGCGTGCTATGTTTCCATCGCCGGGCGGGTGATTAACTTCTCGATGACTTGGGGATGAAGGATTGTCTAGGTGGCACCTATATCCAAGATTCCTAGGCAGGTGACATTGTTAATTTTAATCTGGACAGCAAGATTGTTTGGATTATTGGGTGAGCGGATGAGTAGGGTTTCGGGTTCAGGGGCAAGAACCTTCCCCACTAATTTTGCCCTTTGAGAGTTCGTGGGTGTTGATTTTCCGCCGGATGGCAAAATTGGTTGTTGAAGTAAAAGTTTATTGGCGAGTGAAATTTAAAAAGATGTCACATTTGAATTCTGTTGTAACGTACAATAAGTGATACCAACCTACAATATCATATGAACTAGATTGTGCCATACACGTTGGGTATTGCCAGCTATTTTCAACACGCCCCCTCAACGTGGATGTCACTTACATTTTGAAAACCAAAAAAATAACAGTAAATTCTCATTTCAATTTCAAAAACATTATTCAATAAAATCGTTATTTCAAATTTAAGTTCAAAAATCGTTAATTTAAATTTAAAAGCTTAATACATTTATCGTGTTTAAGTCTCACTAAATTCTTTGTTAAAACATTGGCTACATTATCTTCTGATGGACAGTATTCTAATACAATTTGCTGACTCTTTATTACCTCCTTGATGTGATGGTATCGTATGTCGATATGTTTACTTCGCTTGTGAAGTACTGGATTACTTGCCAACTTCTGCACCCCCTGGTTATCGATGTGTACTACTACTGCTTCGCCCTTTGACCATCCGACCTCCATCAGCAGTTTGAGGAACTTTGCCATTTGTCATTATCTGAAGTTTATTATAAGTTTTTCCGCCTCTTAAAACTCGATAATCTTTTTCGTCAGTTTCTGTAGCATCATAATCTACATTATGGACTAAATCAATGCTAGCATCCGTATTTAGACAACTTTCATCATCACCAGTGTTGTCTTCATCTTTATCGTTCGTACTTACGAGTATATTCGTTAAATGGTGCCCTTTGTCATTTTCACCAACGATGTGAGAATAAATGTAGTCATCTGCCTTGTTTACATCGTTGTTGTTGTTGCTGGATTGGATAAACTCGGAAAGTTTTTCATCAAAAACGACGTCTCTCCGCTCTACGACTTTCTTGGTGTGTCTATCAAAAAGCCGGTATGCTTTTAAAACTGTTGAATATCCGACCATGATATATGTTTCACCATTTGCTTCGAATTTTCCGCGTATTGGTTTTTTCATGCTCACAGCTACACAACCGAATGTACGAAGATGTTTCACGTTTGGTTTTTTATTAAACCCTATTTCAAAAGGAGTTTTACCATTTAATATATAAGTTGGACATCTGTTTCTGATGTAAGCCGCCGTCATCACAGCTTCTGCCCATAGACTCTTTTCAACACTGGAATGAACCAACATTGACCGTGCCATTTCAACTAACGTTCTGTTGGCGCGTTCAGAAACGCCATTCTGTTGAGGAGTGTCAATGGTAGTAAGTTGTCTCTGGATTCCATTCTTTTGCAGAAATGCAAGAAATTCAGCATTCACGTACTCCTTTCCGTTGTCCGTCCGTAAAGTTTTTATTCTTCGTTCCGTTTGCCGCTCAACTTGAAGTTTAAAGAGTTTGAATTTACTTAGGGCTTCGCTTTTTGCCTTCATAAAGTACACGTATATCTTACGGGACATATCATCTACGAGTATGAAGGTGATGAAATATCTTGAGCCGCCTAGTGATTCTGTGTCGAACGGTCCGCACACATCCGAATGTACAAGTTCTAGTAGCTTCTTTGATCGTTTTTCGGACTTTTTAGGAAATGGCAATGAATGTATCTTGTTAACCATGCACGTTTTACATACTGCTTCTTTGATGCTTTTTACATTCAACCCCTTTACCAATCCTTTCGCACACAATTCATGAAGAGACTTGTAATTGAGGTGCCCAAATCTATTGTGCCACAAGTCATCTTTACTCTGCAAAACGAACATCTTTTGCTTAACGATCTCATCTACCAGGAACAGGCCATCTTTCTTTTTCGTATGAAGGATAACAGACCCATCTCCACGAAGAACTGTAGCACGCTCCGCATTAAACTTCACAGTTCTTGTTGTTGCACCGCTGTCAATATACCATGCATCACTTCGTGGTTGAGTTTCAGCTGCCGCAATCAGAGTCAATGCTTGTTGTGAACGCGTGTATGTTTTTCTCTCCTTATCACATTCACTAGCACGATGACCAGGCACACCACAGTTGAAGCATTTAACCGAAAAGTGTTTTTTGGTCTGATTCTTCTTCCCATCCGTTTTTTTAAATGTGCGAGCCACATACGCTTGTTCGTGCGTATCTCCACGAGCGTCTTCTTTTCTTCTCTCTGCTTCTTCGAGGAGTTTTTGTTTGATGAAGCTGAATTTAGGCAACGAGTCACGTGTTTTCATTGCGATGACAAAGTTCTCAAATGCTTTGAACAAACTGGACAGCAACATAACAACAAGAAGCTCATCTTGCATTTGTATTCCAGCCTCAGACAATTTTTCTGTCACTTCAAGGAACGAATTCAAATGCTGCACAATATTACCCCCTTCTACCATGGGGAGACTCAATAGGCATTTGTAGAGACACACTTTTTGGATTGGACCTTTGGGCGCATAGATTTCGTTTAGTTTTGTCCATGCTTCGAACGAAGTCTATGCGTTTTTTATATAAAGCAATTGCGCAGGCTTCACACTCAAGATTATATTTGCAAGAGCCTTCTGATCGTCGGTATTGAATTTTGCAATTTCTGCAGCATCCTTGATGGACTCCTTTTTCACCTTGCCACATGCAACTTCCCAGAATCCTGTATGCACTAGAACACTCTTCATCTGTATGCTCCACACATCGTAATTGGATTCGTCCAATTTCTCTATTTGGAAATAATTCATTTTCAATTTAAAAAAAAAAAAACTTTTAGAGAGCACTCCTGGGCCCATAACCTTTTGAAGTAAAAGTTTATTGGCGAATGTATGAATGTATGAATATTTATTGAGTCTTTTTCTTCTTCTTGGATTACATGTGAATATAAATACATTTGTCTTTTTTCTACAACGAATTGCAGTTTACATATGGAGGCTGTAACGTATGGCCGTCCTATTCGTTTGCTTATCTTAGTCAATATGAAATGCCAACATGGCGTGTCTTTTGAATGAGAGAGATAGATAGCTCTTGCTCCCGGAGCCGTGTACAATGTTTCTTTGACTTATTGTCTGTTCTTAACCTAACTTAATCTAAAATTAAAAAATACTATGTACAACATATGTCAGAGCGAGATGAGGGTACAATATTGTTTCTGACAGTTTTCTCTTTTCCCCTCTTTTCTAACAGGTTTTTCCTATTTCCGACATATCTTTATTTGATAATCTACGTTTACATTATAGTTTAGTGAATCGAATATGACTCGTTTTTTGATTTACTGTAGAGTTTGTATTAATACGATATTACATATGTAACTTTACATTGATTTCTTCTTATTTTAGTTATCATTTCTATTCATTACTATTATCATGGGCTTAGATGCAGTCAATATAGGTTAACATTTAATTTATCTTATTTTAATTACACATCATTACTGTTATTATAAGGGTTTGCTTATGTAGAAGAGTTCTATGGAAACTCTTGTTTGTTTCTGAGAATGACCTTCGTTGACTTCGCCTGAACCTCTACTGGTTGCGGTAGTTTTACCGTTTTGTTGTGGTTACTTTAGTAACGGTTTTTTTTTTTCTTCAAAATGGTTCGATGGAAATTTCTACCTCTGAGCCTCCCCATCTTTGATTTAGCGGCCACGTTCATTTTTAATGCTGCAATTTTGTTTCGTTTTTCGGACGTCCATCAATGTTTTCGTTAAATTTTCGGATCCTGGCATGATGGTTTAAACTTTAGTACATGGAGTGACTTGAACCTTGCGTACCTTTTGCGACTCCCCTTTTAGTTGTATATTTTGTCTTAATTATGAGTTTAACTGTTACATTTTTTTTTTGTTTTTTTTTTTTGCTATCACACAGTTTCAGGGTATTGCCAGCTATTTTCAACAGTCCTGAAGCTCATTCAGCTCAGCCATGTTGTAATGGGGTTAAATTCGAGCGTGGTGAAGACTCGGTTATGAAATCGATTGCGAAATCCCCCATCTGACACAAATTGTTACACCTTTAGCCGGCTGTTAATGAAAAAACGCAAGAAATTACTCGTGCTTTACTTTTTGCCTTATTTTTTGCTTAAAAAAGTATAAAAATAGGGTGAAAATTCGAAGACCACGTTTCTCTATGTCTGCCGCTTTTTTCTGTCTCAATCTTTCTCGAACCTTCCAAAATTTGACAGCTCCGGTCTATATCTCGAGTCGGCAAGGTAGAGTAGAGTACATATACGAGTATATTATATTACATATACCATATATTTTATTAAATTACTTATTGTTATTATTTAAGTAATTGGTATCACTCATATTTAAGGTTTTTGCAGACCAGCTGGTTCTTTTTATAAAATCTTCGAGGCGGTATACCCTTACTCGTACTGGAAAGTAAAGTAGATTCATCTGGAAGAGTTTTTGGACCATCGAACACAAGATCTTTTAAGCTTTCAAACAAAATTTTGCTTAGAGTATTGAGTTTTTCATTTGATATTACGCATGTTATATCGATTTTAGGTTTTTTCTCGCAACGGTCATTTTTCTTATTCTTCTTTTGTTAAATTATTTTATCCTTTATGTCTTTATTAATTTCCCGTTTCAGCTTTCTTTCAGTCTTTTCGTCTCCAATCCTGTCTTTTTCATCTTTCTTTTTCGTATAAACACTTAAGCTTGGATTAATCTTTCCTTTTCTTTCTTGAGTTTTTGGCCATACTATTGCTGATAACATTTTTTACTTCTTCTGAGTCCTGTCCTATAAGCATAGCCTCAATGTCCACTTTATCCAAAGACTGGTCTGAACCGTTTAAATAAGTGATAATATGTATAGCTTTTGACGGCTGGTTACTGGCCAATGCAGAAATAGAAGTGGTTTCTTCTGTTGAGCTCACAAGTTCATTTTCCACTTCAACATGTTGTTCACTATGGTAGGGTTTTTGTGAAATGTAGCTCCATATCTCCTGCAGGATTCTCAAAGATACTGATATCTAGGTTGGATATATATCCCTTGGCACTTGGATCTCATCACAGTCTGTCACTCTAGTTTTTCCCAAACATTCCGAATAATCGATCCTTTCTCTATCCCAAAGATATAAGCCACATGCAAAATATCCATTTAAATTTTTAACAGCTGTTTTTAAAACTGAAGCAAAATTTAATTTTGTTAATGCTTCAATGGGACTTTCTCCCATTCATTTTTTTAGGGTTTAAAAGATTATACGTCTGCTGGCTGAAGAATTCTAGTAGCGTTTGGATATAAAGCAACCAAAATTAATTTCAACTGGTTATATAAAGTGTTTATTTCATATGTTAAGTGACTTTTGTGGCCATCAACGAATAAAATAACAGGTAGTTTGATTTCTTCCCTTACTAAATAAGGGTGGAGCACATTGGCGATGTACTCATAAAAAACTTCAACTTCATTCACCCTGTATCACTTCGACCAACACACCAATCTTTTGGAACAGACGATATAATCTCTGCTGGGATCCTTTTGTACGGGTAGATGATCAACGGGAGAGTACAATCACCTGCAGCAGAAAAAGTGGACATAACTGTGATGGCAGTTTTAGTTTGGACATGATCAACCTCGTAAATGTTCTTAATCCCCTTTTTCGCAATAACCTTTTCATTTTTGGAGCACATCTGGAAATCGGTCTCGTCACCATTCAAAACTCTTTTAGAGTCTTTTAAGATTTCAAAGTATCCATTTTCCTTTAGGTAATTGTCTGTTATCTCGAACCTAGATCTGATCTGATCAGAGACATTGGCACTTGCACTTGTGACAGCTTCAGACGATCTCAAAGTTAAATCTGGATGTCTTCGAACAAAAGAATTATACGATTTTTCGCCAGCTAGATTGTTAATAAAAGTGTTTGGCTTTTTGGCTTTTATTCAAAAATTATTGCACAATAATTTTTAGTTCCAACCTGCGTTGAGGGAATCCTTTACTTGTACATTCTTTTATCCATTTGACAATAATTTCCTCCTCTTCTAATGATAACACCGTTTCTGGAGCAGAGCGTATCTTATGAAATTTGTCACTCTACCGAAACTGAAGAGTCGATCGAAGCACATTATATTTAATGGAAGTCGCTTTTTTATACATTTCTGCCTCGATTGCCTAAAGAGCACCTTTAATTTTATCTTCATTGTACGCTTACGAATATTTGAAGTTTTTTTTTCAGTTTTCGCATCTAAAAACAGTTCAAATAAGAAACTCATGTACATATATTTTAAGGTCGACTTTTTATTGGTTGATAAAAAAGTGCACTAACAACTTAAGGAAAATTGATAAAAAATATTATACGAAAACTTGTAATTTAATACATGTCCAATGATTGGCATTTTTACTAATGATTAGCATGGAATCCAAAGATTGGCATAGTTGATTGGCACCTAATGATTGGCGTGTGCCAATTATGAGCCGAACCATGGATTTTTAATCTTATAGTTAACACCTCATATTAAAATTATATTTTAACTGAAATATTAAAATAATCTTCTTATAATCTATTTTTTTAATAATTATAACACTTTACAACTGTCTTCCGTATTTCTGAACAACTATTGTAGTTTCCACTTTTAGTTCACCACTTTCCTTATGGATTTCAGAAGGTTTACGTAAAATTTGGCGCGAACTTGAGACTAAATTTTTGGCAGGTTTTTTTCCACTGGTACCAACTTCAAGGGCCAAAAAAAAAATAATACCAAACTATGCAGAAATAACTAAGGCTAATAGTTTTAAAAAGAATTTTTTAAAATATTTAAAACTCCTTTTTATTCACGTCATTTAAACTCTAAGTGCCAACCATTGGGGGGGTGCCAACAATAGGGCTGTTTACCCTACCACAGCAAAAAGAAAGACCCATTAAAAAATTATAGGGTAGGAGATACAGTGTATGTCAAAATTAACAATAGAAAGGGAACAAACATACAGCTAAGTATAAACCAGAAATAGTAGCCGAAAGCCGGAGTTTTACAATCATAACACCGTCCGGGAGAACAGTACACAAAAGTTTAGTTAAGAATTGATTTTTTTCTCTTTTCCCATACAACAGTCGGCATCGTACTCGACATCAACGCATATGAAGAGCTTATTAGCAACATGGTTCAGTCTCCAAATACAAAATAAATTAGATATAATTAAGGATGAAATTACTAATATAGCCTATTCCATATATTGGACTAAGGCTAATATTATAAATTCTTTTATATTACAGAAAAAATTATATAAATATTGATCAAGCATTACAATTCGCTTAAGTTAAAATAGCGGCTAATGATAAGAATTTTATTAATTTTGTAATAATTCCTACGACAATGACCGAACCATGTAACTTATCAATTGTAAAACCAGTTAAAATAAATAAGGAAATAAATAAAATTGATTATGAATCAATTATACAATGCAAAGGTGAAATATATGGCATAAGTAAAGAATGTAGAACCTATAATAGCTTAAGGGGTTATGCGCAGTTTCAAGGACGAAAAAAGACGTTTTTTTATGAATTTTTCCTGAACAGTGTAGCAGTCAGCGTCCGCTAATTTTTTCCCAAAATTAATTCAAAGTATTTCCTAATCATTTTACTAACATTTTTATTAACAATTGTTGAATTAACTTAGATTAAATTGTTATTATTAAGTTTTGCCAAACAAATGTTCAAATACCCTATATTTTTATGAAATAAGAAAAGCTTTAAAAGCTAAAAATGGAAACAATATATGTAAAAGCTTAGATTTTTCATTATATATGGCCGAACACAGATCATGTAAGCTTAGTATTCTTCATAGATAAACTAACCTAGGTGGCAAACTTTCCAGATATTGGAAAATCAAAACCGGTTTATTACTGATAGCTCCTAACCGTGTGATCCTGTGAATACGTGTAAATTGTCATCAACGGCAATTTCCCTCTCCTTTTATACAAACCACGCCCATTTTAATCAAGAAAATCTCCTCTCCATTACACACATTCGTGCAAATCGCTCTCATTCTAGCAATTTTACTTGTAAATTGATCACCTTCTAGCAAATTTTGACAAAGTACTAGAGATGCAGAAGTGTTGGAATTCACTTACAGTGTGTCTGTACAAAAGTTAAGGGTTTGCAAAAGTATTAGTAGAGTTTGACATCTAGTTAGTTTATCTATGGTGTTCTTTCGCTTTCAAGACTGGCCACTCTAAAGTTTTCCTAGGAGGGCTAGTATAATTAATCTTTGGGATAAAGTCTTGGCATTTCCTATAACATGTCGCAAAGGTCAAATTAAAATATAAGCAGAGAATTGTTAGGAGTATTGTTTTTTTTAAAGTTGAATTTTCCCCAATAAAAGTTCGAACCAGAGCCTTCATCGAGGGAAGACGTACTACAATTGGCGCTCAACTTGCGGCCTTATACATATATGATAGAGGAAAACTTCGAACCTGTTAGGAGAAGCAAGCGAATAGCTGGGGAAAAAGGAAGGTTGGCAAATTTCTTCGAGGACCAGTCTACCCAACTAATCTCAGTGTTGGCAGCAACGAAAACGCGGAATGGATCATTTGCCACGTGCAGGGCACGTTTCCGGGGAGAGGGAGATGCCACGAAACTTGCGGAGTTTATCGCAGCAGTGACGATGTTTAAGGAGCTGAAGAACATTAGCAACGCATGTACCATCAAAGCTATGCCAATGTTGCTCGAGGATTATGCAGCATCATGGTGAATTGGCGTAAAGTCCAACGTGAAGAAATTCGATGATTTGGTAAAACTCTTGCGAACTGTTTTTTCACCACCTGGCGCATATTTCTAGAGATCATGGACGTCAAACAGCAACCCAACGAACCAATCGATAGTTTCATTTCCAAAAAACCCATTTTATTTGCAAAGTTTTCAGAGGAAATTAAAGAACCAATGCAACTGAATATGATATATAGTATAGCTTATTACACCAAAGAATTCGAGACCATGTGTCTATAGACGAAGTCGAGTCTTATGCCAAACTTCTTCAAGAGGGAAAGGAAGCAGATATCGGAATAGTAGAATGCTTTAAACCAGTTGTCGCTGACCCAGAAAAGTAAAAAAAATGAAGATTCGGAGAAGCAAATAAATTTTTGGCGAGGAATGGGACACACTGCGGAGCAGTGTCTTAAAAAGAAAAGCATACAGGAGAATACCCCAGCACAAAATATACGACCTGTTCTTGCATGTTATGGATGTGGAGCCCCTGGTACTACACGGGCAAATAAGCTGCTCCAATGCGAAAAAGGAAAGTCCTAAATATTTAGAATTTAACCTTATTCCCACAACAATAATCGGAAGAGTTGCTCCGATAGTGCGCATTAAAATGTTTGATCTTCTTGGGGAAGCTTTCTTTGGCACGGCAGCAAGAACGAGCGTGGCAAGCGCTAACGGATAAAAGATGTGTGAAAGCAGAAAGCAGAAAGTAAAAGCAGATGTCACCCTTGCTGATGGAGCAACAACCAACCAAATGGTTCTATCCGCAATCTGCGACATTAAGATTGGAGGAAGAAAGAAGAATATCCGATTCATATCACTTCCTAATGCTACTAAAAATCGCACATTGGTTGGGTCAGACTCCTTGCAACAAGCAGGCATTGTTCTAAATATGGACCAAAAATATTGGTATTTCGAAGACGAACCTGACACCAAATTCGATTTTAAGAACTCCTTGCCTCTAGACTTAAACAGTATGCAGTTGATAGGAAAGAATCACCCGACATACTTCAAGAGGTTTCAAAGTATTCGTATTGGTTAAAACAACATGAAAAAATCAGCCCTATCGCATCTACACCTAAACATGATTATGTTGAGTATTATGGACCTAGTATCAGCACATATAAGAACACCAGTACGGATGATTACTCTCCTCACTCGATTCAAGCAATATTTAAAGATGCTTTACCACCGAATGTAACAACACCGGAACGACCAAAAACACAAAACGTGGTTGGTACCAAGGAGCGGAAAGAGATTGGTGAGGATGAATATATGGAGACAAATTTTGTACCAATATTATCGATCGAAATCGAGTTTTTTAAAACCTGCTATATTTGATTCCCGGCACCGACAGCGCGATGCCCTGAATCAAACGATAACTACTCTGGGCTCCCGCTATCCCAGCTGTGGGTCCTTCCAGGTAGCGCTTTGATGGCAGTTAAACATGGGTACAAAAAAAATGAGCGCCAAGTGATTTTTCTCTGGAATCACGAAACCTTTCGGCAGGAAAAAAAAACGCAAAAGGAAAATCTTCCCCGAATCAAAAAAAGAAACGAACGAAAAAAGACAATAAAAAAACAGATTTTCTACAACGTTATAAAGCCCCGTTGGGGCTCGACGATTTATTTTAATTTTTTACTTAGCGGTACAGTGACCCGCTATTTTCACAGTCGCGAAAAACACAAAACGTTAGATAACGGGTCGCGTGTCCCGTCTGTTCTCGGGAATTCTCGTACGCGCGGGCAATCGGAGAGTCAATTTCCAAAAAAAACGAATTTCTATTTCTTTTCTCTGCACCCCACTGCACTATACTATACATACATAGATATCCTGCGCCCCATGCTGACGCAGTGTTCACTTCTTTGTCCCGCTACTCCTGCTCTGGTTCCCGTACTTTCCCTTTCTTCTTCCCCTTTTCTTCTCCACCGTTTTCTTTGTTTTTTTTTTTCCACTAAAACTCGCAAATTTTAATTTATCCAATCAACAAAAATCTACTCTACTCTACTTAACTACTAAATTAAGAAAGAAAAATTGCTCTTCGCAATTTTCAACAAAAGTTCGCACAACTGAAAAAAATTATTTGCGACCCTCACTCGTGCTGGTCGTCAACAAAGTGACTTCCAAATCTTTTTCGTTCCACAGCTCCCGCAGACTCACAAACATATTCCCACACACATTCGCACACCCGCTCTCTCATACATTCATTTAGCTCTAGCGGACCCGACAACGGGGTTTTTAGGTACAACACCTATTGTGTGCACCCGTGTCCAACTAGGCCTCTCATTCAAACCAATTTTCCACATTCACACTCCTCAGTATCGGAGTTCGCTCCCACTTCCAGTAATGACTGGGAACTCCACTGAGAGAGTTTATGGAAGCTGTGGATCCTAACTATGCCTACTATTTCCCCTACCATTACATTCTACATACAATTGAATTGCGAAAAGCAGAGTTTCTTTCTTTTCTTGTACCCGGGCATTTTTCCCCCATGGGTATACAATAAAAAAAATTGTTTGCAAAAATTAAACGATCGCAAAGGAGAAAGGAAGTTCGACGGAAACCAACCATCCGTTGGATCGCCGCCCCTAACAAAAGCTAAGTTCGGTGCCTGTGCAAATTTTTATACTTTCTACAGCGGATCTCTAGCTACTCCGGTGGATCGGCGTTCAGATTTTGGGGATGGGGACTGACCAATAGCATGTTACTCCTTACAATTATTTATTTATTTCTTTTTGTAATTGGGCCCTTCTGCCCTCTGGCCTCTCTGCCCTCGGGCCACGGCCGGTTTTGTGGTTTGTACTTTTGTTCTTTGTATAATAGTTGTTTGTTGTTGGTTGTTGCGGTTTGTTGTTGGGTGTTGGTTGTTCGATGTTGTTTGCTTTTTAGTGTGTTTGTATGTATGTTTGTCTGTTCCCTCGGTGGAGACTGTCTTATTACTTGGCCGTCCGCCTACACGCCTCTGCTGCTCCTTCGGTGGGGTGCTGGCTTAAAAGGGGCAGTCATCCCTTCACCCATCGAACCTAACTTTTAAAGCTAATACTTCGTTGGGTTGTGCTCGATTGTCTTGGCCGTCCGCCTGAACACCACTGTCGCTCCTTTGTTGCTCCCTCGTTGGGGTGTTGCCTTAAAAGATATCGTCGTCTCTTCGCTCATCGATCAATTGGCTCGGTGCTAACTCTGGCTAGCTGCATCCACATCAGTTGTGGGATGTGATGCCGGTGTCCGCACCCACAGGATGGGGTGTTATTTAAGCCTCCTGTTGCTTGGCTTTTGTTGGGGTGTATGTTCCTGGGATCGTCTTCCCCCACCCGTCATCACCGTGTTGGGGTGTCTGGATTGAAGGACCATGCGTCCCCACCCGTCGGTGACTTTCAGACGTCCTGTCTGATGCAGCGCGTTGCGAGTCTCCCATCTATCTATGGGTTCCGACAACGGTATTCCTGGTGGACCTCCTGTCGCACCCCGGGGTTCCTAGTTCATCATGAGTCTCCCTACTATAGGGCTTCACGGACCAAACCTCCTCATTCTCCTCTGCCGGGTCAACCGCCCGTGAACCTATGTGGGTTGATTTCCGAGGTCTGATGTTGGTGGGCCACTGGCTGATGGGACCATGGCTGCCCTCCACCTCCGCCAGAGCTCGGTGTTCCCACTCAATGAAAAGACGGACCGAAGGGACTTGCAAGAAAAAGAGAGCCAAACTTGTTGTGGGAAAATTTACCACAAAAAAACAGCGGATGGATTTGACCTGGAAGAAAAGAAGAACTAGAAAACCTGTTACAAGGAAATGCAGACATATTCAAACTACCCAGTGAACCCACTCCCTTTGCAATGCATCGTATCAATACTGGGAAAAGTGATCCTATTTCGTTGCCACTATATAGACTTTCCCCACTTAAACCAGAACAACTTTTTTTTTTTTTTTTTATAATCGGCGCGCGCTCAAGGGGTTTTGTACCCTTAAAATGTTCGTACACAGCGCGGGCGAAGGAAATTTAGGGAGGAAGAAAAGACAGGTACTGATGTACATTGTTTTTAAATGTTTGCAAGTTATAACGACCAGGAAACACAGAGGTCGGCAGGGCATTCCATAAGCGAGTTGTACGGCTTAGGAAAAAATCACGATATTTAGGAGTACGTCCGAAAATGGGCTTGAGAGTATACTGATGAGCATTTATAGCTAGACGGGTGTTACGGTTGAAAGTTTGAATGGGCGGAATGCTACTGGCAATTTCAATGGAGCACTGGTGGTGGAAATAGCGATAAAACAAAGTGAGACAGGATACTTTACGTCGGTGTTCGAGTGTCAATTGATTGACTGATATTAGTATCACCAATTAGTTTTATCGCACGGTTTTGAATCCTATCTAGCAGGTGCAGAGATGTTTTAGGAGCACCTGACCAGATGTGGGCATTGTACTCCAGTTTTGGGCAGATAAATGCTTTATATATTGTGGCCAGATCAGAGGGAGTAAAATATTTCTTACATCGCTTGAGAAAACCTAGACATTTCGCAGCATTTTTGGCGACATCGAATATGTGGTCATTCCAACGTAAGTTGTTACTGATACACATACCGAGAATGGAAAGTTTATCGGTTTCGACGATGCAAGTGCTATTCATGGATAATGGCTGGGTATTTGAATTTCGCTTTAATGACAGCAGACAGCATTGAGTTTTGGAAGCATTAAATTCTACTCGGTTGATAGTTCCCCAGTTGGTTATGCTGTTAATATCGGAATTTAATGAGCTTAGCATACGCTGCCGTTCCCGTTCTACAGCCGAAGAGCAGGGGCGTGAGTCCGGGAACGAATATGAGAAGCAGAGAGTGCTGTCATCAGCAAAGGAATAAATTGGATTAGAAGTAGCAGACAAGAGATCGTTAATGAAGATTAAAAAGAGTGTCGGAGACAGAATGGAGCCCTGGGGCACACCAGCATTTATTTTGTGAATATCAGACTTGAAACCGTCCAAGACAACTTGAATTGAACGTTCCGAAAGGTAATTTCTAATCCATTGAAGAAGAGAGTCATCGATCCCAAGAGCACGCATTTTCGACAAAAGAGCCTGATGCCAAACTCTGTCAAATGCCTTAGAAATATCAAGTGCAACTAACTTGCTTTCGCCAGATTGACGTACGCTTTGGTTCCACTTTTCGGTGAGACATGCCATCAAATCACCAGTGGACCTGTTGCTACGAAAACCATATTGCCGGTCATTGAGAAGTTTTCGTGTTTCGAGATATTTCATGAGCTGACGATTTATCAGCGTTTCCATGACCTTGGAAAGAAGGGACGTAAGTGCAATGGGTCTGTAGGAGGATAGAGAAGAAGATTCGCCTTTTTTAGGGACTGGCTGGACAAATGCTGTTTTCCATCTGCTCGGAAAGAGTCCTAAAGTGTAGGACTGATGAAAAAGCTTACGCAGTGGTTTTGCCAGCGTAGAAGAACACCTCTTCAGAAGATGGGGAGATATACCATCTGGACCAGCGGATTTATGCATGTTGAGATCTTTGAGTACTCTTGCTACTACACGAGTGCGAAAGTGGATTCGTCCCATTGTAGATTCGACGCACTCAAGTGTAGGAGGGGACAAAGCACAGTCTGGGAGTGTTGAGCTAGCCGCAAAGTGTGCAGCAAGCAGATTGGCCTTGTCCAAAGAGCTGACAGCTGGAATGTCATTGTAAATGAGCGTTGGGATGGAGGATGAGGCAGAATTTCTAATGTTTTTGACGAATGACCAACAATTTTTACTGCCTTTGGGACATTGTAGTATTTTTTGCCTCAGGTTTTGGTCATATTGGAATTTCACACGCTTAAGAAAGGCGTTGCAGTCATTTCTGGCTCGTTTAAACTTTTTTCGGTTTTCCTCTGTCGGGTTGATCTTGTAGGACCGAAAAAACAGTTCTCTAACCCTGACAGCCTCTTTACAGCTGGAATCATACCATTCCTTTTCTTTTGGTTTGATACTCTTCATCCGATGAGGGATAAAGCATCTCATTCCATAGAGAATAGTTTCTGTGATCATGTCAGCAGCGGCATCCACGTCGTTATCGAGGAAACATAACGACCAGTTAAAATTCCTAAAGAAGTTGTTAAGTCCGCTCCAATTGGCTTTCTCGTATTGCCATACGATTCTGTTAGGAATTTTTTCTCTAACTGTGTGGTGGGTGTACGAGAATTTAGCTGATAGGGCACAATGGTCCGACGAGCCTAGAGGGGATAGCAAATTGACCTTGTATTTGTCAGGGTGAGAGGTTAAAAACAAGTCCAGAGTATTGGCGGTATGACTATCAACGTCTGGTATGCGTGTGGGCTCATTTACAAGCTGGGTTAAGTTATTTTCCGCAGCGAAGATCTCAACACACCGTCCTTCGGGTGTTGTCTGTCCAGAATGTCGAAGCCAACCAGAATTGTGTATATTGAAATCGCCCGTAATCACGATTTCAGTATGAGGATACAGGGATACAATTCTTTGAATGGAATCAGACAGCGCATCAAACTCGTGGAAGGTCGAGTTGCTGTCCAGTTTGGGGCTTCTGTAAATAAAGCAGTAGTGGATAATTTGCTTACGGAGATGGAATTTTAACCACATGAAATTGAATTCCGGATTGGAACAGGGACTACATTGTGGTGGAATTTGGTAAGCTACATCACTACGCACATAAATGGCGAGACCGCGATGGGGAAAGAATAGTGGCACTAGTTCGTAGTCAGGTAGCTTCAGATCATTGTGGTCTGAGAGGTGTGGGAGGGGATCTACCTGTGTTTCGCTAAGTGCCAAAACAGCTGGTCGGTACTTACAGACGTGGACGCACGCAGAAAAGTGATTACTTTTTAGCCCGCGTATATTGGCTACGTCCACCCTGAATTCCCTAGACATAATCACAAACAAACACAGTAAACACAAACACCGACGATACTAAGCAGGGCTGCGAAGTGGAAATTCTGACGATGGTTTACTGAAACAAATTGCTGTAGGTGCTATGCCCTTACAACAACATGAAACAGTGCACCAACAAATCTTCACACACAACCCGCTATCCATCAGTTGTTACATACACTCAGTCACTGCCCGTACCGTATGATAAATACCGTAACGGCAGCGACCGAGTGCAAGCAACAGTACTACGACCAGGAGCGGGAGAGGTGTAGGGTTCCCACACTGTGTGATAATTTTTGTTTTTTTTTTCTATGGCACTGCACTGTTTTTTTTTTTTTTTTTTTTTCACGCGCGCGCGGTGGTTTTGGTTTTTTTTTTTTTTACAGCACGGAGAAATACGAGTACAAGATGACGTGTGCACTCGTCGGTGGTCGGCACGGTACTGCCGTACTTAAGAAAGAAATCCAAATGATGCTGGAATCTGAATCAGCTTGGTCCGCTCCAGTATTAATGGTTCGAAAGAAGGATGGAGGAGTGAAGGAGAGAAGGATTATGTAGATTACCGGTAGCTCAATTCGGTTACGATACCCGACAAATACCCCATGCCCAGAATTACTTCACGAGGCTAAGAGTACGAAATTCAAGTCAACACTCGATTTGCCAGAAGGATATTGGCAAATACTCGTACAAGTACATGAAGATGACCAGGACAAAACTGCGTTTGTAACTCCCTTCGGTATATATAGATTTAAACGAATGCCTTTTGGATTAAGGAACGCTCCTGCTACATTCCAGAGCCTAATCGGCAAATTTCGTTCAGGGCTTGGAAACATTCTTATTGTGGCTTACTAGGATGACATAATTATATGTTCCCCAATGTTCAAACAACGTCTTACCGATCTCGAGAAAGTTTTAGAAATGCTCAGGGAGTTTAAATTGCATGTGAACAAAGATAAATGTTGATTTTGTTGCAAAGAGGTAAAATATTTGGGTCATGTACTAAATCTCAAAGGTGTAAGTATGGATCCAAAACAGGTAGCAGTAATCAAAAATCGCCTAGAACCACAGAACGTTAAACACGTTCTATCTTTCCTTCAAACCTGCTCTTGGTACAGGCGATTTATGCCCGATTTTGCCTATATCAAAGCCATTAAGCCAGCTGACAAAGAAAAGAGTTCCTTGGTCTTGGATGGCAGAGCAGAGAAGTTCAACAAGCCATTTTTGCTAGAAACTGACAATAGCAAGTATGCGTTCGGAGCAGCTTTATTCCAGGGGGAGGAACCAGAAGAAGATCCCATAGAATATGCTAGCAGGTTATTAACAGATGCCGAACGTAACTACTCGAAAACCGAGAGGGAAGCCCTAGCCATTGTTTAGGCAACTATAAAATTATATGATAACAGACCATCAATCCTTAAAATGGCTTATGACACTGAAATAATCAACAGGAAGGTTGGCAAGATAGGCCCTTCAGCTTCAACCGTTTAATTTACAGATCGAATCCAAGCCTGGTCGAACCAATGTAATTGCGGACGCACTATCCAGACCACCATGTGCAGACGAACATGCTAAAAACTGCGAAATTTGTTAATTTTAAGTAGACTTACCGCAAAGAGGATTAAAAGAGTTACGCGAATCCCAACTACAAGATCCGAGTCCTAAAACAATAATTGATTCACTGGAAAAATCTGATGAAGATTTCATCAGATGGACAAAACGAGGCTATCTTATTAATGGCGGCGTTCTCTACTGTTATGATGACAGTGACTCAGGATATGATGATGCCCAACTAGTCATCCCTAAGGATGAATGCTCGAATATTTTAAAAACTTACCATGATGTCTCTACTGCCGGACACTATGGAATAGAACGCACGATAGCAAGAATTACCCGCAGATACTTCTGGACCTGTATGCGATCAGATATTTCTAATTATGTTAAAAACTGTATCGAATATCAACGCTATAAGATTACCAATCTGAAACCCGCAGGACTTCTACAAACAGTGTCAAGCAGTAAACGTTTTGAAGTGATAGTCATAGATTTGTTTGGACCTCTGCCAATCTCACCTGATGGATACCAGTGGATTTTCATAATAGAAGATTTGGCCAGTCGATGGGTGGAACTTTGTAAACTAAAGGAAGCCACAACCGAAGCCAGTGCAATGATTTTAATAGATGAAGTCTTTCTTCGCTTCGGACTCCCCAGGCGTGTTATCAGTGGCAATGGAGTACAATTTATATCCGCTGTTATGCAGAAACTGTCTTCTGTCTCGATATCCAACAAATACACACACCAGTTTATCATCCGGAAGCTAACTGCGTGGAAAGAAAAAACTGAGATCTTAAAACGCAGCTCTCAATACTCGTCGAGGATGATCATTCTTCGTGATCACATAAACTAGCGGCAATAAGGTTCTCTATAAACACCGCATTATGCTATAGTACAGGTTACTCGGCAGCTTATGTGACATTTGGCCAAGAGCTTCACACACTAGATGACGTCAAACATGATGTGAAAATAATTGCCGAAGCCGAAAACTTTATTCCGCAAATTACCCCGTATCTCAAAGCACTGGCCAAGACACTTAAAGATGCCAAGAAAGCAGAAGCTAAGCAACAAGACCAGAATAAGAGGTATGTATTGGGTATATAACTTTTTTTTCAAAATTTGAACGTTTATTTAAGAAAAACATGTACAATAGTATTATTCAAAGTATTGCCCATCTGAAGCTATGACTTTTTCCCATCTTTCTGGCAATTTGTGGATCCCATCCCAAAAGAACTGCGCCGGCTTAGCAACCAAGAATGAATCAGGCCAATTTTTGATATTCTGCTCTGATGTGTACCGTATTTCAGTGAGGGCGTTCTGCATCGACCGGAACAAATGGTAGTCAGAAGGGGCAAGGTCTGGGCTATAAGGCGGGTGGGGTAAGACTTCCCTTCCACTGTTTTCCAAATAGTTCTTAACCGGAATAGCAACGTGGTGCCGAGCGTTGTCATGATGGAAAATTATTGCCTCGTGTCCGGTCGCCTATTCCGGGCGTTTTTCGGCCACTGCTCTCTTCAAACGGATTAATTATGTTCGGTAGCGTTGTCCATTGATGGTTTCACCCGGTTTTAGCAGCTCATAATACAGCACACTCATCTGATCCCACCAAATACAGAGCATTACCTTCGCGTCATGGATATTCGGCTTTGCCGTTGATTTGGCTGGTTGGCCGGGTTTCACATATGATTTTTTGCGCTTGGGGTTGTCGTAATGGATCCATTTTTCATCACCAGTAACAATCCGATGCAAAAATGACTTCCTTTTGTGGCGTTACACCAGCATTTCGGACATGCAAAACCGCCTTTCGACGTCTCTCGGCTTGAGTTCATGTGGAACCCAATTTCCTTGCTTTTGAATATATCCAGCTGCTTTTAAACGTTTTGAAATGGCTGCTTTTAAAAGTTTTGAAATGGCTGCTTGAGTGACAGCTAAAGATTCTACGAGCTCTTCTTTTGTTTGGCAACAATCTTCATAGAGTAATGCTTCCAGTTCTTCATCTTCAAACTTTTTTGGCTGCCCAGGACGTTCATCGTCTTCCAAGCCAAAATCACCACTTTTAAATCGTGCAAAGCACTTTTGGCACGTTCGCTCAGCTAGCGCATGTTTACCATAAACTTCCACCAAAATACGATGACTTTCGGCAGCAGTTTTCTTCATATTAAAGTAATGAAGAAGAACTCCCGGCAAAAACACTTTTTCAGGCACAAAGTTCGACATATTTGAGTGAAAAAAAAATTATTGTTGTTTACGCTTCAAATGAATGACATATACTGAAATGACGTACAATGACAGTAGCTTTCCAACGCATGTTCCAATGGAATAATACAAGTTACGCCATCTCTTAGCAATAGTTATAGACCCAATAGATAAACGAAGACGAAAGCAACACCCTTCAGATGTTAATAGCAGAGTGATGATCACCATCCACATCCTGAGCAATGCTTCTAAAAAGATTACATCGAAATTCGTACCGAGATGGCCCCAATATACATAATTACCAGAAAGATAGGATCCAGCAGCTATGAAGTTTCCCGTGAGGACTTTCCCGATATTGCACTTAGCGTGCATCATTCATCAGCACTCACCCCGTATAAAGGGGTGAAATCCAACATGGGGAGACTAAATTCTTAGTGGAAGTTGGCTTGATGTTGATTTCTAGTCAACTACTCGTCTTACTTGATTTTCGTTAACTGAAAAAATGGATGATATGTCTTTCGGGCGAGGCTGGGATTCGAACACCGAACCTTCCGATTTGGAAGCCAGTCCACTAACACTTGAGCCACGGCCGCCCACAGTGGCATATGCAGAAAATCAAACGGGCGAAACAGTCAAGTCATTAAGAACCGATAATGGAACCGAATACACAAACGTTAAATTCGAAGAGTTCCTTGAGCAAAATGGTATCGACAATGAATTCTCGGCCCGGCACACGCCGCAACAGAATGGCATAGCCGAAAGGGCAAACAGAACTTTTCAGATACATTGTGGGCGGAATTAATTCCGGAACAAGTGTCCAACAAAAATCAATGGACAATTTACGCCAAAAGACCTGTGGACAGATAAGAAGTCTGACGTTGCATCGTTTAGGTGCATTAGAACAAAAGAATACGTTCTAAATAAAGGCGATGATCTTGGAAAATTTGATGCAAAAAGTATAGAGCATGTGATAGAGGCCTACAGCGATGATCATGGCACTTACAGACTTTGGAAGCGTGGAACTCGTGTTGTCACTAGGAGTAGAGACATAGGATTCCTGGACGAAGCATCAAGTGCTACCAAGAATGCTAAAACAAAAACCAAGACGTCAAGTACGAATCGGTTCATAGAACTCCAAAAACAGAAAACAGGAAAAAACGACCACCTGCTGAAATCACTGGAGAGCGGACTTCACCCGAGGATTCATCTGAAGAGGACCTATATACGTCCTTAAACTGATCTGTGGTGGGGGCATCAAATTGTAACGAACTGATTTACAATACGGAGACCGAGCCAGTAAGCCTGAAGCAGTTGGACGGTATGGCTGACCGAGACGATTGGTACTGTGCAATGAAGGAAGAATATAACTCACTTATCAGAAACGGGACTTGGAAGTTAGTCGACAGACCTGCTAACAGAAAGGTAATTAAATCTAAATGGGTCTTTAAATCTTAATTTCTCGCAGATGGTACAATGGATAGAAGGAAGGCGAGGGTAGTGGTTAAGGGATGTGACCAGATCCAAGGTCTTGGCTACACTGATACGTACTCACCTGTAGCTAATACTCATTCCATAAGACTTACCCTAGCAATCGCAGCAGAACACAATCTGGAGATTCATCATCTAGACGTTTCAGCAGCATACCTCAATGGCGACCTTGACACTCTGATCTACATGGAACAACCAGAGGGTTTTCAAAGGGATCCTACGAACGCAATTTATGGTCCCAAGCAGTCAGGCCGTCAATGGGACTTAGGGTTAGATAGAACCTTAAGGAAAATTCAGTTTACACCATCATCATACGATAGATGATTTACCATTTACCACAAAATCAATGGAAATAAAATCACAATCATGACCACCTACGTTGATGACTTGCTCCTAACAACGAATGACTGCGAGGAGTATTCTTTCGAACGCGCAAGGTTATCAAAGGAGTTCGACATTCACGACTTTGGAGAGCCGAAGCTTTGCATGGGACTAGAGGTATCCAGAAGCAAAGGGACGTTCAGCTTCAAGCAAACAGGATATATCAACAGCCTGGCGAAATTATACAGCCTCGAAGAAGCGAAGCCATCACGACTGGCCGCACAAGTTGGTCTAACACTCCAAGACGAACCAACCACAGAGGGCGACGTACTTATCAACGTTTAGCAGGCCAGACATATCGTACATCGTGAAGGCACTTTGCCAACATGTAGAAGACCCAAGGCGTCAACATTGAACTGCTGCACTAAAAGTCATAAAGTATTTCCTCGACACTAGAATGTCCAAAATTTCTTACAGGAAGACGAACAAACAACTTCAAGCGTACTCATACTCCAGTTGGGCTGGAGATACCAATAATCGAAAATCCCAATCCGGTTTCGTGTTTCTGTATGCCAGTGGAGCAGTGCACTGGGGATCCAGAAAGCAAAGAATTGTGGCCACATCCAGTACCGAAGCCGAATACATCACACTATCTTCCGAGACAAAGAAAGCTGCATATCTCCGCAATATCATCATAGAACTACATTTAGACCATGGCCACATTGACCTTTATTGTGACAGTCAGAGTACTAACCATATCCCAAACGACCAAGCGAATCAGGGAGAACCAATCACATAGATGTCCGCTACAACTACGTGCGAGATGCAGTAGCTGATAACGAAATCCAAATCAACTATCTTAGGTCTGAAGATATGATAGCCGACGCGCTTACGAAAGCTTTACCTGCAACAACACATTGCAAACATTTTACCAGTATGGGAATGACCTCTTAATTTTCCTTTTCGAGTCATTCATCCCATTTAACTTTTGAATTCCATTTTAAATGCTATACATTTACTTAAATAATAATTTGAGATGCAATCTTTTTTTAAACCATTTGGAAAGAAAATGTCTACGCAAGGATCATAAAACAAAATTTAAACTTTGTAAAAGGGGAAATATGACTGACACTAGAGTGATCGACAATTATGAAGTTAAGCGGCTGTGTTGGAATAGTGGCATCACTTACATGATACCTTTTAAATAACACACTCATATTTGCCAGACACTCAGTTGTCAGAATATCTCACCTTCCTTTTGCGCTGTGCACACGGCTGATATCGTGGTGTCTAAAATAAATCCACAGTAATCGAAACCATCTGCTTTTATTTCAACAGGATGGTTGAGCTACATACAGTGGCGACAAAATAAATACCACAGGTGTGTGTTTACTGTTTAATTTCAAAATTTTCTGCGACTCAGTGATACCAGGATGCTTTTAATTTAAAAAATTGATTACACAATTATGTTATTAAAAATAATATAAAAAAGATATAGAAAAATCCGTTACTTTTTAAAAAAAATAAGAAAAAGTTACACTTAAGTACATCTAAAATAAACAAATCCCTAAAAAAAGTCTTAAGAAAAACTAATACTATAGTAAAACATAATTTACCATAAAAGAGAATTATCAATATTTTGTGGGATAGCCCTTATTTTTTATAACAACTGCAAATCAGCGGCCCATTGATAGTATAGGAGCTTGACAGCGCTCCAGGGGTATCGCTTTTCAAGCTCGCTGAACTCCGGCGCAAAGTTGCTTCAAATTTAAAGCTGCGGTTCTGTTAATTTTCTTGTCAACGTTGTTCTACAAATTCGCAATGGGGTTGAGATCAGGGGACCACTAGTCAACTTAAAACTTACATTTTTGATCCCGTGACGATTGCTCTGCCGACATAGCCACGTGTTCCGGATTATTGTTGTTGAATTTAGGTCGGAAAATTAAACACTTCAAGTTCCAATTTTGAGCTCGTTTATTTGAGAATTTAGTTCCAACTGAGCTAAAATTTCCTAAGCACATAAAAGGAATTAAAGTTTTATAATCGAGGTAAATTTACATCATATTAAATTAAGGGATTTTTATATGTAGTTTTCTAAATTTCTTACATTTGGTTTGAAGTGTTACAGGATTCTTTCGGGCCTTTGGATTTAAGTACGATTCTTATAAAAATATTCAGACAAAAAGAAAGAAGATGGCCGGAAAGGCTTCAATTAAGATGAAGTTTGACAGGTTTTAACATTTGACGCGCGCTCTCTATTGCTCGATCATGCCCGTGCTGCCAGCTTCCGCAACACTCCGCCCTGGTAAGTTGAGCGGCTGTTCCAGCTGCTCTTGCTTACCACCACCACCTGGTTACTTCTAAAACAGCTAGTTTAGAGACGGGTCTGACGTAGAGTCCAGATTTCGTCTGAACAATGGCGCTCCGTATTTGTCCATCGCGCCACTGGTTACGCTCGACAATCCGACAGTTAGGCCAGTAATTCCTGGTGTTGTTCTTGTCGACAGTTATTAGTACGTCGTTAATGGCAATTGGTTTTGTAGACTGGAACCATTTAGTCCTCCTCGTCAAACTTGGAAAATATTCGCGTATCCATTTTCGCCAAAAGGAGTTGCTGAACTGTTCAGCAGTTATCCAGTTCTTCTTTAGTAGTACGCCTTCATCGCTTAATTCTCCCATCGGCTTTGAACCACTGGAGGAGCCGAGCAAAAAGTGATTTGGCGTTAGCGTTTCTTCATTTTCTGAATAGATCGGGACATAAGTCAACCTCAGCCATCAATGTAAGTACAATAAAGACAGAAACGAATAAAATTTGGAAACTTCAAAGTAAAAAAAAAATATTTTCATAATTCATGTAAATTTTTTTATTTGCTTTAAAACTCTGTTTTTATTAAATTCATTCACAATTACAAAAAATAAAAAAAATTATTTGGGTTCAAATTCTTTCCTCAACTTCTTTCGAATGTCCTTCATAAGGTTGGTGACAGTTACATCCGTGATCTTTTTGGACGCTCTTTTCCATTTAGCACTAAAATCTTTTATGTCATTTGCACACTGATCACTTTTCCTCAATTTAGCTTTGACCAAAGCCCAATACCTTTCAATGGGACGGCACTGTGGAACATTGGCTGGATTCATGTCTTTTGGGAAAAAGTCGACATTTTTAGCAACAAGAAAGCTCAACGTCGCATGAGCATAGTGAGCTGAAGTTAAATCTGGCCAAAATAATGTTGAATCCTCGTGTTTGTTTAAGAAAGGAATCAACCGTTTTTTTAGGCACTCGTTAATGTACACTTCTCCGTTAATTGTTCCCGTTGTAATAAACGATGAACTTCTGTGTCCACATTGGCAAATGGCCTGCCAAACGAGATATTTTGACCCGAATTTTTCCATCCCAATCGATGTTGTTGATTGCGGAAGAATCTCAGCTTCAAATGTACAACTCATGTACAACTCACTGCGCACCTGGAAGAGTAGTAAAGTCGGCTTTGACATAAGTTTCGTCATCCAAAACCAAGCACGCTTTCTTGTTGTCGATCAACTCGTATAGCTTTCGGGCTCGTGTTTTTATGACTTTTTTTTGGTTTTCAGTAACTTTTGGTATTTTTTGTTTTTTTCGTGTTTCTAGATCGTTACGTTTTTTTAGATTTTTGTACCATTGCTTGGTTGGTATTACATTTCCGAGCAACATCTCTGGATGACATAGTCCGGTTTTTTACGATGGTACCCACTATTTTCCTGTCCAAATTTGTATCATGTGCTCCACTTTTCTGTTTTCGCTTAACTGTGAACGTCTTCAAATATCGTTTAATAACAGAATCCACTATACTGCGTGCTATGTTTAAATTTTTTGCGATGAAATGGTTTGGACGCGAAGTATCTTCGAGCCATTTGTCGATGATCTTTTTACGGCGTTCCTCTTGACTCATGTTTTATAAATATTTTAAACCGCACCGAACTAAAATCAATAACAAACTGAAACTAGAGAATATACAGGCTAATTTGGGTACAAAATGGGATTGCAATTTCTCCGCATTGGAAGAATAGCCCGTACTAAAATTTACAGATTTTATTCGTTTCAGTCCTTAGTAACTCATCAGTTGGATTTCGAATAAAGTGAATTTGTGAAAGAGTATTTTTGATGGAACGTACAAGTCTTTCCCAACAACCACCCATATGGGGAGTTTCTGGGGGGATAAAAAACTATCTAAGTCTTCCCTCCCCTATGCCTTCAACCAGTTTCTTAGCATCAATTTGTTCAATTGCTGCTCACAACTCCCGACTTGCGCCCCGGAAATTTATACCGTTGTCCGTATATGTCTGTATTGGAATGCCTCAAGAAAGTGCAATCTCAACGTGAATCGCTCTTACTGCTAAGCAAGTTATAAGGACTCCACATCGCTTTTCCTGCCGCCGACCCACTGCCACAAGCAAAGGCCCAAAGTAATCCATTCCGATACATAAGAGTGGTCTCGTGAATGTCTTAAGCCGTGCCGGGGGAAATTCTCCCATTATTGGAATCGCGGGTCCACCTGACACTGTCTCTGAACTCTCCTTATCATCATGCGCAAACGCCATATGTAGAATCGCTGCCGCACTTCATTCACGACTGTTTCCGTATACTGATGAACAAACTTCCGATGATAGAAGTCCAAAATCAAAAGGGTTATGTAGTGGTCGTTAGGCAAGATGATAGGCCTCTTAGTGTATATCTTTATCGTTACCATTGCGTCAATCCGCCCTGCAATCCTAAATACACCATCCTCATCAACATACAGGGATAACTTGAAGAGCTTGCTTGTTTTTGGGATTAAAGCTCCTTCATGAATCGTTGATGCCCTAAGGGTTTGTAACTCCTTACTGAACACATCGTGTTGAGCCCGTTTCCATAAATATCGTGGAGAAAGCTCCACGTATTTACAGTTTGCCGGTTCTAAAGTGCCTCCTTTGCATAGCTCAATAAACTGATAAACTTTAGCCATGGTATTCCACCTTGAAAACTTGCGGAAGTCAATTACGCAAACTCGATTATTTATTACGTGATGAAATTGCTTTACGACATCGTTGACAGCCGAACTAAGATTAAATTCACAGAGTGGTCAATTCGATTCAGGTTGCCACATGAATTCGGGACCTCTATACCAAGAACTGTCATACGAGGAATCGAACTTCATGCGCGCTCTTGTAGCCTGGTATGCAACGTTCAAGTTTGATGAAACCCATTTCCATAATTCTGAATTTGTCCGCTCGATGATTTCGCCTACTCTTAACGACACGATTTGTTGAAATTTCTGACAACAGAGCACCGTCCTAGAATCAGTCCAGAAAACTTTCTTGGTGAATTTAAAAGATTGGCTCTCGATAATTGTGGTGGACTGCCGCATCGAGTTCCATGCGTGGGATCGATATTTTCCGTAAGGGAGGTACTTTTGTTTTTGCCGCTATTAATCGACACTCGAAATTATCTCCAACCGAAACTCGAATAAATACTGTAGCAGCCAAAGCATTTTCACTCGCACAACAGAAAATAAGAAGCTCAACTTCATCTGCCATCGTGAGACTTATGCTGTAAGAAACAATCGAGGAATTTGTATGTTGTTTATTGAAGGTACTAGTTGCAAGCATCTGGTCCAAGTCTCGAAGTCATCGTCTTTGATAAAATCGTCCCATCCTACACCAGATCTCCAGATTGATTGAAGTAAAAATTTTAAGTTTACCAATATATTGGTAATAAATCCTAAAGGGTCATATATTTACATTACTAGTCGGAGAACTTCTCTTTTCGTTGGTTTTTGCTTACCATTGATTACCTTTGGGTTTATTCGATCACCACTAAATCTAAAGAAAAATGGGGACCACCAAAGCCCAAGAATCTGTCCAGCATTCGCCATGCAGATTCTATGACGCTCTAACTCTTCGTAAATGCATTGTGGGTTAGATCGAAAGTTGCTTATAGTAAATCCTCCTTGTATATATACATGGATTACGTCTTTCGCTATTCGCGCAACCACTTCTTCACTGTCGAAACTTGCGATAAAGTCGTCGGCATAGTGATCCTTAACTATAGCCTGAAAGGCTTCCGGGTATTGGAGAGCAAACTCTGCAGCATTAGTGTTTTTAATGTATTATTATTATTTTGAATAGTTTACTTTATTGATAAAAAAAAGCGCTTTAAACCTAATTGACAGAGGAAAAGACTGTGTCTGGAATTTGTTCTTACGTCTATTTATAATCTAATAAAATGTTTATTCAGCCTTTTCTGCATTCCCAGAAGCAGGCACATGCAACTAATGTTTTAACTGGTCAGCATGAAAAAGCTTGGGAACATTTTTGTAATTTGATTCTATTAAAATGCCTGGGAACATTTTTTGTAATTTAATTTTGCTTCAATAGTTCATTTATTTTTGTGTCTAATGTATCTGCCTTGTACGTAATTTCTCCGTCCTTTACTTTAAAATTCTCCTGAATTTTGTTTTTTACTTTTACATTAATAATTTTTTCTCTTTTGGAATAAAGCAACATTATTGTTATTAAAAGGCTCCAGATTATGACAAAACTAAAATTGAACCCATATGACACATTTTTATGATACTCTAATTCTTTGATTTTGTTGAGATTATTTTCATTTTCTAATACAAGGTCGTCTAATATTATTTTATTGGTAAAATTGGTAAATTTCGTATTTATTTGATAAAAGAATCGATCTTGGACGATTTCTTTAACGTTGGACAAATAATGATCTAAAATTTCTATAGTACAATTATTAAAATATACATATTAACACGTTCCCATTTATACTTAAATTTCGTTCGTCACAACTTTGACTTATATTTAAATAGTTTGCGTTTTTAATTATTGTTGTTTCTTCATCTAATACAATAATTTCGGTTTTATTGTTTTTAATTAACTTACAATTTTCTTTAAAAATACAATGAATAAGCACTCATTGTGCTAAGTTCATTTAATGAATTCAATTCTTCATTTTTATAACTAACATATTGTAATCCATAACAATTTCTTTAGGATAATAAACTTCTTTAAAATCTTTATTTGGTATTGGTACAATTACTTTTAAAGATATTCTTTTGAATTCTTTTGGGACTTTTATTGCAAATATTAAGGAATTTTCTTTATATTTAGTTGTGCCTAGCTTAATATACATATTTCATTTTATTCAAATAATTTTGAATTTTTTCATTAGTTCGAATATTTGGGTGCAATGTTTGATGTTTAGCTGAAGTTAAGTTGTCCTGAATATGTTCAATTTTTTTCTTTTATTAGCTGAACTTTAAAATATTGATCTTAAAATAAATTCTATTCAATGGTTTTACTGGATATACTATTTAGTTGCTGCAAAATAATTACTCTATCTCTCTTAAATAGATCTTTAAATTGATACAAGGTTCTGTAAGAACTATTATTTATTATAATTTGCTGATTTAGATTGGTTATTGCATTGTGGTTATTAATTTCTACATTCCTTAAATGGTTTTCTATATCTATTCTATCCTCTTCGTCCATTGTACCGAAAAGCCATTTTGATGTTTTTCCTACAATATTAATTAAACATCTTTTCCGTCTGTTTTCTCTGGGTATAAGAGTTTTAACTTTATTTGACAAATGTTTAAGTCAGTTTATGTTCAATGTCAAGTTTATCTATGTTCACTGAAATGTCATTTAGTAAACTGATTATGTCTAGTGGTTTTATCATGTGAATAATTATATCTGATTTAATAACTAAGTCCACGTCGTTTAGTTTAACTTGTGTAAAGCCTGTTTGTTCCTATATGTCGTATACTTGAAGTGATCCGTTAATTGGTATTATCAGTAGGATTAAATTTAGGTTGATGTTTATGCCTGACAGCCTTATAATTTTTTATAAATCCTACTGATCTTTTTTCGATTCTAAACTTTTTCTGGCCTGAGTTGTCCATTTTTTTAGGAACAACTATAAGAGGATTGGAATATTTGGAGTTGCTCTTCCGAATAATTCCTTGTTCTTCCATTTCTCTAATTTGTCTTCGAACCTCTGCCTCATGTTCAGGTGGATACCTATGTATATAGTTTTGCATTTATATGTTGATCTGTTGTTGTGACAATTTCGTGTTCTATTTCAGGGGTGCTAGTAAATTTGTCACCCTCTTTGAGTAATTGTTTTCCGAATTTTTTCATTAACTTCTCCACTTCTATTCGTTCTTCATTGCTTAAATGATCAACGTTTACATGCTTGGTTCGAATGAACAAACTTCGTTTACTGCGAATTTTAATCTTTGATTGTTTAATTTTATCGTTCCTTCATCCAAATTTATGAGAGTGTTCAATGTGTTTAATAAATCAATGAAAATTATAAATTGGTATTTTCTGTTGCAAAGTCCTTTAACCTTCCATCTTATTAGACCGTTAGAAGGAGCTCTAAATTCATCTGTATGGGTGTATGTACCTCATACATTATACCATCTTTACCAGTAACTGGTAAAATATTATGGCTTAATAGGAATTTTCTTAAATTCATCTAATCTGTCGTCAATTATGCTAAGGTTTGAACCTGTATCTACTTAAGCTATGAATTTTTGTTTGTTAATTGTTAATTGAATTTGTGGTAGATCATCCGAAGCTAATTCCAAAAAAAAAATCTGTATTATTTACTTCAGTAGTGCACGCTTGGCTTTGTTTATAGTCGCTGGGACTCGGCACTTTTGATCTTTGCTGACAGTCATTCTATTTATGCGAACTGATGACCGACTATCTATGTTATTTGTTTGTGATATGTTTTGTATGTTACCTATTTCCATAGGTTCTGAGCTAGGTAAATTATGTTGTCGTCTCTGGTCTGAGTAATCGTATGTTTGTTCTTGATTTTGTCTCGACTGTCCTGAGTTAGCCTGATAATTTCGTCGATGTTGGTCTGTATTTCCCTGATAGCTCTGTCGATACTGTCCTGAATTTCCCTGACTTTGATCATTTTTTCTATGCTGTCCGGAATTTCTTGATCTTGAATGTCATGTCGATGACCACTCTGTCCGGAATTGGTTTTATTTTCTTGTCTCGAAGTATTATTTTTCTGTTTCCTAAATTCACACCTAATGCATGAATCCTCAAATCTTTTTCTTCTCATTATAGACACTATTTTTCCTAAATCTTTTTCTTCGTATATTTTATCTAGAAGTACACCCTGTGTCATTTCTTTAATTGTATTCACTAAAAGGTTATTTAAATTGCTGAGATCTATACCTATATCATCTTTATAATAGACTCTTAGTTCATCAGAGAGATATTTAATATTTTGAATTTTTATTAATAATTCACTTACATTATTTACTTTAAGACTGGTGATTCTTCTGTATATGGTATATCGGTCGGCTCCAACTCTGGTTTGTATCTTAGTTTAAGTATTCCTTTGATGGATTCCCAGTTGCCTGGTTGCGGTAAATTAATTATGGTGTTTTTGGCTTCTCCTTGAATTTTCTCGTGGTATATTGTCCTCACCATACATTTTCTTACGTCTTCATTTGTAACTCCTGATAGGTAGTATTCTACGTTGCTTATAAACGAATTTATGGATACGTCACCTCGTCCAGTAAATGTTGACATATACTTCACTTCCCTTAATACCTTTTCGATATTATCCCGAGAATTTTTTGAATTGCTGCAGTCAGCTGTTCAACCTGCTGATTTTTACGCAGTATTTCAGCGGTTAGTTCTTCTATTGTTGACATTTCTAATCCTTGTCTGTTGATGTTGTAGTATTTAGTATTATCTTTTTTCATAAACTTTCTATATATATATTTTTTTTCACACTTTAGTTCTGACTGGAATTATCCATAAGTCACCAAAATGTAATGTAATGTTATTTTTTTTTCACACCGAGCTTTTGTTTTTTTTTTCGCTACCGACTGCGCCAATTTTATATCACTCCTTTGTGTTTTACAAAAAAAAAAACGATTTTACATATTATTATTTTGAATAGTTTACTTTATTGATAAAAAAAAAAAAAACACTTTAAACCTAATTGACAGAGAAAAAGACTGTGTCTTGAATTTGTTCCTACGTCTATTTATAATCTAATAAAATGTTTATTCAACTTTTTCTGCATTCCCAGAGGTAGGCACATGCAACTAATGTTTCAACTGGTCAGCATGAAAAAGCTTCGGAACATTTTTGTAATTTGATTTTATTTTAATATGCCTGGGAACATTTTTTGTAATTTAATTTTCCTTTAATAGTTCATTTATTTCTGTGTCTAATGTATCTGGCTTGTACATAACTTGCGCTCAGAATGGTGACGAAGTTGCTCCAAATGACATCACTTGTAAAACATATGTTTTGCAGTCACATTTGTAGTAGTCACATTTCTTCAAGCATCGCTGAGCATCATTGTCTTCTTTTCTTATGCGCACCTGGTGATACATTTATTTAATGTCCGCACAAAGTCCTACTTTTCGCTCCCTAAAACGTAAGAGGATTATGTCAGTAATAAAGAATTAAGGGAAATATTTTGTACTTTAGATGCTGCGTCCCAAACTATTCTTATTTTATTGGGTTTATTGGGATTAAACACTGGAAATATTGGTAAGTACCAAGTATTTCCACTGTCCTCGCACATAGCTGTCCTTTCCGCACATAGCTGTCAATCAATTCAGACATGAGTGCTAAGAGTTGTTTATCCTTTCCCAAACGTTTTTCGAGGCATCGTAGACGATGTTCTGCATTTGATTTGCTTTTTGGCAATGTCATATAACTGTTTCTCTACAGCAGAGGCACTTCGAATGCATTTCCAACTCCCGTCGAGTGTGCGTCGAGCATTTTCCTCGCTCTTTCCTCCTCAGGTGACATAAATAGAAACATCTTTGTGCCCGTGTTTTCTATCGCAAAGTACTGTTGTATGGACTCGCTTAAGACGCATCATCATCCCTATGACATGAGCAGACATGCAGCTGATAATTGACGCCGACAACCTCGTCTGATTTACCATCACATGGGCCAAACACAACCCAACTCAGGCGCGTTCTTGTTGCGCACGGTTTTTCGATGCTTCCTTCACAGTAGCGAAGGGGTATTCCCAAATTCCAGTGTGTCAGACCTATTAAAATTCGTGGTTTTGCATTTGAAAATTAATTTAATGGAATTCCCTGTAAGTGCTTATACCTTTCTGCCAACTGATTTATGTTAACCGATTGCTGGGGTAAATCCAGATTTTCAACTGTACGTACGCCAGCAACCAAATACAGTAGAATCCGCTTAAGACGCTCACGCTTAAGACGCTCATGCTTAAGACGCTCACGCTTAAGACGCTTTTTCGCTTTTAACGCCTTTTTTCTCCAGTCCCTTTATTCTGACTACATTTCTTGTGGAAAAAAACCGGAAAAAACGTTTTATTTCCCACTTAGTACGTTCACAAGTCATACAGCAACACGGAACACAGCGCTTTTGCAGTCCTTTATTTTGACTAGAATTCTTATGAAAAATACACTCAAGAATGGACACGATAAACAGAACACAGCGCTTGCTTCAATTGGTTTTTGGTTGTTACTTTTCGATGTTTTCTTTTGACTCGTTGTGCTTTACGTGGGTAGTGTGGTAGTGTGGTAGGAATCAGTTGCGTGAATTACGATGGCTAGTAACAGCAATATTAAAAGAAAAGCTCTTTCTATTAGAGACAGATTAAACATTTTAAAAATCTATGACGAGAAACGAGTTGTAAGAAAACAGCAGGACATTGCAGTTGAAGTTGATGTTTCTGTTTCCACACTGAGAATAATTGTAAAAGACCGGGAAAAAATTTAACAAAATGCAATAGCGGGTGGATGCAAGCGGAAGAAAATCAAAGCTGGAAAATATGACTAGCTGGAAAAGGGCTTCAACAAGCCCGCAGTTTGAATTTGCCTTTGAATGGAAGCATAGTCACAGAAAAGCCTCTCGAGATTGCTGTTTATCTCAACATTGACCGATTTACGGGACCCAGTGGCTAGCTGAATCCCGTGATTCAAAACTAGAAATGGCATTGTTTATCGAAAAATCTGCGGTGAAGTTTAACCTGTAAATGATGCAGATACTGCTACCTGAACAGAAAGCATGCTGACCAATCTATTGGGTATTCCCCTTGAGAGCATTAAACTCGTATTTTTGCCACCGATTGCTACAAGTAAGTTGTCAAGCAAAAATATCGTAAAAAGTTACTTCAACGGTACCTAACAGAAATGCAAATAGGAATATCGTCGACCAAGATAAGTGTCTTGGACTCCATTCATTACATATCATCATCATGGGAGAAAATTAGGCCAAAAGCGATCAAAAACTGTTTTCATAAAGCCGGTTTCGGTAATCCAGACGTTCCTGGCCCAGATGTTTCTGAAATCGTAACAGAGAATATTGAAGATTTACAGGAGTTTCCTGATTATGTTTCTTTTGATGATGACCTCATCACGACCGGCCCTCGTAATTTAGAAGAATTCATTAGTGACAGCGCTTCAACTGGGCCGCCTGCTTAACGTTTAAACGCAGATGATGTAGATATTCATTCTGTCGGTTGAGCCCAGCGACCGTTTGTTCTAAAACCTAAGTGTGATCCACGATTAGTGGAGATCTTTTTTGGACTACCCACGGCGCGTTGAAAACATTGAAAGCATTGACGGGGCTTAACCCAGCCCCTACCTTGGTTAGTACTGTCTGCTTCATCAGTTAGGGCTTACATTGATATTTGCGCTAATTGTTAGTAAAACTGCGATGGTTTGACTGTCCAGAATACCAGTAGAACAAACAAACATTTTGCCGCATTGCGCAAGACTAGAATGGGTATTGCCCCCATAATACGGCACTACGCTTTTGCAATGCATAAGTGACTCACAAATTACTATGAAAGTAATTATGACAATGGGGAACGCTCCTCTGTGAAAGACTGATAACTTCCAATATAAAAAACGTACAAGAAATGCAATGGCCTAGTCACGCCCATGGAAATTACGCTCAATTACTAGACAGGAAACTCATACAATATTTTATCGTCCATGATTTGTTTAGATTCTTGTGAAATCCAGAAGATCAAAATACACGTTTTGGAAATAATTATTTCTGTTAATTTTCTTAATTTCTTTGAGATAATTTTTAGAAGAAATCCATCCATAAGAGAAAAAAAGGCAGCTGTTTCTGTTCCTACATTCTTATTCCCCATGCGAAATATGCATTTAACATTTGTTCATAATAATAATTCATGCTAATAGACTAATGGTTATTTGTAGAATGCCAATTTTCCTTCATATATAAAAGTATTGTTGTGTACATACTTACACATAGATGTCGCCTCTAATTTAACGAAAAAAACATGGCCGAATTTCGAGTTCAGTGTACATGAACCAACTTCCGCTCTTTTTCACCCAAGTCGTCGAGCAAAATGCAGCAAAAGGTATTTGTGTTTACCATAAATTATTTTAATATTGCTATTAAAGCAACAATTTCTCGATTAGTTAATGTTAAAATTTTTTGTTTTCAGAGACGAGAACCCATCCACGCTGTTCAAGTTTTTGGACGCAAAGTGAGTATCGTGTAAATTTACATTACAAAAGTGGTGGTTTCGGCAAATCTAGTTTTGTGCACGTGTTGACAATGATCGAAATATTTGCTTATTGATTTGGAATTCAAGTCATTAACTAAAAGCATGGCGCTCTCTTCTGACTTTGGGTTAATACCGTCTAAGTGGTGCTTCAAAGGTCAAAAGGGGGCTAGATTATTTATATTTTCATTACCAGATATTCGTGGTTAACACTCCATCAATATCAATTCAAGGAAATAAACATGTTTACATTAAATTTGCTTTTAACTATGAAATGTGATGGAATAGTGTGTATGTAAATGTCTATCTTATTTTATTTGTATTTTTTAGAAAACTGCAACCGCAGTTGCTTATTGCAAGCGTGGCCGTGGTCTCCTTCGTGTCAATGGACGCCCATTGGATAACATTGAACCAAAAGTTTTGCAATATAAACTACAAGAACCACTTTTGCTGCTTGGCAAGGTGAGTGTTTTATTAATTTTTCTTTCCCTTGATCCCACCAAAATATGCATATGACTGGACAATCATTGATATGATGAATTAAACTTATCCCGAAATTGAAGCTAATGAAAAGAGCTATACCATTCTGATGTGTGTCCATTTATTGTACTTTTTATTTATAAGCGCAAAGCATCAAATCAATCGAGGTTTTATTTTCTGTTGTAGGAAAAATTCGCAGGAGTTGACATTCGCGTTCGTGTGAGCGGTGGTGGTCATGTGGCTCAAATTTATGCTATTCGACAAGCTATTTCTAAAGCATTGATTGCCTTCTATCAGAAATGTAAGTACATTATGGTGTGATAAACTAAGATTTCGTTCGGTGGTTTGTGTTGAGATTAAGTTAGATTTTAAATTTGCAAACACTCAGCAGTAAAAACTTGCTGAAAACCGCCCTAAACCGTTGTTAGTACTATGAGAACAGACCTTGGCGTGATTTTTTTTTTTTTTCTCTCAATTTCTCTTAAATAAGCAAAAAATATTGCTTGTTTTCCTAAAAACATTCGATTGTATTAGGAATGTAGTTAAATTACCTTCATCCGACATTATTTAACAAATTTGGTAATAATACAAGGGGCTAGTGAATGTGTAAAGACAAAGACTACCTTTCAATACCAGATTTTCGTTAGGATACATAAAAATTACAATTCCTTTTGAAAGATGAATGAAAAGATAGATTAAAGCGCTTTGCATTTTACCAACCAAAATGAGTTCTATATAACACACTTTGGGTGACGCTAAAGCTACAACGTGAAATAAATTCACTTATTTATCAAACATTGCCAAATACTTAATAATAATTGAAAGGCACTCGTGTAGGTTCGTCTTTCAATACCAGATTTTCGTTAGGATACATCAAAACTGCAATTCCTTTGGAAAGATGAATGAAAAGACAGATTAAAGCGCTTTGCATTTTACCAACCAAAATGAGTTCTATATAACACACTTTGGGTGACGCTAAAGCTACAACGTGAAATAAATTCACTTATTTATCAAACATTGCCAAATACTTAATAATAATTGAAACGCACTCGTGTAGGTACGTCTTTCAATACCAGATTTTCGTTAGGATACATCAAAACTGCAATTCCTTTGGAAAGATGAATGAAAAGACAGATTAAAGCGCTTTGCATTTTACCAACCAAAATGAGTTCTATATAACACACTTTGGGTGACGCTAAAGCTACAACGTGAAATAAATTCACTTATTTATCAAACATTGCCAAATACTTAATAATAATTGAAACGCACTCGTATAGGTACGTCTTTCAATACCAGATTTTCGTTAGGGTACATCAAAACAAAGCTACAACATGAAAGAAATTCACTTATTTATCAAACATTGCCAAACACTTAATTAATTGAAAGGCATTCACGTAGGTACGTCTTTCAATACCAGATTTTCGTTAGGATACATCAAAACTGCAATTCCTTTGGAAAGATGAATGAAAAGACAGATTAAAGCGTTTTGCATTTTACCAACCAAAATGAGTTCTACATGATTCGCTTTGGGTGATGCTAAAGCAACAGTTAAAAACCATTTAGATATTTAAATAAACTTAAATGTACTTATGCATTTAACTAATTATTTCTGTTTCTATTATTATTTTATTATTATTTTTTTCATAGACGTTGATGAAGCATCTAAGAAGGAAATCAAGGATATTCTGATTCAATATGATAGGACACTGTTAGTAGGAGATCCACGTCGTTGCGAACCAAAGAAATTCGGTGGTCCAGGTGCCCGTGCTCGTTACCAGAAATCATACCGTTAAACAAGTTTTTTTTGATGGACAAGATTTACTTGTAATAGTCTTATTGCAACTGGAGTTATCTTTTTGATAAGAACGCTAAATGATTAAAAAAAAAAAAATAATTTTAAGAAAATTAATGTTATGTGTTTTATTTTTATTCCTAGACTGGTTGGAATCATAAAAAAAATACATCGGGATTTTATTGAAGACATAATATACAACCAAGTATTTTGAGATCCACTGAACCCAATTTTACGCGACAGCAGGGCAACGTTGCAGTAAGTGCCTGGTCACATTGGCGTAGGCATGAACGTCGTGTTCACATTTTCATGGGGATGAAAGACTGACAAGTGGAACACTTGAATCGGACATTTTTAAATTGTGTCAGTTGACTTGAAACACCTTTTTTCCTCTTTAGTGCTTGTTCACATTGCCTCGAGCAGGTAGATTATACGAAGGGGTGGGGACGCTTTTTACTGAAGTGGGAAGAAGGTTTACTCCAACCGAAATGGATTTTCGGATGAAGCACGTCGATTTTTTTTTATATCGTTCTATTTCTGACGTTTTTTCATTTCAGTTTTGATCGTTGATGAGCAAGCAAGTGTGAAGAGGAAAATAAGTATATTTCAGGCCAACTGCTCAAAATTAAAAATGCTCCGATTCAAATGTTCCGCTTATCACAGTCTTTCATCACCATGGCGACTATTACACGGCGCATGTTTAGAGAGATTCAAAACAGCGCACACTGGATACATTTTACCCCGGGGTATTTTTTTACTTTAACCGCACGCTGGATGAATAATACGTGGCAAAATTGTGTATACATGTACCGATTTTGATTGCATTGGTATTTCTGACAACCCTTTACCCTTTAAAATTGACAATTTGTGTGTATTGGTTTTCCCCCAACCACTTCAACTATGGTTGAAGAATTCATCCGGTTTCTTACTTTACACCTTTCTCCCTTTCATAAAAACAGTTTTACCCCGGCCTAATTACTCTAGTGTACGCTGGCCCAATGGGTACTAAAGAGAGGGATAATGAAACAAAAAATACGCAATTATCAAATTACCCACTGCATGTGGGTACAATTTTCTTTACATCTTTTTAACATTTCTTTTTGTCCTTTGTTTTTCGAATTTGCTTTATTACTACTTTGTATTAGGAGTGGGTATAAAATAAAACGAACTAGTTAAAAAAAACTGTTTTTTATCTCGTAACGACGTAACCGTTTTTTTTTTTTGTTTTTTTTTTTTAAAGAAACTATAGTAACTACATTTATCTATTTGCATACCCAAAATTCAACTCAGGTATGCGAACGGATCATTCTGTTCCGCAAATAGGAAAAACGAATAACATGATTCCACCCTGATACATAGTGGCCCTGGCTGACAGTAACTATATTCACGAAACGAACGAAAAAGCGTTTTCATATCTTTTAGCGCAAACGAACAAAAAACGCAGGAACATAATTATAATTTCTCGTTAGTGCTTCTTAGTAGTTAGTTAACTAGTTATATTTCTTTAAATAACTGTTTCGTTTCGTTAGCACAAAAACCGAAAACGACCCACTCTGCTTTATAGGGTGTTGTTAGCGTACTGTTTCAATATGGCGGACGAATTCACATGGACCAAAGAGCAAACAAGCAAATTAATAACCTAAGCACGAAAGATGAAATAAAATATAGACGTCAACATGCAAAACAAAAAATGAGAAAAAGGCTTCGTGTAATAATGCGCGCATCACAGAATGACTGTTTAAAAGAAAATAACGAAGAGATGCGCGGTGCAATATCCGTCCATGCAAATGTGAACACGACACGATGAATGTGTCGAGGACTTTTAGCCCCTCGCCAATGTGAACAGGCACTTGGACTTCCTAGCTCATCAAAGATCAGAACTAAAATGAAGAAATATGTCAAAAATGGAACAATGTGAAAAAAACGTCATGCTTCACCCGAAAATCAAGTTCAGAAGTGGATTTCCGGTGGAAGTAACTCTGCGCACTTAAATAAAAAGCGTTCCCTTTCTTACGGATGATCTTTCTACTTACGACAATGTGAAGAGGCCCTTATATTACATTTGATGTTCGTTCAGAGGTTGTCAAGGTTTCTATCTTATTAGTATAAACGTCAAATCACGCGAACTAGCAGGACAATTGACTGGTACATGTCTGGAGATAAATCTGTCACCAAACTCTGACTTCAATAAGTCATTTGTTAGCCTACCTGCTAGGTAGGTAGGTAGTGCATGGCGCATATGCTCCAAGTAAACTTCTTCAAATTTATCGCAAAAATAGTCTACATGTTCTAGCATTGATTTGCATTAACTGTGAAGGATTTTCCAGCCCCATAGAAGATTTTTTTTCTAAATTTTTCTTAATAATAAAGCCATTAGGCTAGAAAGATAGAAAATTTAGATAGTTCTCATATATGTTTAGCGCCCGTTACTAAAGTTTCAACAGTATGGGACCTCTTTTATTTGCAGCTGAAAGTTATTGTCACCGCTTGCGTGAATGCATATGTTGACTTAAATTTGTTTACCAGATGCTCAACTGGTCCTATATCTATCGAACACGACCACTGAAAATTGGAGTTGCTTCCACCAATGCTTTCATGAAAATAAGCCAAGTCGTAAAAGCGTACAAACAAGCATGCAATGCGTGCATGAAGGTGCTGGGAGAGCATTTAAATTGCATATGTTTGTTTTTCAATAAATTTTGTTTTTAAACACTTTCTATTTGAATAGAAGGAAATATTACGTTTTGGGATCGAATCAGGGCATCATGTATTAGACACCGAATGGAGGTGATCCTGAAGTTGAAGCTGTGTTTCAACTGTTTGGGAGATGGACATTCGGCAAGTGTGTGTTTGACGAAGAAGGGTTGAAAATTATGCATGCAACAGCATAATTCTTTACTTCATTTTCCTCGATTTGATGGCAGAAGGAAGAACTAGTGCAGAAGAACCAATGACAACACGAGTCACCATGTCATAGTAACAGGATGGTATTGTTAGCCACAGCCGTGGTGAACATATGCGTTAGAGGAGAAGCTAAACTTCTACTTGATCCAGGATCCCAATCTAGCTTCGTGACAGAGAAGTTAGTGCGTCGAATAAGGGTATTGGTGGTCAAGTATGGTTAAACGATAGGAGGAATCAATGGTCATGCTACACATGTCATAGCAGCAGGTCACCTTACCCTTCAATCAATTCACGACGAGCGAATCAACTTGTAAGTAGAAGCTCTACAATTATAACATCGAGACTGCCACTAGAACAATTTACCCTCACCCAGTGGCCACATCGTCAAAGGCAAAAATTGGCGGATCCATAGTACGAACTACCGAAGGAAATTGAATTACTAATTTATAATGCTCTTTATAAATCTTTACTAACAAAGGCTCGCTACAAACTTCAATTCGTAGGAAGACGTTGCATCAGAAAAACTTGTTTTATTGAAAAGGAATTTCGATAGCCAAACTAAAACACAGCTAGTACTCCAATGGCACAGAATACAAGGTTTAACTAGATATTTTCGGGGTCAGTCATCACTAGTGATGGGAACTATCAAATGAATTCGACTATCGATAGTTACTAACTGAATGTGTTGGCGATAGTCTACACTTCATACGAATCAAAAAACCATTCGAATGAAAAAAACATTCAGTCTTAAGAAATACATTCAGATATTTTTTCCAACCCTTATACTCCGAAGTCCAAAAAATCATTCATTGGTATGAAAAACTTCCAGCCACTTACTGAAGTAATCCATGACCACGAGGGTGCTATTAAATGTTTCGGGAAACGGCCCAGCGATGTCGATGGCTATTCGTTCGAATGGTTCTCCGACATTTTATTGTTCCATTCGTCCCAGTGGCTTTATTTTTGGCTCTTGCTAGCCGCACAACTTATCCACTTTTTGCACCAATTCTCGACACCTTGTTTTGCACTTAGCCAATAGAAGCCCTCCCTTACCTTCTCCAACGCCTTGTTTGTTCCCAAATGACCTCCTGAGATGCCGTCATGTATTTCATTCAACACTCGGTTAATTGCATACGTGGCACAATTGCATACGAGCTGTGTGCGAGATGTTGTTTCATCAGCACTTTCTCATATCTCTTCACCAAACCATCTTGCACACAAAGCAAGTCCCACTGTCATCAATACGCCTTCAAAGGTTGGCTCCAGTTCGATATCTCCTGCCAGCTTAGCCTTTCCTCGTGTTCCTCCCAGGCCAATTTTGGTTCGATGTCATTATCTGCCTGTTGGGAGGAACGGATTTCGTCTGTACTCCGACCCTCTATTGGTTTAGTCGTGATCATTGTTCTTTGTGATAGTGGATAGTGGCTTGTTCTTTCGCTTCTTTGAGTGGAGTTTTCCCTTGCGGTGCTCCACTTCAAAGTCGTAGCCCTGCTCGATCGCTCTTGCAACTTGGCCATCAGGGTTCTTAAATTGTAGTAGCCATTTCAGAGCTGCATGGTCTATCCGAAGAATGAACTTTTGTCCATAAACGTGCTTATGGAAATGCTTCGCAGCCAGAATTAAAGCCAAAAGATCGCGCCGAGTTACGCAGTAGTTTCTTTTAGGTCTGGATAGTACCTTGCTGTAATATGCAACCACTTTCTCCTGGCCATCATGAACTTGAGAGATCACAGCTCCGCCCCCAACATTGTTAGCATCTGAGTCCACGATGAACAGTTTTCCGGGAGTAGGGTAACCCAAGATGTAGGCATTGCATAGCTGCCACTCTCGAACTTTTTTTGTAAGCTGGTGCAGGCTCTTCATAATTCCACTGAAATCGTTTACGAAACTCCTGTAGTACGTAACAAGTTCTAAGAAGCTTCTCATTTAGTGTTTATTTTTGGGTGCGGGCCAACTTTTCACTTTTCCACTTTTTCTCTTCGGAACGGAACAAGGTACACTTTTCTGGGTTTAGCTTCAAATGAGCGCTTCGCAGCTTCTCAAACACTTCTTTTAGGTTTTGGCGATACTCTGCAAACGTCTTCCCTATGACGATGACGTCGTTCAGATACACTAGGCAGGTTTACACGTGAGCCCTTGCAATGTGCGTTCCATTAGTCCTCGAAGGTGCGGTGCACAGTCCAAACGGCATCACTGTAAACTGCTAAAGACCGCTTCTTGTAGTTAAAGCCATTTTCTCACGATCTTTTCGATTAATCTAGACCTGAAAGTAAACGGTCTTCAGGTCAAGTGTTAAAAACCATTTCGCCCCAAAAGGAATATCCAAAATGTCATCAATTCTCGGTAGTGGATAGCTGTCCTTTTCAGTGATATCGTTGAGACGTCGGTAGTCTACACAACACCTCGTGCTGCTGTCTTTCTTCTTCACGAAAGCCACTGCGATTTTTCAGTCAGCACTTCTGTTTGCTTTGCAATTCAAAAATGAAAGATAAAAAAATAATGTTGACGAAAAATTCGAACACATGGACTGCAAATTTGAGCAACTGGCAAAAGAAACAGAAACTGCGGGAATGTCCTTTAAGTGGTGCAAGGAGAAAATAGTTGAAACCTCCCTTATTCAATTGCCAGACCTCATTGTCTACTTATAAGAAGCAGTTTGAAATGGCTGCTTTGAAAAGTGCTTTTCATTAACAATGGCCTTGCTGCAGAATTATTGCAAGCAATAGGCAACGAAAAGCATAAAGACTATATGGTTTTAGTACAGATTATCGAGTGTGGGGATAGCCACAAGTTTACAAGCTCCAATTGCAAAGCCGAATGCAGCAACTTTGAGAAACACTGCAACAGCTCCAAGCAGACGTGAATAGACTGGCACATTTGTTATATCCCACCGCAGGTGAGGAAATTATCGACGAAATGGCAAAAGACGCATCCATCAGGGGAATTGCAGATTAGAAGGTACACTCAGCAGTAAGTATGTCCAAGAAAAGAACCCTTGCTGAAGCACTTGCCTTCGCTCTGACGATGGAAGCAGCCAATCAGAGAAATGTTTTTTTGGTCCTACAAGACCAATCCGACAGAGGAAAACCGAAAAAAGTTCAAACGAGCCAGAAATGATTGCAACGTCTTTCTTAATCGTGTGAAATTCCAATACGACCAAAAACTGAGGCAAAAAATACTGCAATGTCTCAGAGGCACTAAACATTTTTGGTCGTTCGTAACAAATATTAGAAATTCTGCCTCATCCTCCATCCCAACACTCATTTACAATGATATTCCAGCTGACAGCTCTTTGAACAAAGCCAATCTGCTTGCTGCACACTTTCGGCTAGCTCAACACTCCCAGATTGTGCTTTGTCCCCGTCTACACTTGATTGCGTCGAATCTTCAATGGGACGAATCCACTTTCGCACTCGTGTGGTAGCAAGAGTACTTAAAGACCTTAATATACATAAATCCGCTGATCCAGATGGTATATCTCCCCTTCTTTTGAAGAGGTGTTCTTCCCCGCTGGCAAAACAACTGCGTAAGCTTTTTCATCGATTCTACTCTTTAGGGCTCTTTCCGAGCAAATGGAAAACAACATTTGTCCAGCCTGTCCCTAAAAAAGGCGAATCTTTTTCTCTCTCCTCCTACAGACCCATTGCATTTACGTCCCTATTTTCCAAGGTCATGGAAACGCTGATAAACCGATAGCTAATGAAATATCTCGAAACACGAAATCTTCTCAATGATCGACAGTACGGTTTTCGTAGCAACAGGTCCACTGGTGATTTGATGGCATGTCGCACCGAAAAGTGGAAAGAAAGCGTACATCAATCTGGCGAAAGCAAGATACTTGCACTTGATATTTCTAAGGCATTTGACAGCGTTTGGCATCAGGCTCTTTTGTTGAAAATATGTGCTTTTGGGATCGATAACTCTCTTCTTCAATGGATTAGAAATTACCTTTCGGAACGATCAATTCAAGTTGTCTTGGGTGGGTTTAAGTCTGATAAATGCAGGTGTGCCCCGTATGTTAAGCACCTTAAATTCCAATATTAACAACATAACCAATTGGGGAACTATCAACAAAGTGGAATTTAATCCTTCCAAATCTCAATGCCGTCTGTTTTCATTAAAGCGAAATCTAAATACCTAGCCATTATCCATGAATGGCATTTACATCGTCGATATCGAAAAACTTTCCATTCTCGGTATGTGTGTCAGTGACAACTTACGTTGGAATGACCACGTATTCGATGTCGTCAAAAATGCTACCAAATGACTAGGTTTCCTCGAGCAATGTAAGATATATTTTACCCCCTCTGATCTGGCCTCAATATATAAGGCATTCATCCGCCCAAAATTGGAGTACAATGCCCACATCTGGTCAGGTGCTGCTAAAACATCTCTGCACCTGCTAGATAGGATTCAAAGCCGTGCGATAGGTGATAGGTGACACTAATATCAATCGACTTTCGAACACCGACGTAAAGTCTCCTGTCTCAGTTTGTTTTATCGGTATTTCCACAACTAGTGCTCCATTGAAATCGCCAGTAGCATTTCGCCCATTCAAACTTTAAACCGTAACACCCATCTCGCTATGAATGATCATTCGTATACCATCAAGCCCATTTTCGGACGTACTCTAAAATATCGTGATTCTATCCTAAGCCGTACAACTCGCTTATGGAATGCTTTGCCAATCTCCGTATATCCTGGTCCTTATAACTTACAAACATTTAAAAACAATGTACATTGGTACCTGTCTTTTCTTCCTCCCTAAATTCCTGTGTACGAACATTTTAAGGGTACACGAACCCCTGAGCGCGCGCTCATTATAAAAAAAGGGAAAAAATATCGGGCTTCTAAAGAAATACATTTCGTAAGGGAAGTAGGGAAGTAGCACCTGTTGAATGCTACTGTCCAAGACTTAGTGCCAAGGAACGGGAGAGACGGAGAATGCGCTGATGGAACTGCGATAAAATATGACATCTTCAGAGGCAGTGTAAAGGACCGGTACGAGGAAAAAGATGCTCTCACTCTGCAGAAACACGCAAATAGAGGAAGAAACCGACAGAAACGGCTATCAAGAAGCCGGTCAATCCTCCCGAAGCCGTCAGTCGGGATGGCCTGCGAAGTTGGGCCGGGCTCCAGAGCCATCATCCAAGTCTCGCTGGCAGAACTATGCAATAAAGGTCTGCTGGTAGAAGTTATCAGCGGTAAGGAGAAATGAATGGCAACAACAGACACTGGTGCCACGGCCTCAATCATCTGGAGGGATCTTGTGCAGAAGTCTTGGTTGCATAACCCCAGTGGTTGCAGCTTGCGAACAGCTACGGGAGCAACGGTTAAGGTATATGGTGAAGTCCGCATAAAAATCCAACTGGCCGGAATAACATTCTCTCACGTGGCTCTGATGGCTAACATATGTGACGAGTGCATCACTAGCACAGACTTCATGGGAGAACGTGGACTAGTAGTCGACTTGGGGGCACAAACTCTGAAATATGTAAATATGGAAATACCAATGGTATACGGAAACGCCAACACTCTGTCGCAAGCAACCATCCGAAGGTCAAAATTATCGACGAATTTTTGAAGAATAAGCGGATCAGTGGCTGTAATTTCAGTTTGGATGTTATGTTTGAGATCCTGAATTGTCGCTGCGTTATTGGCATAGACATTCTCAATAACTTCTTCAAATAACCCCACGGAAAGTAGTCTCAAATCGCATGACCCTGGAGTCCAATCAACTTCTCTTCTAACCTTTATTTGATAGAGCCAGAACATAGGAAAAACTTCATGGTGGGGAAGATCTTGGAGCCCAATCAACTTCTCTTCTAACCTTTATTTGATAGAGCCAGAATGTAGGAAAAACTTCATGGTGTGGAAGACATTAGTGGAACCAAAGAACAACATGGTTTCTGTAAGGATTCTAAATCCCAAGACGTTCAGTGCAAAGTTAAAAAGGGAGAGATGGCCGGAAAATGTGCACCTATTGTGCATATATGTGCCATATATTTTTTAATTTAATTTTGATGGGGGCGAAGACCCCAATTTATTCGGCTTAATGCAAGCTAAAAATATAGACCATAACGGAAACGAGTCATTCAACACCGGTTGCAAGAGTCCAGAGAAGTAACCTCCTTGACCGCCAGAATGCGCTGCTACTGCAAAAAAGGTTATGGTGCCTTGAAGTCCGTTCATATTTAGGCAGACATGCCAAATTTCAATGCGATACTGTCTTTAGTTTTGTTTTGACAGCTGATTGCTATTGACATGTTTGGCATCATGCATGTAGTATAACTGACTTACAATACAAGCTTAACCTTGATTTCAGAATTGTAATAGTTGCAATTCATTTTCATTTTCAAATGAAACGTTCAAAATATGATTCTTAGGTAGTTTTTTAATTTTATTCTGAAACTATCTCCTTTTTGTATACTTGAAACAAAAAAAAGATGTTTTTCGTGTATTCTATTATCTTCACTTTTTACCACGTTGAAATAAATATTCACCAGCGTAAAATGATTTTGTTTTTACTTTTGCCTTTATTATACAATGCATACCTAGTGAACATTCTGACAGATGGAAAATGTGTTAGGAACTAACCAAGATGTCAAATTCTACTAATGCTTTTGCAAACCCTTAACTTTCGAAAAGTCGCACTGTAAGTGAATTCCAACACACTTTTCAATTCTCTATACCTTTCTCAAAATTTCAGAGAATGAGAGCAATTTACAAGTAAAATTGCTAGAATGAGAGCGACTTGCACGAGTGTGTGTAATGTGGATGATGTTTTTTTGATTACAATGGGCATGGTTTGTATAAATGAGAGGGAAATTGCCATTAACGACGCTTCATGCATAATCACAGTCAGGGTCACACTTATAGGGGCGATCAGTAGAAAACCGATTTTGATTTTCCAATATATGGAATGTTTGACAAGTAGGTTAGTTTATCTATGCTCATGGGTAACCAATCCAAGCTATTCAGCTGGACACTGGAAAGTGAATTTTCGTTTAAAACAAAAAGGTGCTATATTATCGACTTCATACTTCTATCTCCTTTCACAGTTCAGTGGACGGTTGTCATAAAAATAGGTAAATGTCAATAAAAATGTTTGCTTAATTCTGTCAGAACATTCAACGGCTTTTACGCGGGCTTGGTGTTTTAAATATATACATTGTTTAGAAAACTGTTTATAGTTTAAACAATTGTTAATTTAATTAGTTTTTGAAAATATAATGCTATATCAAAATGTATATTAAATCCGTTGTTATTGATGGGTTTAAGTCATACGGTAGGCGAACGGAAATCCATGGTTTTGATAGGGAGTTTACAGCCATTACCGGCCTTAATGGAACTGGGAAATCAAATATTTTAGATTCCATATGCTTCGTACTGGGTATTAACAATTTGGGACAGGTAACTGAAGCAAAAATAATCGCTGATAATTTATGATTTTACAATATATATTGCCCTGTCTTAGGTGCGGGCCGCTTCTTTGCAAGATCTTGTTTTTAAAAGTGGCCAGGCTGGTGTTACTAAGGCTACAGTGACATTAGTATTTGATAATTCCGATCCGGATCAGTGTGCACTTGGATATGAAAAATGTCGTGAAATATCTGTGACAAGACAAATTGTCGTTGGTGGCAAGAATAAATATCTTATTAATGGTAAATTAGTTCAGAACAAAAAAGTCACAGACTTCTTTTGCTCAGTTCAGCTTAACGTAAACAATCCCAATTTTTTGATAATGCAAGGACGCATAACTAAAGTCTTAAATATGAAGCCGCAGGAGGTAAAAAGAACTTAAAACCAATTAATACACATAACATAAATTGATTTTGTTTTTAGATTTTGTCCATGATCGAAGAAGCAGCTGGAACTAGCATGTATGAAACCAAACGAGAGGCAACAACTAAACTAATAGAGAAAAAAGATGCTAAAGTGCGTGAAACCAATACGTTGTTACAGGAAGAAGTTGAACCAAAGTTAGAAAAGCTACGTCAAGAGCGTTCAGCTTATTTGGAATTTCAGAAGATTTGTCGAGACATTGAATACCTTACTCGTATATATATCTCGTTTAGATATCTGAAACAAAAAGAAGCCCTTAAGTCAACGGAAGCAAACATTGATTCTCTTAATAATCGTATTGAAATCTGTAAAAAGACAATTGTCGATAACGACCAAGAAATTATTAATTTGGAACAAGTGGCCAAGGAAATTCAACACAAAATTGACAATGAAAGTGGCGGAGAATTAAAAGTGCTAGAAGAAGAGTTGGGTGTGAAAATGAAAGCAGAAGCGCAGTCGACTGGTAATATTAAAGCTGCACAGGGGGCTATAGATCAGGAAGAAAAGAAGGTGAAATCACTGGAGAAAAACATCAAGGATGATGAAAAAGCTCTGAACCAGAAAGTTCAGCAAATGGAAAAGGTCGAAGGACTTTTTCAGAGTCTTAAAGAAGCTGACCAACGTGACACAAAAGCATATGAAGATGCCCAAAGAAGGTTTGAAGCGATATCTCAAGGTTTGTCTACTGATGCGGATGGGCAAGCATCTTCTTTGCAGGATCAGTTGATAAGTAAGTATTGTGATTATTGTTATGTATGTACATAGATTTATTCCCTTAACCCTCCTTGCATAGATGCAAAAAAACAAGTAAGTGAAGCGCAGACTACTATAAAAACATCAGATATGGAATTGCATCACAGTCGGACATTGCTTAAGCAAAAGGAAAATGAGACACAAACCAGTGATGCTTCATATATGAAGGATAAAAAAATGCATGACCAAATTGAATCCGAAATAAAAAATTTAAAGGTGCGTACTGTTATGTAATACATGGCTAAGCAGGCTAAAAAGACTTTTTTCCCCGTAGGGTCAAATGAGCAGAATGAATTATCAAGATGGTGCGGTTGAACAATTTCAAGAAAGAAAACAATTACTTGTTCAAGAAATCAGAAACTTGAAGCAACAGCTAGATCGCAAGAATGCATATCGATATGAATTGCAGTATCGTGATCCGGAACCGAATTTTGATCGTGGCAAAGTGCGAGGAATGGTGGGAAAACTATTTTCAGTTCGTGATGAAAAAAATTGTTTGGCGTTGATGATGTGTGCAGGAGGAAGTGTATGTTAACAGTTCGCAATACAAACTCTTTAAAATGAATCTCATTTTATTATTATTTTTTCTTTTTTAAAGTTGTATAGCTTTGTAACAGATGATGATGTGGCAAGTAAAAAAATTCTTCAAAAGGGTCAACTTCAACAAAGAGTAACAATAATACCCATAAATAAAATTTCATCTCACCCGGTTGATCCGAAGGTAGTAAAATTTGCCCAGAATTTGGTAAGTAAATGGTCTCTATTTGTTCCTATTTAGCTATTATCGTTATTAACTATACATATATATATGTAATTAAGTAATCTGTTGGTTTTGAATGTGGAATCTTCCACCTTTGACCGTTGTAACATCTTACCGCTTAAGATTGGGGATGTTTTTTATAAACAGAATATTAATTGTAAATATATGGCTGTGTACGTTGATCTTAGGGCTAGATGTCACATATATACAAACTTATCGCCCTGAAGACATCAGGCGGGGTGGAGAGTGACGTGTCCAACCTTTTACTTGAGGGATTTGTAGTAAGATGTTATGTTTAAATTGTATGAACGAACGGAGCGGTAATGGTATTAATTTATTCATCACAATATAGAAAGTGCACAAAGTGATTTTCCACGCAATAATCGTTTTACTTAGGTTAGATTACGTGAGAGTGGCTGTTGGAAAAACCAACCAACTTAGGCCTATTGCTCCATTGTGATGCCACTTGGGTCTCTGATCTTCCTACTCATGGAACCAATTAGAGCTTTTAACGAAGCTTACAAGTCTTTTAATGTCTGTATTGTTTTAAGTCGTTGTAGAAGAAAGCTTCTAAGTGGAGATTCCTTTTTTGGGAGAGTGCTGGGCATGTACAGAGTAGGTGGAGGATTGTCTCCTCCTCCTCATCTATGCAGCTTCTGCAGAAGTCGTTTGTAAAAACACCAAGCCTTCTTGATGTGTGCCTATTGATATGTATTGAAAGCTCCGTATCAAATAAGTATGCATTTATATATAACAGTATTGTACATACTCTAAACAATGCACGTACATATGTATAGGTATAAGTGATACATGTAATGGATAATTAAGTTTGTTAATAAAGTTAGTCTAAAGCTTTGATTGCTCTCGACATATTACCTATAAGAAAATGTCCAGTGATGACATCTATGATAACGGTGAGATGTTTCCTATTTTAAGGGATCGTACTGTTAGAGCGATTCAAATCCAGCTTTGGCCAAATTTGTTTGGTTGCTAGACATGTTGACCTAACAGTCTACCTAAGGTTTGTTCTTCTATTAACATCCAGCTTTAGTATTAATTTGCACGTAGCGGTTGCTACCTTTTTCAGGTAGGGTATAGAGTGGTTACAATTTTTGCGAGTTTATTGCCCTACTAAGCTCTGGTATATCTTTGTGCCCCAAACCCAACATAGGTGAATGTTGAACTGTTCTACCATCTCCCTAAGAGATGATGGGCAGTCAATGAAATAGCAAATACAATTTAAGACACTAACTTCGTTTGAATAAATATGAATCTAGATATGATATGATTTGTAGCATTGATGGGCTCGATATGTTTACGACCATATTTTTTTCAAGAGGGTCCATAGCCGAACGAAGCGAACTTTTTTTATTGAACTTCATGTTCAATTTTCATTTGGTTTTAAAATAATGCTAGGTTACTAACTACGTTAGGTTTTTTAGGTTAAATCCACTTATTTCCTTTTTAAAATTCGCCTCTTGTGTTAGAGACAATTATTCTACATATATAGTAGTTAATACGTTGTATTATGGTCTTGTTCTTGAAATAGATGCTTCACGCAAAAACTCTAACATCATCATGCCGATTGGGAGGCCTCGTTGCATACCTGTAACTTAGAGTATTTTCTGACGGTTTGGGAAATCGTTCCTTTCTTAATTAATCCATGCTAAAAAAATAGTATATAGCAATATAAATGCAGTATACATATTATATGTTTGAGTAAAAAAAGTCGCACCTCGCCTCATCTAAAATCTTTCCTGACATTGAAGGTCTCGATTAATTCATTACGGACCTTGGTCGAGTAGCGAACACGCTGCATATAGGGTTTTGTAGTCGACAAATAGATAGAGAGTGTCGACCTGAAATTCCCGGATCTTTTCCAAAATCTACCGTAGTGTGAATTTGTGATCGGAGGCGGACCCTCCTGGACTGATAAAGCTCACAAAATACTGAAAAAAATATTATATAGTCGATGTTTAGGAGTCTTATTCTTTTATCGTTGTCGCAGTCGGAAGGGTCTCCTTTCTTATGTATCAGGCAAACGATGCTGAGATTGCATGTTTAGGTCATGCTTTCCGCCGGCCATACGTTACAGATGAGCTGGGGCATGCTCCCATTAATAATATAAAAAACGCCTACTTCGCTGAAGTTTTCGTACCCACTGAATAGATCGGATCTGCAGCCCGTAGACTCTAACTTCTTACTCCAACAGTGTGAAGGTTCTGACTTTTTAAACAACTGTTCGCTTTGGTTACAACTTCGAGAATCAGTAAATCCATATTTGAAATCGCTGAAATGGTACAACTGGTTTAAACCGTTTATTCGTACCGCTGCGTTGTATTATATTTAAATTCTTTCACGTAGAGCATGGTGAAAATTATACCGGCATTGGAAATGGGGGTGAAACGCGGTGATACATCAAAATATAAATTATTAATTTCAATGCGGCATTGAAAGTGTTGTGCAAAATTAGATTGAGTCTGTGTGAAACTACCCATGTCCGCACAAAACGAATGAAAAAAATATAGTTTTAAAAAGTAGGACTTTAGAAAATGCTGGCAAAGATATAGATGATGACGACACCGCGGCGTTTAATGCCCTCATGGTGTCATTAATTCCATGGACGTGCGCTTAATTTTTGAAAAAATATAGATATACGTATATATGTATGTATATGTACATGTTTCTAAATTAATAATTTTTTTTTAGGTTGGCGAGGAAAACGTTAATTCAGCCTTATCATTAATAGAGTATGATCGATATTTTGATCCCGTTATGAAGTTTGTCTTCGGCCATACTTTAATCTGTAAAGATCTGAATGTTGCTAAGCAGGTAATCAAAAGCCAAATAAATAAATAATAATTAAAACGCCGTAATTTTAAATAGGTAACGTATCACCGTCAAATATACTGTCGTTCAGTAACATTAGAGGGTGATGTTGTCGATCCCGAGGGTACGCTTTCTGGTGGCTCCAGACCAAAAGGAGGGAACATTCTCCAAGAATTAGCCGAAATAAAACAATTAGAGAATGAAATTAGTTCTCGTAAAAATGAGCTACAGAAAATTGATCAGCAATTAGTGTAGGCTTAAATAAGTTTGCATTGATTGTGTTTTAAAAAATAATCTAAAATTTTGTTTGTAATTTTTAGTTCCATTGACAAAGTTGCCAAAGCGTATAACTCTGCAAAGGAGCGCGTAGAATTACGTCAACATGAACTTAATGCGTGCGTTCAAAGGTTGGCACAAACCACATTCCAACAGCACCAAGAAGAAATCAAGTCTTTAAAGGAAAGAATAGGTCAGTGTCGTACTTGTACTTAAAAAAAATTTATCATTTTTATAACACATCAAAGCATCGACATAAATAATTCAATTTCTCTATATTTCGATAGTTATCTTGGAGGAGGATCTTGTAAAAAATCGGGAAATTCAGAAAACCTCAACCGCCAAAGTAAACGATATTCAAGATAAACTTGCTGATGCAAAAGGATTCCGTGAGCGTGAACTCAAAGCGGCCACCGAAGAGATGAAAATCGCTAAAAAGAAAAGTGAAGAAAGTCACAATAATTGGAAAAAACATGAACAAGAATTTGAGACTTTGCAGTTGGAAATCGACGAACTAAAAAAAAGTACCGAGGGTTCACGGCAACAGCGCGATGAAATGATTGCACATTTGGAAAAGCTTAAAAGTGATTTTAATGAACTCAAAACCGGCTCCTCTGGCCTCGTTGAAGCAGTTGTCGAAATAAAACGAAGGATCAAGGAGCAAAAAGAAAAAATTAATTCTCAGAATAAAGAACTCAAATCGGCGTATACTAAAAAGGAGAAGCTTGGCAAACAAACTCAAGAGATGACACTTGAAATAAAAAAGAAAGAAAACGAAGTGACGAAGGTCCAGAACGAAAACAAAGAGAGCTTTAATAAAATCGAAGCTCTAGAACAAAAATATGGTTGGATAAAAGAAGATCAGGAATTTTTCGGTACAAAGAACACCCGGTACGATTATTCAAAGGAAGATCCAGTAGAAGCTGGAGTGAAATTAAATTCGATGCGGGAACAGAAAGATAAAATGGAACGAAATATAAATTTAAAAGCAATGATGCTTCTTGACAGAGAAGAGGAGCAATATCAGGAGACGTTGCGACGGAAAAAAATTGTTGAACAGGATAAACAGAAGATTCAGCATATAATATGTAAAATGGATGAAAAGAAAAAAGAAAAAGTCGAAAAGGCTTGGAAAGTAGTCGACGAAAACTTTAGCAGTATTTTTAGTACATTATTGCAAGGTGCTCAAGCGCGCCTCAATCCAGTTATGCAAAATAACAGTCTTCTTGGGTTGGAAATTAAGGTAGGATTTAATGGTGTGTGGAAGGACTCATTAGGAGAGCTAAGCGGAGGTCAGCGATCTCTGGTAGCCTTGTCATTGGTATTGGCTATGTTAAAATTCTCTCCGGCGCCTTTATATATTCTGGATGAAGTCGACGCGGCTTTAGATATGTCTCATACTCAAAATATTGGAAATATGTTAAAAGCTCATTTTACAAGTTCACAATTTATAATTGTTTCTCTCAAAGACGGAATGTTTAACAACGCCAACGTGCTGTTTAGAACAAAGTTTGAAGAAGGTGTCTCAGCAGTAACAAGGACAGTTAATCAGAAAACTCTGAAAAATAAGAAATAGAAATTCTAAATTGTTCTGGGTAATGCGCTAGTTACTAATTGTAAAATTAATTTTGGCAAATAAAGTGTACGTTTTTGTTTTAATATTACATAACAAAGATAAATACTGCATGTAAATTTAAAATTAGCATTAAAAAATGTGCTCGGCTTAATAATCATCTCAAATCTCAAGTTTAGAAGTGGGTTAGGATTTACTTTTCTTTTTGATTCTTAACGGTTCATGAGGTCTATAAAATTGAAGTCACAAGTTGAGATTTATTTTATTTAAATAAAATTTTGTGGCTGGAATAGGTTGGGAAACCTCGTTTCTACATAAAATCGATTCTTTACGATGAAAAATTATTTTCATTGATTGAAGAAAAAAATATTGAATCTGAATCTGAACAACAAGAAAAACGATAGGAAAATCTGCTCTGAATTTACAGGTATGCTTTATATTAGGTGGTGCCAAGATCTATGAGGACCTGAACGTGAAAAAACAGTTATATACCCTTTGTGGCATGTTGTCGAGCCCTTATTGTGTGTTATTATATTACTTTTTATTCTGTTTTTGCCATTTTCATAGGTCTATTGCTTTTCATATTCCGTTTCTATATATGCTGTCATATACGGCCTTCAAATCATAACTATATAATCATTAGTCGTTCCTGTACATGCTGTTATATAGTTGGTAGCCTTTGAAATATCAAAAACTATCGGACAATATCGTGAATCTTTCATAAGCCGTGTATATCGCTTATGGAATGCCCTGCCGCGCTTTTTATTTCCTGACCTTCAGACATTCAAAACGAACGTACATCGGTACTTCTCTTTCTCTCATCGCTAGCTTTCCTCACCCGCGCTGTGTGCAAACATTTTAAGAGTACCTTAATCCCCTTAAGCTGGCCGCAAATGTGCATAAGCAGATTGGCTTTGTCTAAAGAGCTGACAGCTGGAATGTTATTGTAAATGAGCGTTGTGATGTACGATGAGGCAGAATTTCTGATGTTTTTGACAAACGACCAAAAGGTTTATGCATATTCGGGACCTAAGAAACTCCCCCCTAAGCCTTGCCGGGTTACCGGTGGTCTCATTGTGACTTGAGACTCAAACAAGCCACAGCTAGTAGAGCCTCCGACTGCGTCCGGAGAAGCCTTGCATTTTTGAGCTAGCTATTTTACTACCTTTGGGAGGATTGTAGTATTTTTTGCGTCAGTTTATGGTTATATTGGAATTTCGCACGCTTAAGGAAGACCTTGCAGTCATTCCTGGTTCGTTTGAACTTCTTTCGGTTTTCCTGTCGGGTTGGCCTTGAAGGACCGAAAAAACATTTCTCTAAACATGGCAGCCTCTTTACAGCCCGAATTGTACCATGCCTTTTCTTTTGGTCTGATACTCTTAACCCGATGAGGGACAAAGGATCTCATCCCAAAGAGAATAGTATCTGTCAGCAGCGGCATCCACGTCGTTATCGAGGAAACGTAATGACCAGTTAAAATTCCTAAAGAAAGTTGTTAATTTCTCCTCAATTGGCTTTTTCGTATTCCCATACGGTTCTTTTGGGCATCTTTTCTCTAATTATATGGTCAGTGTATGAGAAATTAGCTGATATGACGCAATGGTCCGACCTGCCTAGAGGGGAGAGCACACCAACGGTGTATTTATCAGGGTGAGAAATTAAAAACAAGTCCAGGGTGTTGGCTGTATGACTATCAACGTCTGCTATTCGCGTGGGTTCATTTACAAGGTGGGTCAAGTTGCTTTCCACAGCGAAGATCTCAGCACACCCTCCTTCAAGGTTTGTCTGTCCAGAATGTCGAATCCACTCACAATTGTGGACATTAAAATCGCCCGTAATAACGATTTCGGTATTAGGATACATGGATACGATTCTTTGAATGGATTCAGACAGCGCATTGCTATCCAGTTTAGGGCCAATTTGCTTACGGATATGGAATTTTAACTATATGAAATTGAATTCCGGATTGGAACGGGGATTACATTGTGGCGCAGTTTGGTAAGCTACATATATCACTACGCACGCAAATGGCGAGACCGCGTGTTTCACTAAGTGCCAAAACAGCAGGGCTGTATTTACGTGGACGTACGCAGAGAAATTATTATTATTTGCATCGTTCTTTGAAAAAAAAAGAACAAACACAAAAAGCAAAAACATCAACGATGATAGCAAGGCTGCGAAATGAAAATTCTGATGTTAGTTCGCCGAATTAAAATGTTTCAGGTGTTATGCCCTTACAAAATTCACACTCACAACCCGCTATACATCAGTTGTTACATAACACTGCCACTGCGCGAGGCATATGACATATACTCGCACAGCAACTGCAGTTAGCGAGTGCAAGCAACAGTGCTTACGACCAAGAGCGGGAGAGATGGGGTACCCGCACTGTATAATATGTTTTATTCCGTCTTTACTGCACTGTAAATGTAAATATTCTCTGCACCGTAAACGTGCTTCCTTTATTGATACAGATTTAAGATTTACTTACATTACTATGCTTAGTGCTATTTATACTAATTGCTGTCTAATCGAGTTGTTTATTTGTTGGCTGATAAGATTGTTTTCCTCTTCGCCTGCTGCCTGACTAATTTGTTTTTCTCTTCTTTTGTTTGTAAAGTTGTATTTTTTCTTTTTTTTGCTGGAAAATGTTTTGCCTAGTTTTGTTACCCAGTTGACAAACATGTTTTGTTTACTGTTTGATGTTGTTTTGATTTTGTTTTCGTAAATACGTTCCTTAACTCGCGTGCGTGTGTTACGAGTGCACTGATTTCGGTGTGCACCCGTCGGTGGTCGACTCGGTACTGACCGATCCCCACGCGGGGATACTTTAATCTAATTGTTTTTAAAGTTTGAGTTGGTGCACGCTTCTTCTCAATTCAACTTATGTTAAATATTATTATTTTTAACACATCTTTTTCAGGTATACACAATTGTTATCGATCGTTGGATGGTTCATTCTGCCAACAGTGGATTATCATCGCCATTAAACATGAGTTTCTTCTGATTGCAGTTCGCAACGGCCTATTTGTGTTGATTCGTTAACATTCCGGCTATCCCTTGCATTAATTATGTATTTATTTATAAAGCCGTGTATATTTTTTTCACATGTTCGGACACTAAATCGGAGATCGTAATCCTCAACTTACCAGATGAAGTAACTAAAATAAGCGGTTTACTTAACCGGTATTTATTTAGATGCCAAAAACCCTCAAATAGCTTGTCCGTTAAATAAAAATACTTTTATTTTTCATTAATTTTCCATTCTACATATCGCGGCCTTAAAATTATGATCACTTTATATTGTAATTATTTCTGCGTTAGCCAGTCGGTTACAATTTCCTCTGTATGAAAATTATCGATAATAATCTAGAAATAAAAAAGTAGTATTAAATGTTAATTTTTATACTGTAAAATAAAAATCACCTCTTCTCCAGGCATAATAGCTTGTGTTGAAATTTCATCCTCATTGAAACAATCATCAGCTGTAATGGGTGGTTTTTTATCCGTAACAAGGTTTTTTTCAGGACCATTTGTTAAATCTTCTGAATGCTGTTCTTTCATATGAAAACGTAAGGCAAACATACGTGCGTACACTGCTCCACAAGTTCCACATCGATGTTTTAAATTTTCATTGGATTTGTTTGCTTTGTTGTGGGTTTTCATGTGCATTTTTACAGCATATAAACTGGCAAATGGTCTATTGCATTCAGGACAACTATACGGTTTTGTATGGCTATTCTTATGCCCACAAAGCTGCACCGATGTACGAAACGATTTTGGACACATCGGGCATTTATATGGACGGTCTTCTGAATGAGTGTTTAAGTGGTGAGAATAAACTGCATATGCTTTAAAACGTTTATTGCATTGTGCACAGACAAATGGTCGGATGTCAGTGTGTGTCCGTAGGTGAAGAGTAAGAGAATATGACACACGGAAGCACTTTCCACACACTTCACATTCATGCGGCTTTTCACCTAAAATGTTCGCAATATTTGAGTTTGTTTAGTTTTGGTTGGATGTTAAATGTGTTTACCTGTGTGTATCCGCTCATGTTTTACTTTTTCATGTGGTCGAAGGAATTCTCTTCCGCAATAATTACATGCAAACCGTGCTCCAGGTTTTGCTGTTTGCTGTGCTCTTGCCTGTGTCGGCTGATCAGCATGTAACTGCATATGCATATCGTAGCTAACTTGATTTTCAAATTGCCGGTTACATATGCTACAATTATGCTCTTCGAAATTTTGATGCATATTTTGATGAATGGATAATAAAGCATGATCAAAACTGTAAGGAAGATATGAATTGATTGTAAATTATATATGTATGTACATATGCGTTTCATTTATTAGTATAAAAAACTACCCTTTACAATTTTAAAAGTGTCTGAAATATTGTTAAGGTAAAGTAGATATTTAATATGACAAAATGTATGCGCTCAATTTCAAATAAGAACTGGATTCTCTTAAACACGGAACATCGTGTTTACTTAAAATGGCGCTACAGTACGGGAAAGGTCAGAGCGTATGTGTTTCAAATTAAGGGTTGATTACAAATCATCCGCGAGAGTACGGCTTTAAGCAACGCCTTGATTTGTTAAGCTTTGATGATTAAACGTGGCCTCTCTCGACATGTTATAGCAAGTAAAGTGTCATCGAACTTGTTGTGTTCAGTATTTTAAGTTAAGGAAGAAATTTCTGGCTTACCAATATCGTATTGAAATCAATAGAAGATCAAAAATAAGTTATTTAAAAAAAAAAATCCTTCAGTATTGGTTTTGCAATAACAACATTCCTTTTATATTACTAAATTTGGGTCTAACATAACTTAAACTAAACTTGCCGCTTTTAACGCACGCTGCATGTAACAGACCTGAAGAAAAATGAACATATTTTATTATGGAAACAAAATGAGACAAACTGCCCGAATGTTGAAAATTTAAAAATACAGAATATGGAAAAAAAAATATACTCTGTGACTAAGTGTTTATATACTGAGCAAAAGTTCAATAACTAAATTTGTTTGCAAAAGACGGTTGCTCTATACATATGTACATACAGTTATGGATAAAAAGAGAAAACCACAGAATATAAATTTTAATAACGTTTCAAACTTGTATGTAATTTCATTGTACATCTACATTATGCTTCACAAAAATTAGTTAAAAAAAGGTAAACAAATGGGACAAATAAATTTATACCACTAAGCAGTTCATCATGTTCTCTTTAAAACTTCGTACTTAGTAATGGATTATATTTTTTTTTTGTAAATGTACAAACTCCTCTTGTGTAGCATATGCTTATCGGCATGGTGTATTGTACAAGGCTGCTGATATTCTGATCCACAACTTTTTCTTATTTTTGACGTAATTGGACAGCAAGAGAAAAAAAGATGTTTGGGCTCAGTGGCTATTTCGCTCCATGGGTGGTATCCAACATTTAATGGGGAGACTAAATTATTAGTGTAAATTGACTTAATGTTGTATTGAGGCAACCATTTATCTCACGAGATTTTAGTTGCCTGGAAAAAAAGGCTTTTGGTCACGGCTGGTATTGAACCCCGAACGAAGCAGTCAAAAATCAAAATTTCGATTATTCCTTCGATCAATACTTAGTCTATCAAGTAAAAGAATCTTTCGGGTTTTTTGATTTCAGATGAACTAAACCGGAGATATCGTGATCACCGCCGAACACCTTTTTGTGGAGGACCTTCAGGAGATCGTCTACAGGAGCACACCAGATCGATATTTTTACAAATCATTATTGCCCTTATAAACTTAGATGTTGCCACTAAATGTACCTATACTTTTTGTAGTTGGGTTTCATATAAGTACAACTGCAGATGGCATGGCTCCAAAGGTTGCAGGCACACCAAACAAATACTTCCCGACGTCTATAAGAAGTCAGCGGCCTTCCTGCTATCCTTCAGCAGGAAAGACTGCAGGTTGCTTACTGCACTAAACTTTCGCTAAGCACTTATATGCGCTGGGCGTAAGTGGTACAATATCCTGCGACGCTTGCTGTGAAAGTGAAGACGACATCGCTGAGCACTACCTCTGTGAATGTCCGGTTTAAGCTCGCATCAGGCTGCAGGTACTCGGCGTTGACGTGGTGGGTGCTGGTACTCTAGACACTTTATCATTGAAGCGCTTACTCATCTTTCTTCGAAAGACTGTAAGATTCCATTAAAATGAACTTATAACTTAGTTCTTTGGCTGGGTGCTTTATTCCGACAAGACAAAAAAAAAAACACTTTTTGTAGCATAACTGGATATATGCCATCGGCGCCAGGCGACTTGAAGTTTCATCAGTCACCAAAATATTCGTAGAAGACAAATAGTTAATCTTCTTATAGCAGTGGTTTTAAGTTCTAGCAGTGGTTGAAGGAAAATTCTGATCAGGTTACCTGGAAAAAAGAGTCTCTGGTTTCGATTTAGCGTAGTTGCGATTCGATTTTCTGAGTGTTTTTAGTCTAGGTGATTTGCCTCCTTTGAAGATTTTGACTAGCCGTGTCCTTCGGTCTTTTTACAAAAGTTTCATATAATCTTTTGCGCCGACCTGTAAGGATTCTTGTCTTCCTCCAACTTAGTCTTAGGTGACTTTTTTAGAAGTGTGTTCCACTATAGAACAGGCGAGCAACATAGGTAGATAAGATAGTTTAACAAGGTGAAGACTTTATTTTATTTTTATCTGTTTTTTTTATAGGTAGTTTTAAGTTTTATATATAATATATTTCTTTAAATGTCCTTCTACTAAGTTTTTAACAATAAAAGTATTTTCTTAGTGTTAATTCATGTAAAAAAAAAGTAAATATATAAACAGGCAGAAAACCAGGCAGAATCAAAATTGGATGGCTAAACTGCGCGTCCGGGAACAAAAACCCCTTGCTACACGTTTCAGATATCTTGAATTCGGCCACACTGCACCTCAATGCAAAAACGAGATGGACCGCTCAACTCGGAAGACAAGTTTTGGATAAAACTCTCGAAAAAAACAGTGAAAGAGCGGAGAATTTGTCACATCACCCCACTCGATCTATAACTACAATATATGACGTACCAATGCCCACACGAATATCCAGTAAAAGGGGTACATCGTGCTATTGGTGCAGACAAGAAATAAAAGCATTCAGAGCAAATTGTCTACAAGAAGGAGAGCTGATTTTCAAGAACGACTAAACATATTCCGACTGGCAAGAAAGGGAAAGGCTATCAAAGAAAGCAAAGGATGCTTCAAGCGCCTGTGCGACGAAACCTTTGAAATTTGTAACATACATATATAAATACATTCTGCTCTCAAATTAACCGCCCAAAGCTGCGTCTGCTTCTTATTTAGGTTATGGCATTTTCAGTTGTTTTTTTTTTCAATTTTATTACAAAAATTTTTATCAGGATAAATTTATGAACTCTTAAGTGTTTCGTCCAGGATCTGGGATGCATATAACATAGATCTTGCGTTGCCATAATATATTTTGTAGTTCGAAATATTTACTTACCAGTGTGCCGACGGAACAGCTTATTTTTTAAAAGCGTCGTGAAAATTCTTATGAATATTTCGAAAAACTGCCCAGCGAAGTAGTGATCCCTATATGTTTACATCTCCAGGCGTGAGAAGTCCATTACGCATACGCATGTAGGGACTTCTTCCAGTATTTCCCCTATTTCGGAAAGACGCCTTCCTGTATTGAAATGTTTATACAGCGTTTTTTCTAATGTGCTCCAGTTATAGAGATAACTTGGTCACTTATTTTTTGGAAATCAAATTTACATATATTTTATTACCTAATTCTATTAATTAATTGATTTAACGAAATTTGTTAGTATTTCTTCACATGCAAATTTATTAAAAGCTAATCACAGAATCTTTTTGAGAATGAATTATAATATATATAATATACATATATATGTATACATACAATAATAGAATTATGGAACAACTTTCTTTGACATTGGTTCTTGTTTTTGTATCAGGCAGTTTATTTGCAAACTAGAAAGACTTCTCCCTTGTGTCTCGCAGTCTACAACAAAAATAGTAAACGTAGAAAAATAACTAACAAACTTATTACTTCGGAGCTCACTCTTAGTTCAGTTCAGTTCATTTATTAAAGTCTTTCTTTTCAGATTACATTAGTGATACGTTTTTCTTTTTCTTACAACTAAGTAACATATATATCAGGGACTATAATGTATGGTCCTCTAACATCAATTGAATATAGTATTTCAGAGCATTGTGGTATATTTTTCTTATTTTCTATTGCGCTCTTGCTCACTGAGCGTTTTATATCAATTGCTATGACGTCGCAGCGTCATAAAAAGGCTAAGGGAGAGAGGTGCTAAGCGCATTCTCGCTCCATTACAGATACTAATAGCTGGATTGACATTTTTATGTTATAATGTTTAGAAACATAAATATATTGTGAACATGTTTTTTTCTTCTTTTTTTTCATAAGATTTTTACTATTTAATATTAACAATTACTTTATTTATGCCAGCTAGGTCATAATGAGTTGAAAGTACATAAATTAAGACTATATCTACTTATATTATATTAAGTTTTAATTGTAAATATCAGCTAGGTTTCTTTTTAACGCAATATCACAATACGTTTGTACTTAGGGTAACGTTTGTAGTTTAATTTAGGCTTAGCCACGGTTTGAACCGTGGGCTGTTTGCTGATAAAAGGCTGGTAAAGTGCACCCCGAGTCAGTGGAGGGTTCTTCCATTTCAATACCGATCGGCGAGAGGTAATAAGAGTCATTCCATGTGATACTGATTTGTGATGAATAGATTTCCCGAGTCAAATCATTTTCAGAGTAACCCATTTTAACTATTGTTTTCTTCATCAGGTTGGTTGCATAAGCCATCAGAGGGACTACCTTAGCATCATTATAAATTGTCGAGTTAGGGAATCGTTTAGTTCTAGTTTAAAAGTTTTTATGGATTCAGTATTTTAGAATCTTCCTTTCGAAAACCTCCAACTCTACCGCCACCGATTTCGAAATTGAAAACCAGCAGGGAAATGCATATACTAGTATCGGTCTGATCAAGGTTTTGTAAAAAAGTAGCTTTGTTTTGTTTTGCAAGGAACTGTGTCTCAAATAGGGCGTAAGCATATTCGAAACTCTAATTGCTTTCTCCTTCACTGTTCTAGCATGGCTGTTAAATTTGAATAGGTTTGTGAAATTCACTCCTAGGTACGTCAATTTCTTCTTAAATGGTATTTCCAAGCCATTAATTTTTAACGATAGAAATTTGCTGTCTCTCACATCACCTTCCTTGCCCCTGCCGTACGAATTCCTTATGCATATTCCCTCAGATTTCGGAATGTTTATCTTAATACCCCACTTGGAGCAAAATTTATCTTAATGCATCGTGTGGGAAGTCCGCATGTGCGTACACAAGGGTGTCATCAGCAAAAAGCAGCGTAGTTGAGTTTGATATACCATGCCCTAGTGAAGTGTGAGGAAAATCGAACATATAATCATTAAATAGTCCGGGGGCAAGAACTGATCCTTGCGGCACGCCACTGAATATTTGAAATAGCTCAGATTTACATTTGGACTGCAGCTAATCTATCTTCAAGATAGTTGAATAATATCATAAGCAATTCAGTGGGATATCCAATTTCACTCAACTTATAAAGCAGGGCAACCCTCCAAATCTTGTCAAAGGCTTTTTCAACATCGAGACTACAGGCAACTGTGCATTTTTTACTTCTGAGGCTATTTGTGACGTCGTTATGTACCTTAAGTAAGGCATGTGTTGTTGAGTGACCTTTGCGAAAGCCAAATTGATGAACAGGAATATGCTGATACGAATTATCGATATGTTCATTCATTTTGTTGCTAATGACCTTTTCTAGAATTTTGCCCACATTAGAGAGTAATGAAATGGGCCGAAAGTTAGACAAATCCAGTAATTGTTTTTTTCTTTATTGGGATTAACGTCGCAATCTTCCGATCACGTCTAAAGTACCCAATGTTAAAACAAAGTATTCAATGGCTACATTTGAAATTTTTTTAAGAACGAAGTTAGATATTCCATCAGGGTTTACCGATTTTTTGCTGTTGAGGTTATGGATTATACCAGAAATGAAATATTCACTAAATGCTCGAGCTTTACTGGGAGAATCTACAATAGTGATGCCGTCGACTTCAACGTTCCTTATTTTCGATTTTGTCGATTTTCCTATGAGCCTGTTTAAATCCTTATATGCGTGAGGACCAGGTGTTATATTAGAGAGTCTCATTTTGAGCTGTTCATTTAGCCACTTCGCTACCCTTTCTTTAATGATTTTGCTTAGTAATGATATTCTGCCAGATTGTTCAATGTATTCGGGTGTTGTCTTATTATAACTATTGTGGAAAATTCTTTTTAATCTTTTCTGCCAAATGTGTTTGTGCTTGTATAGTGTGAGGATATGGTCCGGTAGTGAAGCATACTTTCTGTAGGATGGAACAATTGTTTTTGTATTGTTTTGGGTGGCCTGGGTTATGGCTCCGTTAAACTTTCTGATGTAGTCATCAATTTCGGTATCAGTTAGATTTGAGATTATTGAGAGTTTGTGTGGAGCCAAGTTAATATCTAGGTCTCGCCGAAACCTAACCCAGTTGGTGTTTTTATATGATATAAAACCCCTTGGCTTGTAATGTGGGATAATAGCGTCTGCAAAACCAATTTCCAAAATAAGCGGAAAATTTTCAGAGAACGTCGGGATTGTGTATTTGCTAAAGTTTGGATTGATTGAGTCTATCAGATGGTTAGAAATCAGGAACTGATCCAGAAAAGCAGAACTTCTTGGAAAGGACGGGCTTGCGGCTGTTAAATTTGTGAAACTTGTATTTGGACTGACGATCCACTTTCTAAGACTTTCTCCGATAAGATTCATAATGTTATCACCCCATATTGGATTTTTGGCATTGAGGTCTCCCCCTACTATCACTCTATCACATCGATCATCAAGGATGTTAAGTTTGTCTAACTCAGGGATTATTTGGAGATGGAGATACCATGTTAGTTGGTATGTACATGGATCCAAAGACAATTTTTTTGAGTATACCACCTTGCTTCAGGTCAATTGAAATGAAAAACGTCGAAAAATTTCTTATCCCCGGATCTACAATTTGGAATGATATATTATCGCGTATTATAACCGCAACCCCGGGTTATCGCATCTTTTGACGATGAATGAACTCAGATGAATACTATGCTTAGATTTAAAGTGTGTTTCCTGTATAAACGCTATAGATATTTTGTTGCTTAGGAGAATTTTCTCGAGCTCGATTCTCCTAGAGTTTCCGATCAGGGACGAAACGTTGAAATTTAAAATTTGAATGGCCATTACACTAAACCTGCTCCTACAACTTCACTTAGAAGTTGCAGGTATTTAAGACATAAGTCCGCTTTATTTTGAAAATTGTGCCTGTTTTTCACGAAGCTCTCTATTCGAGCTAAGAGCCCGGCAACATCCACACTAAAAAGCTCCTTGGAGAGTCCAAGGAAGGTTTCAAGGTAGTTTGCTTCCGAATGGGAGGGGCTGGGTTTGAAATGGTCAGCAAAAGATATTCCTGGCTTTATGCCGCTGAGGTTTTTGATGACATCTTTTAGCACTAGTTCATTTCTGCTCTTTTTATCGAGCGCAACTTTAAACATAGACCTACGTTTTTCTATGTACTTTCTGTAGGAGGTGCATCCCCTGAAGTTGGCAGGGTGGCCGAAAGACTGGCAATTAACGCAGTATGCTGCTGAGCCCTCTGCTTTTTTGAGCGCACACTCACCAGGACCGTGAAGTCCTTCACACTTAACACATTTATAATCTCTTGCGCAGTTTTTATCGATGTGACCATAAGCCTGGCATCTTCTGCATTGCAAAGGACCCTTGTTCCCAATAGGCCTATCCCATTTAACTCTACTGTAAAACATATGTCTTATTTTAATAATTTCGCATACATCCCGACCTGGTAGCAATCGAACAAGGAAAAGCTTATAATTTATCTCCTGCCTTTTTGATTTCAAAGTTTCGAATATGCACACGCCTGCTATTGTGTTTGGTACACGCTGGTTAAGCTCATCCTCAATTTCAGACGGTTGGTAAGTGGTGGTTAATCCGCGCAGTATGAGATTGGAGGTTTTTTCTTCAGGAAGAGTATATGAATGAGCTTGGGCGTTTTTAGAGTTACGGAGATGCTCCATTAACTCGGAGTGCACTTTGTTGTTATTCAGAAATAGTTTACTTTTAAATCTAGTTACATTTATAACTTTAATTTCCAAATCTGGAACTTTCTTTTTTAGGTCGTCTACAATCTGACCCATATTTGCCTTAAATAAGATAATAGGGGGACAAAATCTGGTTTTGGGTTTCAAATTTACATTTTCTTCTTGGTTAATTACTCTTTTTGGCTTTTCTAAGGGAGGAGTAGGAACGGACTTACTTTTTGCTGAGATTTCTTCTGTGCCAAGAATACAAAAATCTTCCAGGATGGAGAAACGGTTACTGCTGTTGATTTCGACTGTAGGCTCCTTAAGTTGGTTGCTTCTGTCTGATAGTGTTCTCTTTCTTTTCCCGTTGGTGTTGGTTGTCTCCCAATTTTCCTCATTAGAGTTTTCTGCCTCCATTGCGTCTTCAGGTTGATATGAAGTGTGGCCAATTTTAAGCAGATGGACGGACTTGGCGGAATTTTAAGTGTTGGCGAAGGTGGTTTCGTTGGCGATTTTTGATGGCGGTTTACCGCTAGAATGTGGTATCACTTTGCTTAGAATCACTGAATGTTCCGTTACACTTTCATTTGCCCATGTATGTTGTGCCTCATGTTGTTGCTCGAATGTTTTTTTCCCCTCCCCTTCATTATGGCGGGGAGGCCGTGAGTACTTTTAACACTTTTATTCCGTCTTGTAATAATACTTATTACACTTTTAGTCTTTGTATTTTTATAGGTTTTAAAATTATTTTTTTTTTGTTCTTTCGGTCCTTAGACCTGATAACTATCACTTTTTTATTTTTTTTTTCTAATTGCGCACACGATAAGCACGTCCACTCGCATCGGCTGCTAAGATTTTTTTTTGTCGAGCTCACTCTTACTGAAACATTTATCTGATTGATTGTTTATTTTTTTTAAATTTCGATAGCATTGAATACATCTATTATACATATTGCATATTTTAAAGCTAGATCCATTTCTAGGAATTCGCATGTATAGTATAACCCCTACTTTACTTAGTATCTATTGCAATTGGTTCCTCGAGGTATTTAAAAAATTGGGGGTTTGTCATTTGTGTTACGATATATGTACATATAATACATTGTTTGTATGCCAGAAAATTCTTACCTTTTGTTGCAAATTTCACAATAGAACTGATTCCTATTGTTTGAACCATCAGTTCCAATTGGCATTGCATCCTTAATTGTTTTTGTTGGAATTGTTTGATGCATTTTAGCATGTAACCTATAAAATATTAGTCAACATAAGTAATAAAATTTAATTCTCATATCTTTACTAACTTTAAATTTTTTGCGGATGTAAAAGTAGTGTTGCAGATATCGCAATGTTTTTTTTCATTAGATATCTCATTGGAACTATCTACAGTTTTCTTCAATTTCCCCTTTTGGTTTTTTTTTGGTTTGTTTGGTTTACTTGGTTTGTGAGTTTTTTGGTGTTGTTGTAGCCAATTTAGTGATGCGAAAATTCTCGGACACTGGGAGCAGTAGAACGAATTTTCTTCAAATTCTTTCTTAATCTCTATCGTTTGACATTGAGTCTTTATAGTTTTTCCTTCACCTATCACAGTTTTGCAGTTATAACGCACATGTTCATTATTTAAATTTGTGTTTTTACATTGGTGAAATTCGACATCTTCCAAATTGTTAAAAACAAAATCACATACTTGGCATACAACTTCCGCTGTTTCCTGTACAGAAAAAAAATAATATATTCAAAGTATGAAACATATATGTACTTTTAAAATGTGTCTACCGTATCTACAACGGGTGTTTCTTCCGAATCTTGTTGTTTTTCGGGACTCTTATCTTCTTCATATTCTACCTCCTCTACAATCATTTGAATATTTTCATCATACTCTTGTTCATATTTAACTCTGTCGTGATATTCATTCAGATGATTTTCGATTGAATCGAACGTTACATTGCATAGTGCGCAATGGTAAATTTCCTTTCCTGTATTTTCGTTCTTTTCCAAAGAGACAATGTGCGTGTATTCGTTGTTGTCGTAAAAGATTTCTCTAATATCAGGATGAGTATCGTTTTCTTCTTTTATATCAACGGTATAAATGGATTCATCTAATTCTTCTACGATGTAGTCTTCTTCTATTATTTCCATATCCTCTTCTCCAGGGGAGGCTTGCGAAAACTCTTCTAAAAACAATTAAAGCAGACAGGTAGTGCATTTTTTTACTTATAAACAAAGATTGGTGCTTACCTGACATGTCCTTGAATAAAAAAAAATAAACACTTTTTATTTTAAATAAAAACGATGTTTGGAAAATTAATTAATTGAATTATGTATAACTTCACTGCGCTTGCAATTTTACCACGCACAACTTCACGATTGATAAAACGCCAAAATCTGACTTTTGGCTTGATATCAATTTGTCATTCGCATTAAATGTCATGAAGTTGACAGCTGTATCACTGAAGTCGTATTCAGATAAAATGCTACTCACGTTTAACTGAATGGCATCGTTTCTTGCGCTTTTAGTGCTGAACAGAGTGCTAATGTCATTGATTTATTATTTTTTTCTTTTTTTTTAATTATTAAATTTATAAATAGTTTTCAATTTTGGTAATTCATCAACATCATTGTCGTGCGAAAGTAAGTTTTACATTTCATTGGATAGCGGAATAAGCAATACGAGGAAAAAATTAAATAAGGTTTTATCTTGTAATTAATATTTTCACGGAATACGTCACCAGTGACTAGCTAATCTAAAAACAATAGAACTTGTATGAACTCTCCATAGAAATAGTGGTTTATTGAAATTCTAGTCAAAATTAAACATGATTTTGTATGGAAGCCTTAGGATTTTTAGTTATGAATATGCAATAATTTGGCCCATTCAATATTCCGAACATGGAAAAGTCTGAAATATTCAAATTTACTTTTAAACTTGGAGCAACTAATTTTCCAGGTGCTAGTGTTGAATCAACAAAACGCAAAATAACGTTTAAAAATGTACTGCCAGCATTATGTATGTATATGTAAATGCTACGATAAAATGACACAAAACGAAAAACAGATTAACTATTTGATGCATACAATTAAACTAAAGTCTTTAATGTTTAAGGCGATCAAATCTTCTACATAGGCTATGGTATTAGGATCACAAAATTTTCTGCAAATTTTGATCATTAAACAAATTGCACCTTGTTGCGGACCGGTTTTTAATTTAAAATGTTCCAGAGCAAGTCACCGCTATTTTGTACGATAAAATGTCTACTGATGAACCGAAATGGTTGTACGGAACCCTCAGCATTTAGTCCATTGCCAGGACTGATTTCGCAAGGAAAGTTGTCCACTGAAGTTTTATCAGATTGCATGTGCTGGATGTTTATACTTTGTCGGTATTGGCTGCACCACTATTGTCATTGAATGCGCTGGACATTATTTAATGCAATATTAGATTATATGCTGTAAATATCCACTTATTCTGACGGGAAATGTCGAGATATGTATTATGTTTGGTACACGATCGGTTTCTACTGATTGCTTACTTTTAAATTAGTCGAAGATCGTTTGCCATTCTCCTTTCGAAAAATTCTCTCGCATTATCGCCGATCAGAATATTTATCTTTTTTAAGTACCTATATGTATAAAAAAAAATAAAAAATGGTTTGCAGCTTTTTGCCGAGATATTAAAGTTTCATTTAAAAAAATCCTTCAAGTCAGTCTTTTCAACGCAAGAATGTGTAGACAAGGTTCAGATCGGTTTTACCATTCTAAAAACAGCCGAGAAAGCACCAACCTACCAGAAAACGGGAAGGACTCACATAGGCTATGACGGACGAATTTTAAAGCTGCAACGACGTTTAGCATTGCGTTAAAAATAATCTAAGCACTAGCCTTAAACTAGTAGCAGAGAATATAATCGGAGCAAGACTTGAATTTGGAGAGTTCTTTATTTAGAAGGCATGCATCTATTTCATAAGACACCGGTACTCAGAGAAGCGTTTGGGGTTTCTGCAACTATATTTTAGAAAACCACTTTGTGAACGAAACATTTATTGACCGGATTCTATACGCCGAGGATGGAATTAATAATTTTCACAAAGTAATCGTAACCATGAAAAACAGTGCTTTCAACAAGATTTCAACATTAATTAATAACAAGTTAATCGGACCATATCGGTTTCATCCAAGACTTAAATCTAATTTTTACTTGGAGGTTTTGAGAGATGAGTTACTAGAACTACCAAGTAACATTTGCTTACTATTAAGCAGTTCACATTTTATTTGTAAATAACATTTATAAATATTTATATGTTTGTGATTAATTACACATTTTTTTTAGACGAGGGTAACGAGGTCAAAATTTTGATTTAAAAATTGTTGACATAATTACTCTAGTTCTTGACATTTAAAGAACTTATACGAGTAATTACGAGTTGAACAATACTCCATTTGTTACCACACAAGCATAAATACCAAGGATGACATGTTCGGTAGGAGAGAAAACAGCGCAAGACTTTGTTTAAAACATTTATATCTCGGATCATTAATTGGGTACTAAGTTCTTGAGATATCTGTAAATTAATTTATACACATACAATTAATTTCCTACGTGTGTGTGTCGCGGGTTTAAAAATACATTTCATTTGACTGCATACTTGATTAAACTGAAAAATAATTCAAGTAATACAAAATACAGCTTATTATACATAATTAAAGGAGTTTATTTTGAAGGAAAGAATTAATTTTAACTAACATTTATTTATAAATCCGACTTATAACCTAATAAAAAAAATGTTATACCTATGACATACTAAATTCGTATGGTTTATTTTTAGTTTTCAACTTCGTATGAAGAAACAATTACAAATACTAAGTTAATAGAGAGCTACTTCAGTCATAATATTATCTCTTTGTAGGTTTTTTCAATGCACTACATAAATTTAGGTTGACGACGAATCGCCTCCAAATCTAATATATTTTCTTGCTGATGTACTTTTCTTACATTTGCTGTTGGCGAGCGATTATTATTTTCTTCCGGTAGAAGACGATATTTTTTTAAATACTTGTAAGAAGCGGTGGACATGTCGCTGGGACTTTTCCCATAGTTTCCAATATTCTTTAAGGGCGATTCAAATATTTTTTGAGTTTGCCCTGTAACGCCTGATACATGAAGCTCCTGCAGCAATTCGCTTAGCTTTTCATTGGGTAGATATTTAAGTGCTAGTTCGTTCATTACTATGCTTTGTTCTGTAGCGGGCTTCTGGAGGCCGCCGTCTGTAAATAGAATGTTGCCTGCACACAATTTGTCCGAATGAGTTTGTTGGATTTTGGCTGGTGAGCCTCCAAGGCCGGTGGTTTTCTTTTGGAAATGATAAAGATTTTCTTCTTCAATCAAATCTTCCTCTTCTATGGAATCATATTTTAAGTGTGGTCGTTTTTGTGGCAAATGCCCTGTAAGTAAAATTATTGCTATTATTTATTTACCGTTTACATGCATTTATTATATACACGTATCATACGTTGAATATAGTAAACTCACACCAACTGGAAATATTTTACAATATGGATTGGTAAAAATCACTGGGTCCTAAATAGAATAAAAAAAACATTCCCCGATGAAATTTAAGTCGCAGTGGAAACACGACACTTTTAGCACAACATGTTCTGCGAAGATTGTTAAATCTGATAAATCTCTATATTGGTGGACAAGAGCACTGCTTGCATTAAAAAAGAAGGGATAGACTATTTAATACCAAAAACTCCAAATTGAGCTCCAAACTCTGAGGGTTTTGCTTGAAGTTCACTTCAACGGTTTTACTCCATCGATGAATAGATTCATACTAAATCATGCTCTAGTATCTTAGTTATGTAGTCATACCAATTATGCTTCAAAATGCGAATCAGGTTGTGATCATGTTCCTGTAGCATTAAGAAGGGAAATTTGCCTAAACACTAAAGTGAAATGACAGTGGTGTCAATGCCCAAAACAGTAAACGAAAAAGACTTAAAAACCCATTAGCATGACATCATTGATTAATAACAAACAAAAAAGTACTTGCCAAGTTGTTTGGTTTTCAAATTTGCAGTAATCTTAATTCAGGAGATCTAACACCAACTTACACCAGATTCGTCAGAATGATTGAAAGGTGCGATAAACAGTTTACGTTGGTTGACTTCCTCAACATTTCACATTCCAAATGCTGGCATTGTTTGCAACGCGTAGAAACCTACCTGGAAGAAATTGATAATCTGTATACTAAAAATGGATAGGTACATACATATTACATATATGTATACATTCATTGCCCCTAGAGTATTCAACGTGTCTATTGGGGTACACACGCATCGGGAGCTTAAATTTGTTTTAATTTTCAAGTTCAGTTACATTATTCTTAATGTTTTGCAAAGTTTGTAAAAATTAAGTGTTCTGATTGCCACGCTTTAGCTGTACAACCATCCGTCGCAAACTCTTTCGGGAGCTCCAATTGCAATTTGTTCGAATAATGGATAACATCATAGTAAATACAAGCAGTATAACGCCGCCGCTTAATGCAAAAATCAAAGAAAATTCTACGTCAGCTAAATCGTCCATTACTCTGGATATGATTTATGAACAGATTTTGATGATTAAAGAAAACCAAAACAGCAAATCGAAGCTCTCCAAGCCAAAAACAAAGTTTGTGAAGAAAGAATTTCATCATTGGAAACCAACGTCAATCTTTAATATTCCCAACATCTCCGATACTGATATCGGTTTGGAATGAATTTAGATATGACTGAAGAAGACATCGATTATTGGCACATGAAGAAAATCACAACCAAACTACAAAACTAATCTTTTAAAAGAATAAATATTCTCCAAGTGAGATTGCTTTCACGCGAGAATAATGAAGGCGAAATATGAGCATAAAGCAAAGCTGGTAACAACGATGTTCAACGTGCATTCTGAGCCACAGAAGAGGTATATAAACGAGAGCCGATCTTACAGCACTCGTCAATCGTGGACATGGGACGGTTTTTATGCGAATGAAGGAAGGCGATGATTTGGTCAAAATAAATTGATAAAAATATGAATTCTGTTGGTACAAATAATTCTATTTCATCTCCCCAACGCATTGAAATAGCCCCTACTTCTTCCTCCAGTCTCGATCAATTTGGAACCCTTTGTTTACATCAGAATATCCGTAGTTTAAGAAAAAATGTTCATCTTTTGTTACTACATATCGGGACGCTCGTCAATTTGCCTAAATATAATAACTGTATTGAGTGAGATTTGGATTTATCAAAATGAGTTAGATTTGTCTTTTGGCAACTGTAATGACTCGTACTCAGCCGTTGGTATAGTAGTGTATGTCAAAATTGGTTATTTATTTATTTATTGAATGGCTACAGAATAATTAAAATTACAGAGTAGCTCAGTAGCCAGAGCATCAAGAGGCCTTAGGCTATCAAAATTGGTTATATGTGTGATTGTTCGTTGATTAATATTTCTAGTGCCGATGTAGTTAAGCCATCCCTTTCATATCCAAATGAAATTCATTTACATTCATTTTATTCATACATTCCATTCATTTTATTCATATACTCTGCATATACATATTGCATGAATTTAGTAAAAGTGTCTTTCTTGATGAGTTGTGTTCTATCTTATATAAATATTGGCGATATAAATATTGATATCTTAAATGAATATGGTACAGATGCTGAAAACTACTTGTTTTTAATGGCGTTGAACGGTCTCATGAGTGTTATTACCCAACCTACTCGTTTATCTAATACAAGTAAAAGTTGTGTTGACCATATTTTCACGAGAATACATACAAATAGTAAAAATTGTTTTGATGGCAATGTTTACGATTTCAGAGTAACTGATCACCATATAGTAACTCTTAGCATTGGTAACAATAATACGTTATTTCATATTGATTTGACGAACAAATTTCATATAAACTATGCAATGTTAAATGGAGCCTTAAAATATGAGTTTTGGGAATTGGTTTACGATTTATAAATAATCAGATTTATTTTTATCGATGTTAGGCAATCATCTAGAAAAGTACACATATTTTCCTATGCACAATTTTAATAGTAAAAAAATACATTGAACCATGGATGAATTCCAATCTCTTAAAGAAAGTAAAAAGCAAATGAAAATTTGGCCAAAAATATTTGATCAAAATAAAAAATAGAAGTAGAAGCTTGCACATGTAAATAAGATGCAGAATGCTAAAGGTAATATTAGAGAAGAGTGGAGAATTGTAGATGATATTTTATGAAAAGATAGAAAGTCTAAGACAGTTGATGTCTTGGAAATAAATGATGCTATTTTTTCTGACTCAGGCAGCATTGCAAATAGAATTAATAAGTAGGTGTTTTAAAATTGAAATTGAAGTTAGAAAAATCATACGGAAGCAGTTAAATCGTACATATATGATGCGGATGGCTCAAACAATGTATCTCGTAAACTTTACTGCTCAAAGCAAGTATTAACTTTGATATACTATGGCCTTGCCAACTCTAAATTGCAGTATGGTATTACAAGTTGGGAAGGATCCAATGATAACACTTTGGTTCCTTACTTATAGGTTAAAAATATTTAGTTAGAATAATTTTTGGTATAAATCGCTTGGTTCTGTTTAGAGAATTGCGAGTTCTTCCGTTAAGACAGCTAAATATATGTATTTGAAATTCACATTGAATTCTTCATCGCAAAGTGCTAACACTCCGAATAGAAACTCAAAACCTTATAGCTTGCGGGTTAATAACCTAGCATTGGTCAATGTTCTGATCGTACGTAAAACCTAATTTTTTAATTTTTTTTAATTTTTTTAACTGTTACTGCACCTAAATGTTTTAATAAACTACCGATTTCTGTTCGAAGAACTCATTATTTTCACCCGCTTGTAAATAAAGTTAAAGATTGGTTATTTACTATAGAATATCCCATTATTGAATCGTTCTTTCGATATGTATCCTAGGAATCATTATTTACTCTATGTTTGTGTTTAGATTCTTCTCTGTTCAGAATCTTTCCCAAGTAAAAATTATAAGTATTTTATATTGTACATACCTCATCCCTATATTTTGTAACACTGATCATAACTAACCCACATCAGTCTCTTCAATTTGTAAAAATATTACTTACGGGTCATCCAAAACTAACTTTAAATAGTTACAGGATGATTATTGCTATTCCTTCCAAATTATCAGTAAAGAATTATTTAAATGTCAAAATACTAGATTTACAATCCAATACCTCATGAAATATTTCTGAAGCTTAAGGCAATACTATAATAGAAGAATGGGTACATAATGTTATTGTGCGCACTTATCAAATTTATATCGAAAGGCCATAATAAGTTTTGCAAATGTGAGTTTACATTTGCGCAAGCACGCAAAAGCAAAAATTTGACAATCAGCTCTGAATTCTCAACTTGACGAAATTTCACTTATATAGTATAGTACCTACTGTGAATTTATGTACAGCTAAATATACTGGTATTGAAATTAATAAAACCATTTTTTTCCTAATTTTCGCAACAGAATTAAAATAATTAAAAAACAAGACAATAGTACACACATGACAGGCAAAATTATTTGAAACTGATAGCTGCATAGACTTAAGCATTTAACCGAATTAAATTCGTATTGCCGTTCAACAAATGCTATTAGTTTCAGTTTGTTTAAGACTACTATATTATAATTGATTCTTAAAACAGGATGGATTTAGAGCCAAAGTGTATGCGTATAATGTGGTTCTCTTGGTTACCGGTAAGATCCTTCTCACAATTAGTGAAATACTATACTGCAATCATGAGCTTTAAAACTTTTGGTTATTGGCCTAAGCTCTGTGGGGTTGTGAATTAAGAAACTAAACGTGCACTTTTCACAAGATATAAAAAGTCCACAATTTAATCCTCCTTCAGTGGAAAGTTCCAATGTATCGTACTATATTGTATGTAGTAAACTAAACTGGAAGCTGAATGTTGAGACGTATAAAGTAATCATTGTATGGTATTTAAAAGTCGCATATTCCGGAAAAAGTGAAAATTATTACAGATACTTTCAGACCCGTATAAGCTTAAGCAGCCTTAAGCCCATTTACTACCACTGTACGTTATCACTTTACCATCGACCTATCTGTCATTATTTTAATGAGTTTTGAATATACATATTACTTTTCTTTGACATTTCACAAGTATGTGAAACCAATGCTCATTTGAGAATAAACAACAACGGTACTTTTTTTTTAATCAGCTGGGATTGTTTTGTTAAATTTTCCGATATTGCGATGTTGTTTTTTTGTTTTTCGTGAAAATTTCTTATTCTACTTTTAATAATTTTATTTTCTTATCAAATAGTTCTAAAACATTATACAAAAACATTTAAAAGTGGAAAAATAAATTAAAAGCTAAATGTTAGGTGTACCTGCTTGGGTACAATGGAAACATTTGAAGTCATTTTTGCATTATTCTTAGAATGGATTTCAACCTTTTTCCAACAGGAGGAGATTCGATAGTCTTACAAATGCAGTTGAGGCAATAAAAGAAGACGAGGGAGGTGCCAGCTATGATGTAACCGTTATACCACCTGATGCTGATGTTACCACAGACGCAGAAGAGATTGCTATCGAAAACTTGGAAAACTAACATTTCCCAAATGATGTTCCAGGTTTTGTACAGATTGTTGTTCGAGATGAAGAATACGACAATGAGGATGATATCAGTTCTGCGAGACTTAGTGCGCAAATATAATGCACACTGTCCACAATGGTCTAAAAACGACATTGACTTGACTATGAGTTCCACCAATAGCTTCGAAAACTGCGTGTTGGATTTCATATCCAAATGAGTTTAGAGAATAAAAGCTTTGTTGAGATTTTCGCAACACTATTTGATGACGATATTGTCCAATTAATTTTAGATCAAACTCGGTTGTATGCCTCCCAACAAAACCATCACAATATTGACATATCGAAACGAGACCTCCAAGTTTTTATCAGCATACTATTTTATAGTGGCTACCATTCAATGCCAAGGGAGTTAATGTAGGCAATTGGACGAGGACACATGAACTCCAATAGTTGCAACACAATATGTCCCGGAAGAAATAAAAAAGTTTATTCACTTGGTGGATAATAGTCAAATAGACCGTCAAGATAAAATGGCTAAAATAAGACCCCCAATGAATTTGTTGTGTCAGAAATTTCAAAAATGGGGCTTTATGCACAAAAATTTATCTACTGATGAGGCCATGATAAAATATTTTGGACATCACTCTTCAAAACAATTTATAAGAGGTAAACCAGTTAGATTCGGATTTAAAAATTGGGTGCTTACAAGTAGTTGCGGCTATTTATATAACTTCGACACATACTGCGGTGCAAAAAAATTTCCTCCAGAAAGATCTCATATGCCATTAGGCTCTCGAGTATTAGAAACTGTAAAATTCCTACCGATAATGTAATTTACTTTAACAACTATTTCTCTTCCAACGAATTATTCGTTTGTTGAGAATGAAAGGACTTAGAGTAACTGCAACTACTAGAGAAAATCGAACAAAAAAATTTCCTTTGCAAATAAAGAAAGAATTCAACAAAAAGAAAAGGGGACATTATGAGAATTATTTCGATGCCAACAACAAACTTCTCTTCATAAAATGGAACGACAATAGTGTTGTCACTATGGGCACAAACTTCGATGGCGTAGAACCGTTACATTCTGTGAAACGTTGGTCGCCTGCCGAGAAGAAAAAGGTTCTTGTACCCCAGCTAAAAGTAATCGCTAATTACAATAAAGGTATGGGGGGTGTTGATCTACACGACCAAGCAGTAAACGCATATAAAATAAAAATAAGAGGCAAAAAATGCTGGTGGCCGCTTTTTACATCAATGCTTAGATCCACATTGGTAAATGCTTGGAAACTGTTCAAAGTTGCAAATAATTCTCAGGATAATTTACTGTCTTTCCAAAGAAGCATTGTACGACATTATCTAAGAAACTACACCCTAAAGAATCCAACAACAAAACGCAGTATTGCATCAAGTGTTGCGTATGCCGAGGGACCCGATTTTCCTCAAAGGATCGAGAAACCCCTAAGATGCAAAGAATGTCATATGAGGGTAAGGTGGAACTGAGAGGTTTCAAAAAACTCCATACCAAGAATAATTACACCTTACTACTGTACTCGTTTGGCTACAGCTCCAAAAACTTTTAAATTGATTTATAAAAAAACAACACTTTAACTTATTTTTATTTATCATTATTTAATAAAAATATGTTGAAAAAAAACTTAATTTAAAACTTTAAACGACTTTGGTTTTAAATGGGTTAATGGAAAAACATAGCAAATGATTGTAAATTTTGGCTGGGCCAGTGTCGTAGAAACAACAACAGTGTCATAGAAACAATAACAGTGTCATAGAAACAACAACAGTGTCATAGAAACAGCAATAGTGTCATAGAAACAACAATGGTGTTATAGAAACAACAGCAGGACCAGGAACTATTCCTGTTTTTCTACTCTTTGATACGTACATTTAAATATCTGCAGCTCTTCGAATCAGTCAGCTCAACTGATTGAAGCCAAAACTGCAGGGTCAGATATTAATATTGTATAAACTGGGTATAGTTTCGCATACGGACTTCATGCCCACATTGACTTGAAATACCATTCTTCTGAATCTTCTTAAGCAATGTAGCATAGGAGCGAAATTAATCGGCAGATCACTTCATGTTAATCAACTGTAAAGGCAAGGCATGGCGCTGGGATCCTCACAGAAATGCTTAAAGGCCGAGTTATTGGACATAGAAGATGCCGCCTAACTACCGCCAATAAGTACAATTTAAGAATTTTACAATACTTATTGGTAAATGTAACGCTGCCGATGGAATAAAATGAAATATTGTGAAGCGCTATCGAAAAAACTTAAGAATCATTATGTTCAGCATACTGTCAAAGCCAAACTCTGCTTGGTTCCTCGCCTCAAAGAAATGGTAGGAAACCGCGGTGCAAACAAATTAGCTCGCAATGATCGTCCACTGACTCAGAACCGAAGCATCAGGCTAGTCTCAGATTGCAAGTGCGATACAAGATACAAAATAAAGTTCACCTTAGCTACTACTAAAGGACAGAATTACAACGTTAAATGGATAGGCTAATAATCGGATTTTTCACAGAACATAACCTGAGAGGTATCAACCTACGTAGGGGCTACATATGCTGTTATAGCCTAGTAATGTTAAGCAGGCAACCTAAGGAACATATAACTTCCATGAACTTGTAGAACTTATTATCTGCCTTTCATGTACTAACTGTAAATACAACAGAATGGCTTAGGTCCGTTTGAGGTGGACGCATGCAGAAACAAAACCTTACGCTGCCTTGCTTTGACTCCTATTGAGAATAGGCAGTTACACTTCTACTAAAAAGTTAAGAAAAAGTATTATTCTTAAGCCCTAAAGTGTCTAGCATTCAAGCAGATGTACTGCTCCAGTTATATAAAAGCGAAAGCGAAATCATGCATATATGCACATATGTATAGAGTTGAAATTGAATAAGTACTTGATTGGGTCTGCGTTATTCTTTTTAACTTGTTAAACACTTCCCTAAAATTGTCTTACCTACTGAATTTTGACCATCACATTGCGTAGCTACGTCTTTTATTCGCTTATAAAGGCAGTCCTTTGATTTCTCGTTTTTCTGAGTTGTAATTAAGTGCTGAAGCATTTCTATTAATTGACGCTGTTCTATGCGCATTTCCATTATCATATTTCTCGTTTGTGCAATATCTTCCTTGGTAGCAAGTTGGTCAATTATCAAATCGCGGTTTTTATTTGAAGAAACAAAATCTGTTTGCGTACCAGCGCATATGGTTAATACATTTGTATTCATAATCTGAGTTTGAATGGGATTTCTTTGTTGATTATTGTCATTGATTTTGCCACAAGATGTGGTCACAGTGTAGGTGGGATTACAATGCGCCATTGGCGACTCAGTGTTGTATAGTGGTTGTGAATATATATGCGAAGCTCTTCTAATTAGGTTTGCTGACTCCGATGTATTTAAGGAGCACTGATTGACAGTTGCATGTATTGTTGGTGCAACAGTAGCTGCTGTCCTCATTGGATACACATTTGATCGTATTGCAACTGGGCATTCAGGGTTAGAATTTTCAATCGAAACTGGATAAACAACCTGTGGCAAACATTGTTTTTTCCAAGCTGCATACGATGTCGTCGACGACGGTGGGGTACAGCTAGATCGTGAGGACTCGGGTTGATTAAAAACTATTGAAACTTCAGGTACTGATGGACGAATTATTGCTTCATTCACTCCAGACACAGAAGGTTTAGGAGCACACCGGGGTATCATGTCTTCAGTTTCTGGCTGATACATTTTCTTTAATTAAATTTTTAAAGATATACAAAATGAATATTTTTAAATGTACGAATATAAATAAAAACCAAAAGAAATAAACAACGGACTGGTTCAAGCCTTCAAGCCCAAGAAAAAATCGATGGTGATTGTTTATTAAACATTTAAATGTCAAAAATTTGTGGATTGTAGAACTGTTCCAGAAAATGCTGCCAAACCCATTACATTAATACTGGACTCGAAGAAATGTTTTAGTAAATCTAAGCCATAAGCGATTTAATATTTGAGCTTAGAAAATGGATCTGACATATTGTAAGAAACTATATACATATACATATGTATATATCTCTTCAATATGTTCTGCACCAAAACATTAAAGTAACAATATTTTCCCAATCAAAGGCAAAAAGTGAAGTCTATAAAAATAATAATTCGCCAATGAAAAAGTTGGGAAGAACAAAACTTTAAAATTTCTATGTAAACGTATTAATTATATTTATAAGATATTTAAGAAAGAAAATTTCAATCGCTTATAGTTCGCAGAATTTTTTTTGACGCACGAAGCGTTGTATTAGTAAGGAAAAACAAAGCTTGGTCGTGTAGTTTGAAAGGAGAGCAAGTTAGCACTCCCCTGGGCAAGGATGGAACACATAAATAGTCGGACTTAGGCGCAGACAAAAGGTCCCGGCTCACATTTTTTTATCGTTTACTTATTAAGCTTGCTTGAACTGACATTGTCGTTACATACATACTTACCCGTACTTATGCTAGAACCACTAATGTCCAATTGAAAATCAGTTTCTAGGAACTGGAAACAATTCTAATCAAGACGACTTTATCTGGCTTTGGAATCTGGTCAGATTAATATCTATGTACATATAACATACCATATATTTAATAAACATACATTCGTACACTTGTGCTGACACACATGAAAAACATATATTCTTCTTAATAAAATGAGTTTTTACTAGCGGAACAATAAAATTTTGTGTGGGAAGTGTGAATAATTTTTTTATTTAATAATTTATTGTATTTAAAAAAAAATCAGCAAATATTTTTGAAAATCGATTTATTTTAGGTATGTATTATCAACAAGAAAATGCAATATTATTCTACACATAAACTACTAACAAAATTACGTATTACATATTTAGGTATCAGTACTTGTTTAGAAAACCTTTTTATCATATAAACTCGGGATATCTATTGCTCAATGTTTCGACTAATGTTGCACATTGGTGCAGGTGATGTTGTTACGTATAGGTACTAGATGGAGTGAGAAGTGACTTCCTTGGGAATTAAAATTTTTTTTTTTTAAATGGTTTTTTATATTATTGAATATAGTCTTCTTTGAGTTTGATACACTTATTCCAGCGATTTTCCAACTTCTTTATCCCGTCCGAAAAGTAATTTTTCCGAAGGTCTGCAAAATACTCCTCCGTGGCGTCGATGATTTCCTCGCGTGAGCTCAATTTTTTATTGATGAGCCATCTTTTGAGGTTTGGGAAGAGATAGTAGTTCGAGGGACACAAATCCAGTTACCAATCGACGCCAAAAGTCCGCCCGATTCCGTTTCAGCAAGTCCAAACACTCTTTCGAAGTGCTCTCGCGTTCGTGTTTTTGGTCAAAAGTGAGCATTCGCGGCACCCAGCGGCAGGATAACTTTTTCATATGCAGAATATTGCCCAAAATATGGCGTGTGCGCTCAGTACTAATCTTTGTGGAATCTGCTAGCTGGCGCACCTTCACTTTCCTATCAGCCAACACCATTTCATGTACAATATTTTTTTGACATTGTCCTCTGTAACCGCATCGGAGTTCCCGCCGCTGCGGACTTGATCTGTAGTGGAGTTGCGGCCACCACGAAACTCTCGAAATCAATATTTGACGGTGTAATCTGACGGAGCATTAGCCCCATAATATTTATCCAACTTTTCTTTTGTTTCCTTCGCCGTTTTGCTTCTCAAAAAATAATGTTTTATGAGAGAACGAAAATCGTTTTTGTCCATACTCGACATGATGCCAAACACGTCAACAACAATCAGCTGTCAAAACAAAACTAAAGACAGTATCGCACTGAAATTTGGCATGTCTGCCTAAATATGAACGGACTTCAAGGCACCATAACCTTTTTTGCAGTAGCAGCGCATTCTGGCGGTCAAGGAGGTCACTTTTCACTCCATCTAGTATTTATTGCAAAATGCTTGTGTGGCTACAAATGATAGAACTTAATTCCTTTCAATACACTCGCTTTATTCAGAATTCAATCTCTTATCTCAACCACTTCAACTTTTCTGATCTTTTACTTAAGCCACTTAATCACTTCTCTAAATTCAGACTTCAAATTCAACTGATGAATTGAACTTGCATACCTTGGGGATGCTGATATCTATACTCCAATGATATATTTCGAGAACAATCTGTACCACCCAGCGTTCCATACAAATTTCCATGTTGGTAGAAAATTCGATTTCAATCTGCACTCACCATTGGTTGAAATCGCCTGCTATTGAAATGTAAGGGATATCACACTGCTGTCGCCCTGAAATGTTCGTCCCGAACAACTTCGTCATTCGTGGTTCCCTTGAAATAACACATTCTGTCCAAACGGACCACCTTCAATTTTCCTCGCTCCCCACCCTGGATCCGGTAGACAACGTCATTAATGCGGGCCATCACCTTGTGTGGACATTCCCACATTTGTTGTAGTTTTGGTGATTTGTCTTTCTTAAGCTGAGGATTATACAGCCAAACAAGATCTCCTTCGTTGAAGCCGGAAGATTTCGCCTTGATGTCGTACCTAGTCTTCATGCCGTTGCTCGCAGCTTCATCTTTTCTCTGGTGTTTTCATGCAATTTACGAATCCTGCTGCGCCAGTCATCCACGTAGTCTTTCACCTCCTTGGGGATCCGAACTCTGTTTCACTTGGCAACCGAACTATTTGACCAAATAAGATCTCGGGTGGTGTGTGTACTGTTGAACTGTGGACCGCGTTTCGGTAGGCCATTAAAAAGAGGGGAATGTGTCGATCCCAGTCCTACTGGCATTTGTCGACGAACTGAGACAGATGCTGATTCAAGGTCTTATTGAATTGATCGACCATTCCATCAGATTGAGGGTGTAGTAGCGTTGTCCTTGTCTTCTTTATTCCCAGATATTGGCAGACTTTCTGGAAGAAAAGTATCTTTATTTCACTTAATGACTTAATGAGCATTGAGACTTACACCGTATTTCACATAAGAAGAGATAACGCTGCGGCTTAGATCAATACGAGGAAGAAATGTAAAACAAACAAAGGATAACTTTTTCGAAAATAATATTGTTCAATTTCTGGCAGCTTAATTACGAGTATACGTGTACATAGATACGGCTTTGGCCAGAGCCGCAGATATTCATGCCCATACAAAGGATCTACATACTCGTATTTATACGAGGGTGACTTTAATCTGTTTCACCACGGTCTCACCATTTTCGTGCGTAATGATGTACGAGTAGCTTGCCAAATTCCGCTACCCACAGGACCGTGTGTTGAGATCTTCGCTGCGGAAAATGAATTAACACAGCTTATAATTGATGTTGAATGTTGATAGTCACACCGCCAGCACCATATACTTGTTTTTAACCTATCATCCTGATAAGTAAACTCAATAAGGACGTGGATCAAACCAATGTCCCGAAGGTAGTAAAAACGTTTGATTATTCGTCAAAAACATCAAAACTTCTGCCTCATCCTCCATCTCAACGCTTATTTATAATGACATTCCAATTGAAAGCTCTTTGGACAAAGTCAATCTACTTGTTCCACACTTTGCTGCCAGCTCAACACTTCCAGATTGTGCTTCGTCTCTACCTACACTTGAGTGCTTCGAATCTTCAATGAGATGAATCCACTTTCGCACTCGCGTAACAGCAGGAGGACTTAAAGATCTTAATAAATGTATTGTACTTATGTACAGTTCGAGATGGTAACATGCATATAACATATCTCCCCTTCCTCTGAAGAAGTGTTCTTGCACGCTGTCAAAGCCACTGCCACTGTCACCAATTCTACTTTTAAGGAATCTCTCCTTATAACTAGATGGAAAATAAAATTTGTTCAGCGTGTCCCTAAAAAAAGGGAAATCTTCTCTCACCTTCTACGGACCCATTGCCGCTTGATTGCTACGAGGGGCGTTCAATATATTCTCGGTATCGATATGAAGGAAAATGCGAATTCAATTTAAATTGTTTTTATTTTTCAATATAATCTCCCCTAACATCAATGCATTTGTTACATCTTGAGATAAGCTTTTTTAAACCCTCAAAAAAATAAATTTCCTCCTCCTCCATTTATTGCCGACTTGAGTTCTTCATCATCCGAAAATCTTTTTCCACGAAGACATTTTTTCAAATCCGGAAACAGGAAATAATCACTAGGAGCAAGGTCTGGACTATAGGGTGGGTGTTGGATTTCTTCGAAACCACAATCTCGCGCAGCTGCCTTGGAAACTCGCGCCGTGTGAACAGGAGCGTTGTCATGAAGAAGCAACACACCCGCTGCGAGTTTACCCCGTCTTTTCTTTTTAATTTCCTCCCGCAAATTATGCAAAGTGGAAGCGTAGGATGTGGCGTTGATGGTTTCACCTTTTTTTTGTACTCAATGAGCAGGATTCCCTTTGAGTCCCAAAAAACTGTGGCCATGAGCTTCCCGGCAGACGGAGTGACTTTGAACTTCTTCGGGTGGTCTGTTCCTTTTTTATGCCACTGCATGGACTCTTGTTTGCTTTCAGGGTCATAGTGGTAGAGCCATGTTTCGTCCCCAGTAACAATTCGATCCATAACACCGTCCGCGTTCTCACTACATATCTCCAAAAGCTCTTTACAGCATGCGATTCTCACTTTTTTCTGAGGCGCTGTGAGCATTCGTGGCACCCACCTTGCACTGACCTTTGAAAGGTTAAGATGGTCATGAAGAATGGTGTGAATGGTACCAATTGAAAGCTTGGTGATCTCTGCCATCATTTTCACCTTTATTCGGGCATCCTCAAGAACAAGTTTTTCGACTTCTTTGATGCTTTCTCACGTACAAGCAGTAGCCGGGGCGCCGGAGCGGGGGTCGTCTTCAGTGCTCTCTCTGCCTCTCTTGAACTCACTTGACCACTTTTGCACAGTTGATAATGAAGGTGCGGAACCCTGGTAAACAGCCACCATCTCTTCATGAATAGTTTTTTGACTTTTTCCTTGCTTAGTGAGAAATTTAATTACAGCGCGATGCTCAATTTTCACCATCATCGTCTCAGTTGCCATTATGATTCTGTTTAACTAGAGATAAATCGCGAATTAATAATCACATTTATATGAAATTTTACATGAATGCACTAAAATAATAGTATTACTTGATAAATAAGTCAATTTATATATACAACCACAGCTTCACCCCGATATCGAGAATATGTTGAACGCCCCTCATAGGTTATGGAAACACTGATAAGCCGTCAGCTCATGAAATATCTCGAACCACGGAAACTTCTCAATGACCGGGAGTACGGATTTCGTAGCAACAGGTCTGTCCATTGGTGATGTGATGACATGTCTCACCGAAAAGTGGGACCAAAACCTACATTATTCCGGTGAAAGCAAGATAAATAGTTGCAAATGATATTCCAAAGGCATACGCCACTTTGTCAAAAATGCGTGCATTTGGTATCGATGGATCTATTCTCCAATTACCTTTCGGATCGTTCAAATCAAGTTGTTTTGGGTGGTTTCAAGTCTAATATCCACAAAATGAATGCTGGTGTATCCCAGGGCTGCGTTCTGTCGTCGACACTCTTTTTAATTTTCATTTATGATCTCTTGTCTGGCACTTGTCTCTTGTCCAATATTTTCATTTGCTGACGGCCCTCTGTTTTTCATATTCTTTCCAAGACTCTGGTTCCTGCTCATCAGCTGTAGAACGGGAACGGCAGAGTATGTTACACTCATTAAATTCCGATATTAATAGTGTGATGTCCCTCAAATGTGAACAGCGTCATATACGTTTCCATAGCAGATGATTACCTTATTTGAGTAACCATTGGTGAGTGGAATCGAATTTTCTAGATAAATGGAAATTGTATGGAACGCTAGATGGCACAGATTGTTCTCGAAACATGTCATGGGAGTATAAATATCAATCCCAATAAATATATATCCCAAAATATGTAAGTCAGTTCATCAAGTAAAAGTGATTGCGATAATCGATTGAATTGTGACTTTTAACTGTATTGAATAAAGCGAACATTGGTGTCTGAAGTGGGATAGGAATAGGACTGTGTACACAAAAAAAAAAGTGTGTGATTGCTTGGAAAGTTATAATGGGTCGAAAACTATTGCGGTTGACCATCGTCCAACTCAAATCCGAGTTGAACAAGAGAAACCTCAGCGCCAGTGAAGACAAAGTGAGAGACATGACCCAGGTACATACTCCTTTGATGTTGACGAGGAAGATCAAATGAGTTCTAGCAGAGACATGGCAACTCTTCCTGTCGAAAATGGACGAGCAGAAGAAAAATCTAGACTAGCAGAAATACAGGCTCTAACAAAAGCTGGATGAACAAAAGAAAAATGTAGACAAATAGAAGAACAGCATTGAAGAAAAAATTCGACGAACAAAAGAATAGTTTAGAACATAAACTGGAAGAACAAAAGAACGTTTTCCAGCAAAAGTTCGAAGAAATCGACGACAAATTTGATAAAATAGAGACGAAGGTTTATGAAAAATTCGAACAAACTGGCAAAAGAGCTCGACACGGTGCGAAAACAAAAACTTCGAGAATGTTCTTTAAGCGGTATAAGGCAAAAAGGGTTGAATCCTCCCTTATTCGATGGCCTGATCTCATGGTCTACTTATAAGAAGCAATTTGAAATGGTTACCTGTGCGAACGACTGGGACAATGAGGAAAAGTGCTTTGCCTTGCACAGTGCTGCAGCAGAATTGTTGCAAACAACAGACATCGTAAAGCAAAAAGGTTATGCGGCTTTAGTACAGCTTATCGAAAAGTTTGGAGATAGCCACATGCAGGAGGTTTAGAAGGTCCTCCTGGCACATTTGGTCCATAGACTGGCACATTTGTCATACCCCACTGCAGGTCAGGAAGTTATCGACGAGGCAAAGGACATATTCATCTGGGATTTGCAGATTGGAAGCTACAGTCAGCAGTAAAGATGGCCGGGAAAAGAACCTTTGATGAAACACTAGCCTTCGCTCTGATGATGGTAGCAGCCAATTAGGCTTCCAAGGGAACACATTTCGTCAGGGAAGTTGCATCTGTTGAATGCTCCTGCGCAAGACTTATTGCCGTGGAACAAGATAATCCACGGAATAGACGAAGAATGCGCTGCTGGAACTGCAATAAAATAGGACATCTTCAAAGGCAGTGTAAAGAACCAGTGCGACGAACATGATGCCTTCATTGCGGAAACAAGCAAATAGAGCAGATCGGCAGGAACAGCTATCAAGAAGCCGGTCAACCTTACCAAATCCATGGTGATGCTAATTATTACACTTATAGGTGATGCTGATATTACACAGTCAATTGACAGCTTTGAACACCGACGTAATGTTTTTCGCCTTACCCTGTTTTATCGCAATTTTTCACCGCCAGTACTTCATCGAAATTGCCAGTTGCATTCCGCCCCTTCAAACTTCAGCAGTAACACAAACTTTCGCACGTACTCTGAAATATCGTGATTCTTTCCTTAGCCGTACAACTCGCAAATGGAATTCCTTGCCGAGCCCTTTAAAACAAAATCCGCCCCATGATGTCGTGTGAGCTGGGTTATTAGAAAAGATTTGGCTGCCTCATAGAGTTTGCCTCGCTTGTATAGTTCATAAAAGAACACAACGCAAAAAAAAAACAAGGATACACTCTGGTGTACTACAATAGTTAACTATTAAAGGCTCGGTCAAAAATAACGCGTTTTCAACGCCGCGGTAAGAACTTATAGCAAATATTCTGGACAGCTCACTAGGACAGAAAGTTCTTGAAAAATGGCAGGTAGTATAATTACCAGTATTCCACTGAGGTGAAGTTAGTTCTAAAGTGAACTTTGAAAGGTGATAAAGTGGATTAAGTAAAACTGGTCGAGAAAAGTGATTGAATTGTAAATTATAATTGTATTAAATAAAGCAACTGTATTGAGAGGAATAAGTTCTATCATTTGTACCCACACAAACATTTTACAACACAATCAAATGCGGCCAGCAGTCGTTCACAGACCGCTGTAGTGTAAAATTTTCTCTTTCTATTTTTATATGTTAATATATTAACTGAGGCACGCTTTATTTAATCCATTCCTGCTGCTGCTCTTGTTGTGTAGTATAGGATATACTCGTACAGTGTTGTGCAAAACAAAAGAAACAAATTTAGTTAAAAATTTTGATTAATTGTATTAATTTTTTCTAACAAACGTGATAATATTTATTTAAGCTACCTACATGATAGTAATGTACCAGTACCTCTAAAAATTTAAAAATATTTCATTTACAAAAAATAAAAACAAAAACAACAAAAGATAGTAAAACGTAAGTGAGCAAAACAAAAGAAACAATTATTGTAAATTTTAACAGTAGAAGGAAGAAGATAGCGGCACTTTTCCAATGTTGATTATCTTTTCAGTTACAGTGAAGAACAGTGAAGAAACGATTATTTAACTTAACAACTTCCTGGTTGAAACATTTACATACATTAGTCTTTAACCAATTGTCTGTGATAAATACAGCAACGAATTGAAATAAGATTTAATAAAAGAGTTTCTTAGCGGATGTCACAAAGATCTATATCCAAGAAATATGTTACAGTATAGCATAAATCGGTATATAGTTTGGCGATTATTACAAAAGTTAAAAAAAAATGGAAAGTCTTGCAACGGTGCATTCAGGCGGCCGTCAACAAAAACTGCGAAGAGAATGGACCGAATAATTTGCAATTTAATCGCAGAGAATCCTTTATCACCTCGAAAGGAATTGTAAGTTCATTGGAGCGTTGATCCATACACAATAAAAAATGATCTAAAAATTTACAAACCAGTTAAGAAACTAATGCTTAAAAAAATTCATTCGCAAAAAGGAGGCTTTCAGAAATCTATTTTTATAGGCAATATTTATTATAAAGTAACTTTTTTTATGATTAATTCGGATGTCATGTCCAGTGAGGCGTCATAGAGGTGAGAGACTAAGTCATGCGTTTAGAAGGTAACTTCAAAGCACGGTGGTGGTGGGGTTGTAGCGTGAACATATTTTTCAGCTTACTGTGTCCTTTCTTCTTCGAAATAGATCGTTTCACGTATAAAAACATTTTAGAAACTCAGATGTTGCAGAGCTATGTAAGTCGGCCATAGGCAGCAATTTCTATAATAAAATACTTAGTTTGGTTAGGTATGCGATCTTCTGCAATAGTCGTAATGGTCACGAACATGGCGGAGTGAGCTTGAAAGACTCTTGTGATGAGTTTCAATTTATTGATAAAGATCGAACTAAGAGCTACACTGTTTAAATTGCTCAAAGACCTAGCCCACACGTGCTTTAGGTTAGCGACACCAAGCCCTCCATAAAACTCAGAATGAGGCACCAAAGATATAATATAGTAAGAAGAAAGTGACCCAACTCCATATACGGAGGAGGTCTTGCAACTATTCTTAAAGAAGGCTTGCGACATGTAATGCGTTGAATCCAGGCATGTATCGGATACATCCCTCTTCGTAGCGGAAAGTGTATGCACATGATCTCTCTCCATTCACTTGAATCTACTCAATCCACCTTATTTATCTCAGAACAATTCAATCTATAGTTTCAGTATAGTTTTATGTGCGGACCTGGGTTTAAAGCGAGGGACATAGCGTCCAGAAACAGCTTCTATCTGGATCTCTTATCAATTGCGAAATTGATGAAGTCTGCTTAAAGGTACTTCAACAATTGAAGCGGGGTTCGTTGGACACACTTTTCCAGAATATTGATCCGGAGAATGGAGAATCGAGAGCTTTTGCATAATTTCTACCTTCAAAATGTAAGGAACTGGTAATTCAAGAACTAAACGACGAAAATATGGCCAATAAAGTTATCGCCGACGAGAGGAAACTACCCCCGTTAAATTCGAAGAAAAAACGTGGTACCCTTCGGCATACCGTACATTGTCCTTCGACATCTCCCCGTAAAAGTTTGGAATAATTCCCATTATCCATGGCAGCTGCAGTGCATAATCTCCGATCGATAATCAATTTGGTTTCAAGGCCCACCTTGAATAAAAGCAAGAAACAATGCGCGGGTGCCGGCCTGATTGATTTAGAGAAGGATTTTATCACCGTATAGTTAGAAGGGCATTTTTATAAGCTCAACAGGTTTTACACAAGCGATCTTGTGAACTCACTTCTCCATGCCATTGCGTGCGCAAACAGCTTAATCGCATACACATCAGGTTTAAAAATTGAGGTCATTGATTTGCCCTTGCAATATGATCTTGATAAAATTAAACGACATTGTGTTGACTGAAAGTTGAAGATTATTTTTTTTAGGACACCTACGAACACATGCCGTCACTTGCTTGCCGAAATGTAGTTAGATAGTGTGATCTGGCGAGTTCAATATCTATATTTTAATAAAGGTTCCTATGCAGTTACAAAGAGACTGTTTTATAGCAGCCAATTTGATGTTATGGTGAAAGTAATCTGCTATATAGCCCTTATCCGGCCTGTACTTGTATTTGGATGTCCAGTGTGGTTTAATAAGAAAAAGATTCGACTGTTTGCTGTCTGGCTTGTACAAAACCCCAGAGTCGGTGTACATAACATATTATTCTCTCGAGATCCTGGACAAAAAGACAATTTCATAGTTGGCCTGACTCGAAAATACATTGTGGGAGTAATCTACTCCACAAATAACCTGATTTCCGGCGCTACTACTACTACAACGGCCTTATTTCCCCATAGGTGAGCCTCTTTTTTGATAATGAAGGGCCGATCCAAGACAAATGAGTGTTTCGGCTAATTTGCTAAGACGCTCGAATATCTGTAGAAAACGTACCCGTTAACAAATTAATGTCAAAAAAAAATCCCACGAGGAAAACACACACAACGACGGTTTCCGGTACGAGCAATATTATGCCTTTCAGAAATAAACTACGAATAGTAAGGTGGAACGTGCGTCGCTGCAATGACATTCCAACGAATCGAACTATTGTTATTTTAATTTTACGCCAACGTAAAATCGATACACTAGTAATAAGAGTTCAACAAGTCAAGCAGAGAAATATCGGAAACAACTTGCAAAGAAAGCGAACGTTTTGAATTATTGTGGACCGAAATAAAATAAGAACGGAAAGCAAAACTCCTAGAAAAAAGCACATCAAAAATTAGTCACCGATTAATGGCAATAAAACCGATAGCTGAAAACAGTATTTCGAATATTTTTAGCATCTACGCATCGCAAGTAGGCAGTAGGCAAACAGAAAAAGAAATATTTTGGCGCGACTTTGATGAGGTTATAAATGAAATATCAAGCGAGGAAATGCTTTTCGTCAGTGCATGTCACGCCGGGAAACCGCTGTTCCTCAAAACAATCTTTGAAATATTTCGGTGCAGTAAAAATCTGATTGCTAAGAAAAGTTAGGAGTTTATAAGATTACGGATTTTATGATGTGCATTTGTATCACATACATATTGTAAAATGTTTGTGTGTGTACAAATGATAGAGCTTATTGCTTTCAATCAATCACTTTATTCAATACAGTTATAATTCACAATTCAATCGCTTATCTCAACCCTTTTACTTTACTTTATCTTTTACTAAGTGATTTAAGTCACTACTTGTTATACACTCTTCAAATTTCGCTTTAGAATTAACTTGCATATTTTGGGATGCTGATATTTATACTCCCCTGACCTCGTTCGAAAATATTCTGTACCATCCAGCGTTCCATACAAATTTCCAATTTCCTAGAAAATTCTATTCCATCCTCCATTCAACATTGGTTGAGTCTTCTGCTATTTAAATATACGAGGGGCGTTCAATATATTCTCGGTATCGATATGAAGGAAAATGCGAATTCAATTTAAATTGTTTTTATTTTTCAATATAATCTCCCCTAACATCAATGCATTTGAGATAAGCTTTTTTAAACCCTCAAAAAAATAAATTTCCTCCTCCTCCATTTATTGCCGACTTGAGTTCTTCATCATCCGAAAATCTTTTTCCACGAAGACATTTTTTCAAATCCGGAAACAGGAAATAATCACTAGGGGCAAGGTCTGGACTATAGGGTGGGTGTTGGATTTCTTCGAAACCACAATCTCGCGCAGCAGTCTTGGAAACTCGCGCCGTGTGAACAGGAGCGTTGTCATGAAGAAGCAACACACCCGCTGCGAGTTTACCCCGTCTTTTCTTTTTAATTTCCTCCCGCAAATTATGCAAAGTGGAAGCGTTGATGTTTCACCTTTTTTTTTGTACTCAATGAGCAAGATTCCCTTTGAGTCCCAAAAAACTGTGGCCATGAGCTTCCCGGCAGACGGAATGACTTTGAACTTCTTCGGGGGGTCTGTTCCTTTTTTATGCCACTGCATGGACTCTTGTTTGCTTTCAGGGTCATAGTGGTGGACCCATGTTTCGTTCCCAGTAACAATTCGATCCATAACACCGTCCGCGTTCTCGCTACACATCTCCAAAAGCTCTCTACAGCATGCGATTCTCACTTGTTTCTGAGACGCTGTGAGCATTCCTGGCACCCACCTTGCACTGACCTTTGAAAGGTTAAGATGGTCATGAAGAATGGTGTGAATGGTACCAATTGAAAGCTTGGTGATCTCTGCCATCATTTTCACCTTTATTCGGGCATCCTCAAGAACAAGTTTTTCGACTTCTTTGATGCTTTCTCCCGTACAAGCAGTAGCCGGGGCGCCGGAGCGGGGGTCGTCCTCAATGCTCTCTCTGCCTCTCTTGAACTCACTTGACCACTTTTGCACAGTTGATAATGAAGGTGCGGAGCCCTGGTAAACAGCCACCATCTCTTCATGAATAGTTTTTTGACTTTTTCCTTGCTTATTGAGAAATTTAATTACAGCGCGATTCTCAATTTTCATCATCATCGTCTCAGTTGCCATTATGATTCTGTTTAACTAGAGATAAAACGCGAATTAATAATCACATTTATATGAAATTTTACAAGAATGCACTAAAATAATAGTATTACTTGATAAATAAGTCAATTTATATATACAACCACAGCTTCACCCCGATACCGAGAATAGTTTGAACGCCCCTCGTACATACATAAATCACACTGCTATCTCTTTAAAGTTGTACGTCCCGAACAACTTTGTCATTCCTCATTCCGTTGACATGACACATTCTGTGGAAATGGACCACCTTCATTTTTCCTCGATCCCCACTCTGAATCCGGTAGACAACGTCATTGATGCGGGTTATCACCTTGTATGGACCTTCCCAATTCTGTAGCAGTATTGGTGATTTGGCTTTCTTACGCTGAGAGATTTCCTTCGTTGAAGCCGGAAGATTTCGCCTTAATATCGTACCTAATCTTCATGCGGTCACATGCTAACTTCATCTTTTCTGCTACGGTCTTAGCCTCTTGATTTGGGATGGCAAGCACCGGCCACTTACTGCAGTAATCCATGACCACGAAGGAGTATCGGTTGCCATTAAATGTTTCGGCAAACGGCCCAGCGATGTCGATGGCTATTCGTTCGAATGGTGCTCCGACATTGTATTGTTGCATTCGTCTGTGTGGCTTTACTCTTGGGCCCTTGGTTTCACACACATATTGTGTGTGAAACGAGTAGATGCCTACATGTATGTACGAGGGGCGTTCAATATATTCTCGGTATCGATATGAAGGAAAATGCGAATTCAATTTAAATTGTTTTTATTTTTCAATATGATCTCCCCTAATATCAATGCATTTGTTACATCTTGAGATAAGCTTTTTTAAACCCTCAAAATAATAAATTTCCTCTTTCTCTGCAAAATACCGACTTGAGTTCTTCATCATCCGAAAATCTTTTTCCACGAAGACATTTTTTCAAATCCGGAAACAGGAAATAATCACTAGGGGCAAGGTCTGGACTATAGGGTGGGTGTTGGATTTCTTCGAAACCACAATCTCGCGCAGCAGCCTTGGAAACTCGCGCCGTGTGAACAGGAGCGTTGTCATGAAGAAGCAACACACCCGCTGCGAGTTTACCCCGTCTTTTCTTTTTAATTTCCTCCCGCAAATTATGCAAAGTGGAACCGTAGGATGTGGCGTTGATGGTTTCACCTTTTTTTTGTACTCAATGAGCAAGATTCCCTTTGAGTCCCAAAAAACTGTGGCCATGAGCTTTCGGGCAGACGGAGTGACTTTGAACTTCTTCGGGGGGTCTGTTCCTTTTTTATGCCACTGCATGGACTCTTGTTTGCTTTCAGGGTCATAGTGGTGGACCCATGTTTCGTCCCCAGTAACAATTCGATCCATAACACCGTCCGCGTTCTCACTACACATCTCCAAAAGCTCTCTACAGCATGCGATTCTCACTTTTTATCTGAGGCGCTGTGAGCATTCGTGGCACCCACCTTGCACTGACCTTTGAAAGGTTAAGATGGTCATGAAGAATGGTGTGAATGGTACCAATTGAAAGCTTGGCGATCTCTGCCATCATTTTCACCTTTATTCGGGTATCCTCAAGAACAAGTTTTTCGACTTCTTTGATGCTTTCTCCCGTACAAGCAGTAGCCGGGGCGCCGGAGCGGGGGTCGTCCTCAATGCTCTCTCTGCCTCTCTTGAACTCACTTGACCACTTTTGCACAGTTGATAATGAAGGTGCGGAACCCTGGTAAACAGCCACCATCTCTTCATGAATAGTTTTTTGACTTTTTCCTTGCTTAGTGAGAAATTTAATTACAGCGCGATGCTCAATTTTCACCATCATCGCCTCAGTTGCCATTATGATTCTGTTTAACTAGAGATAAAACGCGAATTAATAATCACATTTATATGAAATTTTACATGAATGCATTAAAATAATAGTATTACTTGATAAATAAGTCAACTTATATATGCAACCACAGCTTCACCGCGATACCGAGAATATCTTGAACGCCCCTTGTATGTACATATGTCGCATAAGACTATGTGTTGATGATTTGTTTATCTATCCATCAATCAAAATATATGATTATTTGTAAATCAACCCACATACTGCAGTCAGTGCCATCTTCCGAAAAGAACAATTGCGCGGACAACAACTCAACCAAAAGATCCAATGCCTTTTTATGTTTTTTTTTTCCAACTTCTTCTCCCACAACCCAAAAAAACACAAAAAAGAAAAGCCTAGAATAAGTTTGCTAGAGCTAAATGGCCTGTTTATTTAGAGAGAAAATACATTATAATGGAATCATTACCTGACAAATAAAATGCGGTACATGGAAAAAAAAAACCGATTGTTGACTGAAAGCGACGTGGTTTATTGACCATAGAGGAATTGTTGTGCGGGCCGGCGGATATGAAGCTAGGGAGTCTATCAGAGCTTGTCGGTGGAAAAGGTTTAAAAATAAAAGTACGAAAAGAACGAAACTAAATTCAACAAAGTGAAACAAAAAAAATTTAAATATAAATATCAAGGAAGGAATTCAAACTAAAATCAAATAAAGGAAAAAAACAAAAAAAAAAAAAAAAAACCAAACGAAACCGATTGTGAAGAAGAAAACCGTGATTGTCGATAATATTCACCTCCGCGGGATCGCCCACTCGTCAAGGAACTCCGACAGTTTTCCATCTCCAGGTTGACAAAGAAACATTTCAAGACGAAAGCAAGCTCGTTTGTCCTAACTTCAATTACTTCCGTTTTGTGATACCTAACCAATGAGTCGAAATATTGCCCCATAATCGTGGCAGAATAGTATACATCTGGTTAAATGAATTTAAATAGCAATCTCCTAGCCAAAACCTCTTGGAAGATCTACACTTACTTCTATAGAACAAAAATGCTGGATCTCACCAGAACAAGACCAAGGAAGGGAAAATCACACAATTGAATCTACCCCAGGCGAATAACAGTATTCCCACAACTGCCCAGCGAGCCTGTAGAGTGTGGTCAAATATGTATATCCAGTGTCCTCCTTCCCATCCTCACCCATGTTATCCTACTCGTACCAAGGATTTATGCAGGTCGTAATTTACAGTAGTTTCTAATACCACCTTGATCAAAAAGTTATTTTATTCAGCAAATTTAAAATACAAGTTTATTCATCTAAATCTATATTGTCCCCTTCAAAGTAATCCCCATCGACTGCAACACACTTATGCCAGCGCTTGATCCAATCCTCGAAACAGTTTTTATATTTGGTTTTCGGTATGTCCATCAGTGCTTCCTGCGATTTTTCCATTACTGGAGCGCGTTCCCCGTAGTGGTTTTTTAACTCGATTGAACAGAAAGAAATCACAGGGAGCCAAATCAGGTGAATTCGGTGGTTGTTGGATGACACCCGTATTTGTTGCATTTTTCGTCAAAAAATTACGAATAATGATGGCACTGTGCGGCGGTGCGTTAACATGGCGCAAAATCCACGAGTTTTCTGCCTACAATTCTGGTCTCTTTCGGCGAATTGCTTCACGCAAATGTCTCATAACGCCCAAATAATACTCTTTGTTTACTGTCTGGCCTTCTGGCAAGAATTCATGATGCACTACACCATTGTAATCCATGAAAACCGTGAGCATTGCCTTCTTTTTTGACTGACAACGACGTGGTTTTGGTGAACGCCATTCACTTGCCTGATGTCTGGATTGCGTATCGTACTCATAAACACACGCCTCGTCTCCAGGTCCTTTTGATGAATGTGGGATCGGATTCAGCCTCGCAAATCATCTCTTTTGCGACGTCAACACGATCTCTTTTTTGCATGAAATTGAGGTCTTTTGGCACCAACTTTGCTGTTACACGACGGAAACCCAAATCATTAACCAAAATGTCTTGAACGGATCAATAAGCAATGTTCAAGTCCTCCGCTATCTCTCTGATGGTTAATTTGCGGTTATTGACCAACATTTCTTTTATTTCATCAATGTTTTCGTCGGTTTTCGATGTCGATGGTCTGCACTGCGTTCATCATCTTCGATTGACTCACGACCACTTTTGAACCGCTCGTGCCACTGGTAAACGACCGTTTCCTTTAGAGAATCGTTGCCGAAGCACTTTTCCAACATTTCCAACGTTCGCGCACCATTAAATCCGTTTTTTACCCAAAATTTAATACAAGTTCGTTGTTGCAAATTTAAATCCATTTCTAAAATTGTAAAAAACCGCCAACACACAGATATAGATGTACTCTTGGCTAAGTAACGTTTGCAAATGTCAAGCTATGACGCTAAGAGGGAATATCAACAACAGATTTACCAACTTAACAAAAAAAAAAAACAGATCTCAAATCGGTGGTGTGGTGCGGGACCTTTTTAATCAAGGTGGTATGTATCAGAATCTGCTTCTCTCTTAAATTATATTTGAGTTTTGTAGCTTCTCGGATTTCGCCGTAAAAAATTAAGAAAAAAAAAGCAGAAAACAAACATAGATACATACTCGTATATGGCAGTCCAACATTTAAATCATCCAGCGAAGCAGTGCACTTCCGCTCTGCGTAGTTATACCACAAATCGGTGAGTCCATGCATTTTATCTTATATCTAACATAGTATAACTTAATTCAGCACAGTATGAAATAAAATTAGAGAAGAAGTATAAAGATCGGAGTAACATATAAAAATAATAATAATAATAATAATAATTTACATATTTCTATGAATTCTTTTAACGGTCAGATGCCTTCAGTATCTAACAAAAAAAAAATAAATTTGTTTATTTTACATTTTTACATCTATATTTTCGACTTTATGTACATACATACATATATATATTTTATTACCTTATGGTCTTGAATAATTTTGGATTTGAAAAGGGAAGGTTCCTTTAGTGCATGCGCTGTTGGATGCGAATTGAAAGTATTAAGGGAAGAACATTCCTTTTTTGAGGGCTTGGATACGATCTTTAACATGTGAATATAAAGGTTATTACTATAGGGCGAAAAGATAAAGGATCGTTAGGACTACGAAAAATGACTAAGTATGGAGCATATTGCTGCCCCGATAAGGGGTAGTTGCTAATCCACCTACGGATCCGGTGGCCACCAAGGTGTGCCATAGCTACCTATGCTAGGCACTTAGGAGAGGGTAGTTCCGCATGAGAGCGTTTTACCTAGCTTTCATCTCTTTTGTTTGCGACATAGGATTTGGGAAGTTTAGTTCCACTGGGGAACAGAACGGTTATTCGGGACGGAGTAAGATAGAAGACTTTCTAAGGAGAAATTCGGGTCGCAATTTTAAACCATTTTTGCTCAAATTCCATCTGGAACGAGGCATGAAAATAAATGTAACTGTAGTTGGTGGCAAGATCCCCCAAAAATTCCGGAGAGCGAAAGACGGAGCTGAAGCAAGCATGCCTGCCGCTGTCAACTGGCCAACCCTCTTCTAGTTCTTGCCCGGACTGGCCTCACTGGTTGCCTGTGCCCAGAGTTCATAAGTGTAGGTGAAAGGTGGGGAGGGTCTTTAAAGATTTTTTTTCGGAAGAATATGGTAGTCTTGGTCTCCGATTTTTCTTAATTTCACTCTCGATCAATGGACCCTGCGTTGAAGTGCGTAACAAAGGAGCACACCCCGTTATTATAATCGCCCAGTTTAGCTATAGGGTGATGTAATAATTTCGTTACAATTGTTTAGCGCTTAGCCCATAAAAATGTTCCCTTACCTTTTCCAATCTTTTATTTATTTCCAAATGGCCTCCTGAGATTTCGTCATGTATTTCATGCAGTACTTGGTTGACTCTGGACCGTGGCACGATTAGCTGCATACGAGATGTTGTTTCATCTACACAATATGCCTTCAGAGTCTTTCGTCGTGTTCCTTCCAGGCCAATATCGGTTCGATCTCATTATCTGCCTGTGGGGAGGAACGGATTTCATCTGTACTCCAACCCTCTATTGGCTCGTTCCTGATCATTTGGATAGTGGCCTGTTCTTCGCTTCTTTACGGTTGCAGTGTTTACATTTAAGTCAGCACGATCGACGAGAGAGAGTATCAGCGCTTGAGCGGAGTTTTCCCTTGTGGTGTTGCGTTCAAAGTCGTAGCCTTGCAACTGCTCGATCCATCTCGCAACTTGGCCTTCAGGGTTCTTAAATTGGAGTAGCGATTTTAGAGCTGCGTGGTTTGTCCAAAGAATTTTTCACTATATAGGACCGAATCGATGACACTTTAAATACGCTTTCTTGAAGTGAAATGGTTTTCACCTCTTGACTTGAAGAGCGGTTACTGGAAGGTTGAGATAAATCCTACGAATCGTGGGAAAACTGCTTTCACTACAGGAAGCGGGCTCTGGCGGTTTGCAGTTGTGCCGTTTGAACTGTGCAACGCTCCGGCCACCTTCGAGCGACTAATGGAACGATCATTGGAAGGACTCACGTGGAAAACAAGCCTAGTGTATTTGGACGACGTCATCGTCATAGGCATGACATTCGAGGAGCATCGTCACCCACGTGGGTGGCCATGGCTTAAGTGGTGGTGGGCGGGCTTCCAAATCGGAAGGTTCGGTGTTCGAATCCCAACCGTGCCCGAAAGACGACATATTATCCATTTTTTCAGTTAACGAAAATCAAGTAAGACGAGTAGTTGACTAGAAATCAACATCAAGCCAACTTCTACTAAAAATTCAGTCTCCCCATTAAATGTTGGATGCCACCCACTGAGCTCAGATATCTTTCTTTCTCCCTCTATCCCATTTTCCAAAAAACTACATGCTGAGGCATTATAAGTGTATTCATATCCACTTGAGTGTTAAGTTCTTTAAAAAAAAAAAAAAAAAGCACTAAAAAAATTCTGCCAAGCATACAAAAAAGAAGTAAGAAAGGTGGCCGCCAATGAAAGAATATCAGTGCTTCAGACAGGAGGTGGCAAACCGACACATGTGAGCGATCTAAATTTTGACCTCGCATTGTCAACAATGAATCCAAAGACAATAGTAGGCTTTGACAATATTCCTGATGGTGATGGAATGGATGAATAATTCGAAGACCAACCCTGTAAACGTAATATAATGACGAACGTTTTTGATTCATCTACCTAACAATATATTTTTTTTTTAGTATGAAAGAAAAAGCAATGAAACAATATCCGATTGAGGAAAAAAATAATCCTAGTCAATTAAAACAGCCAGTGCAACTAAAAACTGTTCAAATTCTTGATGATAGTTTATCAGAAAAAGAGGAAGGTACAACTGAAAATATTGATGTTAATATTCCCAGCACAAATACATTCCCATGTCAAAATGATTTAAAAAACAACTCCCCACGACTAGTTCCAATCTTGATCAAAAAAGTGAGAGTAAGTGGTATGGTAGACGTAGACCGGTCGCTTCGACGTTGCCCAGCAGCAAGATAAGTGAGCAATATTCACAGCTGTCAGCAATAAAAATTGAGCTTGCTAAACTTCAACGCGACACCCAAAAAGAAGAAGCAATTCAAAAAAAAGTATACCAGTTCCATCGAACATGAGTTAAGAAAAAGTTCCTTGAAATTGGACATTGCTATTAAAACCGAACCACTTAAGAAAATCAAGACTGATGCCATTCAAACTGTGGAGGCAAGCAGTATTCTCAATAACTTGGAGAACATGGATCCTTTCTGCATAATGATTTTATGCATGATAATTTTATTTATTTATTTGTTTATTTGCAATTAAACAAGTTTCTGATATATGACTTTAAAGATAAACAAAGATAGTTTTAATTTACAGCTATTAAGTTTTTTATGCATTATACATTAATTTACAATATAAATTGTTTGTTTTCTTTATGTAATGTCTTTGTATATGCAGTTGAAATAAAAATAGTTCGTATACATTTTTTGTTTCCATTTTCTGTCTTTTTTATTTCAGATTCTACAACCTTCCGAAGTAGTTATCTATTAAGTCTTTTCGTTTTTTTATGTCTGAGTTTGATGAAGCTCCAGTAACATTTGCAGTTTCAGAATTATTTACGCATGGGATTTGACCTAAGTTTATTGCTCTTTGGATGACTTCTGGATCGAAATCAACGCTTTCAGGAGGTTCCAAAGACACACCATTTTTCTTAATCCCATGTAAAACACATGTAGCGACAATTATTATAAACGCTGGTTTTAATTTAGGGCGGCAGCCATATACTATTATGGGAAACCGTCTTTTTAATATGACGAAATCTTTTTCGATTAGACGTATTTGGGGTTCATTATACAGTTGCTCTTTCGCGCAACAGGGATTGAGTAAAGGTGTCATCAAATATGTTTGTTGTGGGTAAGCGGAATTACATAGAATTAAACTAATATAAATATATTATATATAAACATATAATAGAAACCTATTTCTTTACCAAAAATAACGCAGTCTGAGAAACTACGACTCTCTAACTTGGCTCTTACTCTGCTATTGTTGAATATTGTGGAATCATGAGCGGAACCAGGCCACCTTGCAACCACATCAGTAAACATCATGTTTGCAGTGTATACTCCTTGAACATTAATTGAAAAGTAGCTTCTTCTGTTCCTGAATATTTCCTCCTCCGACCGACCTAAATGAACTTGAATTTTCTATGCAATAAAATCATTATATCATCTTACCAGTGCACTGAATTTTAGCATGAGTTCCGTCAACAGCACCAATAACACAGCGAAAAGATGCGATATCAAAAGAGAACATCTGACCTGATTTGATATATTTTCTATAAAGCTTTGTAATTGCCGCTGAAACTCTTTGAACAATCCTTGACACAGTGGAAACATACATCCCTCCAAAATCGGCAATACTTAAAAGATGATTCCCAGTGGCAAAGAATCGAAGGGCTACCAATAGCTAGTTAATGGGTGCGTTAGAATTACTTCTAGAAAACAAAAGTTCTAATAACCTGTTATCAGGCCGCTCTATAGCTTCTTCAATTTGCTCTAGGACATGAGAAGTCATAACTTTAGTTAAACGAAATCGTTTGTAAAAGGCAAGTTCATCAGAGCTACAAAAATACTCATTTCTATCGTTTATCTGACGAGGAACTTCAACATCGTCTTCTAATAAATCTGGTAATTCAATATCCATTTTTATTTATATTTTAACCACAAAATAAATTAAGGTTACGCTACAATTGACAACTCATAATTCAAATGTCATTACAAAACATAACCTTCAGAATTGCCTAAGTACAACTTAGTCGCTTTATGCCTTACTTTTTCTTACCCATAAAATAAGTTCCACATAGTGTCATTTATGACTAACTTCGATTTTGGTGCAAACCAGTAAGTAGCACCTAGCTATTTATGTGGAACTTAAATGATGCAGTTAGATATATTCATGGCTTACGAAGATATGACAATGGGCCTTACTAACAACCAAATTTAGTATACAGCTTAAGTATAATCTTCACACTTTCAAAAAATGTAATAATAACGAATTTAAAGTGGGTTTTAGTGTTAGTATGGAGTTAAATTTTAATGTACACGAAGCCATGTCTAAATTTTTAAACATGACATTGAAGAACAGAGTGATGCCTAATATATTTTAGCTAATTGTAAGAATTAGACTTGGTGTCTTAAATAATTAAATTATCCGTAAAATACTAGTTGAATAGGTCGAAATCATATAAGTACTATTTCATTTTCAGTTGTTTTGAAAATTCCTTTTCCTTCATTATAATTTATTGAAATACTTTAGAGTTTAATTTGGTATATTGGCGTTTTTCGTGAATGTTTCATTTAATCAATAAATTATTAAATACTTCAAAGTTATTAATTTATGAAAATAATATAATATTCGAGTTTTAAGAAGAATTCTTATGGAATTCAGTTTTCATTTACGAAGAAAAAATTATACACTATTAACTTCAGTATGGTGGCATCACAGTTTTTCAGCTGATTTTGTTTACTTCGGCTTTTTAAATTTTTATTTTTCGCGCTACTTCCAAGAAAAACCAAATTCAAAGTGAATATGACATGTCGAAGTAATGTTATGTAGTAGTTTCAATAAAAATGTAGTAGACTTTTTCAAAGAGTCAAGTTTAAGTAAGAGCTGACTATTAAATAATTATTAGTACACTTTCGACTTAAGTCTGTATTAATATTTAAGTTGATACTTTTTTTAAGTCATGACTAACGATTCATTGTTAGTAAGGCCCAATGTTCCGCAGTACTTAAAGTGCTTGTTACGGATGTCCCTCAAACACTACATTGACGCCAGGAATAGCATTTGTATGAAAAACTTATTTTTTCTCGTTCACTTAGAGCACTTACTCTAATACCATTACAACATCGTTACCTTAATTCAACCCGTTTATTTTTTATTCACACTATCAAAGTATGGAACCCTCTACCAATAACTATAAGAACTATTTCTAATGTCTAATGTCACACGCTTTAAATGTACAGTCCTTCGCCATTTTTCTTTCCTTCGTTAGATCCTTTACATATTTCTAAACCAGTTTCTGTTTATCTTTTCCACCACCCGCTTCCACTCTTTTTTTAATTATATAATTTTAATTATATAATTTTATATGTTTGTTTATTTACTTCGCAATGCCGAATTCTGATAAATCTAAGTAGGTACTATAGAAGATCTATATCTTAATGTACTATAATAATTGTAATAAAATAAATTGAATTGAAGTGTTGGCGTTTCCGTGTATCAGTGGTATCCCCATGTTTGTGCCCCCAAACTGACTACTAATCCATGTTCTCTCATGACGTCTGTACCAAGATGCACTCGTCATATATCTCAGCCACCAGAAACACGTGAGAGAATGTTATTCCGGCCAGCTGGATTTTTAAGAGGACTTCACCATTTACCTTAATCGTTGGTCCTATTGCTGTTCACAAGTTGCAGTTGCTGGTGTTATGCAACCAAGACTTCTGCATACGATCCGTCCTGATGATTAAGGCCGTAGCACCGGTGTCTATTGTTGCCTTATCGTTACAGCTGACTACTTCCACCAGAAGACTTATATTGAACCGTTTTGCTAGCGAAACTTGGATGATGGTCCTGGGAGCGTCAACTCCTGCTCCCAAATTCGCGGTGCATCTCGACTGATGACTTTTGGAAGGTTGACCGGCTTCTAGATAGCTTTTCGTGCCGGTTTCTTCCTCTATTTGCTTGTTTCCGCAATGAAGTCAGCATTTTCGTCGCACTGGTTCTTTACACTGCCTTTAAAGATGATCCATTTTATTACAGTTCTAGCAGCGAATTCTTCGTCTACTCCGTGGAGTGTCTCGTTCCTCGGCACTAAGTCTTGTGCAGGAGCATTCAACAGATGCTACTTCCCTGACGGAATGTGTTCCCTTGCAAGCCTAATTGGCTGCTTCCATCGCCAGAGCGAAGGCAAGTACTTCATCAAGGGTTCTTTTCCCAGCCATCTTTACTGCTGACTGTAGCTTTCAATCTGCAAATCCCCTGATGAACGCTTCCTCTGCCATTTCGTCGATAACTTCCTGGCCTGCAGTGGGGTATGACAAATGTGCCAGTCTACTCACGTCTGCTTGGACATGCTGCAGTGTTTCTCCTCATTGCTGCATTCGGCTTTGCAATTGGACCTTCTAAACCTCCTGCATGTGGCTATCCCCAAACCTTTCGATATGCTATACCAAGGCCACATAACCTTTTTGCTTTATGATGTCTATTGTTTGCAACAATTCTGCTGCAGGACCGTTCAAGGCAAAGCACTTTTCCTGATTGTCCTAGTCGTTCGCACAGGTAGCCATTTCATATTGCTTCTTATAAGTAGACCATGAGATCAGGCCATCGCTTAAAGAACATTCTCGAAGTTTCTATTTTCGCACCGTGTCGAGCTCTTTTGCCAGTTTGTTCAAATTTTTCATAAACCTTCTTCTCTATATTATCAAATTTGTCGTCGATTTCTTCGAACTTTTGCTGGAGGACGTTCTTTTGTTCTCCCAGTTTATGTTCTTTTGTTTCGTCGAATTTTTTTTTCAATGCTGTTCTTCTGTTTGTCTACATTTTCCTTTTATTCATCCAGCTTTTGTTAGAGGCCGTATTTCTGCTCGTCTAGACTTTTCTTCTGCTCGTCCATGCAACTCATCGCAGCCATGTCTCTGCGAGTACTCATTTGATCTTCCTCGTCAACGTCAAACGAGTATGTACCTGGGTTATGTCTCTCGTTGTTCAAAGGGTCCTGAAGGCGCAGCACCAAGTCTCCACTGGCGCTGAGGTTTCTCTTGTTCAACTCGGATTTGAGTTGGACGACGGTCAGTTGCAATAGTTTTTGACCCATTATAGCTTTTTCAAACAATCACATTTTTTTTACACACAATAAGTCCTATTCCACTCCTGACACCAATGTAAAATGTTTATGTGGGCTCAAATGCTAGAATTTATTTCCTTCAACACAATCGGTTTATTCAATACAGTTACAATTCACAAACCAATCGCTTATCTCAATAAGTTGTAATTGTCTTTATCTTTTATTTATGCCACTTAATCACTACTCGTAATTCACTCTTCAAATTCAAATTCATTTATACCTCCATACAAATTTCCATTTCGCTAGAATATTCGATTCCATTCTGCTTTCTCCAATGCTTCAGTCCTCTGCTAATCAAATACGGATATCTTCTGCATTTCAAATATAGATGACGCTGTTCATATTCAAACGGATGCCACAATATTTTATATTTATTCATGGAATGTGGAAGACGTGAAACTGGTGCTAGTCAAAGATGAAAACTAGATTTGACATCCACCAAATTAAAGGCTCCATTACCATGGTTTTAATCAATACTTATCTTAGCGTTCAACCATGTTTCGAGAGAAAAAATAGTGCAGAAATGCCCCTTAGTTTCATATTGGCACAATCTTTTATATTATAAGAACTTAAACCTGCTCCATTTTAGTACAATATATAACAAAAGATGCAAGCCCCATTGAATTCATAAATGTTACCGTAAATGTCATTTCGAAAAAAAAGTATAGTATTGGAGGAGACCAACTATAATATTGTAAGATGTTTGTGTGGGTACAAATGATAGAACTCATTCCTTTTCAATTCAATCTCAATACAGTTACAATTCATAATCCAATCGGTATACTTTTTTTACTTAAACCACTTTATCACTCTCTTAATGCACACTTCGAATTCAAATGATGAACTCCCTTGCATATGTTGGGATGTTTATATTTATACTCCCCTGACATATTTCAAGAACAATCTGTACCATCTAGCGTTCCATACGATTTCCATTTTTCTAGAAAATTCCATTCCATTCACCCATGGTTGAAGCTTCTGCTACTCCAAGCAGGAAATTGTCTTCTACTGAAATGTAGATGGCGCTGTTCACCTTAAAGGGATATCATACTGCTCCCTCCCTAAAGTTCCATTGGAATGACACATTCTGACCAAATGGACTAACTTCACGTTTCCTCGATCCCCATCCTGGATCCGGTAGACAACGTCATTAATACGGGTTATCACCTTGTATGGACTTTCCAATGCTGTTGCAATTTTGGTGATTTATCTTTCTTAAGCTGAAGATTTTACAGCCACACCAGATCTCCTTCTGTGAGCTGGAAGATTTTGCCTTGATATCGTACCTAGTCTTCATGCGGTCAGTTGCTAGCTTCATCTTTTCTCGGGTGTTTTCATGCAATCTACGAATTCTGCTGTGCAAGTCGTCCACGTAGTCGTCCACCTCTTAAGACTCCGTAGGTGGGGATGGGGATCCAAATTTAGTTTCACTTTGCAACCGAACTGTTTGGCCAATATGGTGTATGTCCTGTTGAACTATGGACTGCGTTTCGATAGACCATTAAGAAGAGGGGCATGTGTCGATCCCATATTGGCACACTTCCTGGAAGAATTTTGATTCAATTTTTCGCCCTTGTTCACTGGGTAATTCAATTGGGACCCCAAATCTGCTCACCCAGTTATTGACTATCTCTTCTGCTATGCTCTCAGCCCCTTGATTTGGGATGGCAAACACTTCCGGCCATTTACTAAAGTAATCCATAACCACGAGGGAGTATCGGTTGCCATTAAATGTTTCGGGAAACGGCCCAGCGATGTCGATGGCTATTCGTTCGAATGGTGATCCGACATTGTATTGTTGCATTTGTCCCTGTGGCTTTACTCTTGGGCCCTTGGTGGCCGCATACCTTATGCACTTTTTGCACCAATTCTTGATATCTTGTTTAGCGCTTAGTCAATAGAAACGTTCCTTTACCTTTTCCAACGTTTTGTTTATTCTCAAATGGCCTCCTGAGATTCCGTCATGTATTTTATGGAGTACTTATTTGGCTGACTCTGGACCGTAGCACGATTAGCTGCATACGAGATGTTGTTCCATCTTAACTTTCACCTTTTCTCTTCAGCTAAGCATCTGGCATACAAAGCGAGTCAAACTGTGCCCAGTATGCCTTCAGAGTTTGGCTCCGGTTCGATATCTCCTGCCAGCTTGGTCTTTCCTCGTGTTCCTTCCAGGACAATATTGGTTCGATGTCATTATCTGCCTGTTGGGAAGAACGGATTTCATATGTACTCCAACCCTCTATTGGATCGGTCCTGATGATTTGGATAGTGGCCTGTTCTTTATGTTCGCGTTGAAATACCTCCAGTTTTGGGTTCCAAACATGATGACTACTTGGAGTCTGGAAAGATAGCAGGGTGGCTTAGGTAGAATCTCTAAGCCAGTACAACTTTACTCAGATTCTTGGCAGTCGATTATGGTGGAACTTGGCACAACTCTGGATTCCTTGAAGAACCAAGTATTTCTACTTGGGCGTTGGTGATCTAGGAACGTCGTCTAGATCACTGATGGCTTCCTCCAAATGGTCCGGAGTTCCGGGAGATAACTAGGTAACTCTTCTACTTAGTTATTAAGGTTCCGCTGAAAGGGTGGTGAGACTAGGAAAATCATCTAGTTCACGATGTTAAAATGAAAACACTTTCTTCAATGTTCAAAACTTAACTGACTTTATTCTTAAATCTGTGGTTCTTTTATACAAATTTTTATCCCTACTTAGAGCAACTTACAACTACATGGAAATATGATTACTAATTCAAATGCGAAATATATCTTATTATACATGATAATGCTGAGTCAAATTATGGCAATAATACAATGTATTTACAGTGATTGTGCTTATCAATATTCGAGAAGCAAACAAAAGCATCCCAACGTTGTGACTCAGAGTAAACTGTGATTCCAAAAAGGCAAACATGATTATCTTCTTATAATGTTTAATCTCTTAAGGAGACAATAAAATGTGAGTCAGAACATGATTACTTGTATTGTGTACCCAGACAAGATATGCTTTATCAGGCGGGGTTTGCCTCTACCGACAGCAGAAGGCTTTTAGTGGCTTTTCTTTCAAATTTATAAAATTCTGTGATATTATTTTAAACATTTGTAATAATATTTTAGTAGTAAGGTGCTTCAACCAAATCTCTGTAATACGAGCATTATAACTATAAATATTGTAAACATTATGCCACAATAAAATAAAAAATAAAATAAAAATAAATTCCGCACAATCGACCCGAGAGAGCATCAGCATTCGAGTGAAGTTTTCCCTTGCTGTGTTGCACTTCAAAGTCTTAGCCTTCAGGGTTCTTAAATTGTAGCAGGCATTTCAGGGCTGCGTAGTCTGTCCGAAGAATGAACTTTTGTCCATAGAGGTGCTTATGGAAATGCTTCGTAGCCAGAATTAAAGCCAGTTGCCAGCGCCGGGTTACGCAGTAATTCCGTTGAGGTCTGGAGATTACCTTACTGCAATATGCGCCCACTTTCACTTGACCATCATGAACTTGGGAGATCACGGCTCCGACGCTAACATTGCTAGCGTCTGCATCCCTGACGAACATTTTTCCTAGTGTGGGGTAACCCAAGATGGGGGCATTGCACAGCTTTCGCTTCAGTTCTTGAAATGGGAGTTAAATGTGAACACTGCAACCGTAAATAAGCGAAAGAACAGGTCACTATCCAAATGCTCAGGACATAGCCAGTAGAGGGTTGAAGTACATATGAAATCCGTTCTCCCCAACATGCGGATAATGACATCGAACCAATATTGACCTGGAACGAACACGAGGAAAGACCTAGCTGGCATGAGATATCGGACCGGAGCTAAACTCTGAAGGCATACTGGGCACAGTGGGATTCGCTTTGTATGCCAGATGCTTAGCTGAAGAGAAAATGTGAAAGTTAAGATGGAACAACATCTCGTATGCAGCTAATCGTCTACGGTCCAGAGTCAGTCAAATAAGTACTCCATAAGGAGATATTAGACCGAAGCCAAACTCTGAAGACATATTAGGCACATGGGACTCGCTTTTTTTGCAAGATGGTTTGTTGAAGAGAAAGTGGGAAAGTGCAGATGGAACAACATATACGCATACGAGATATGCAACTAATTGTGCCACTGTTCAGAGTCAGCCAAGTGCTCCATAATATACATGGTAAAATCTCAGGAGGCCATTTGTTAATAAACAAGACATTGGAGAAGGTAAGGAAACATTTCTATTGCCTAAGGGCAAAACAAGATATTTATAATTGGTTATTATGGTTTAAATATGTGGGGCTTGGTGTCAAGGTAGTGCGCACAGCTTCCAGTCGTTCACAGACCTCCGCGGAGATCAGAAGCATTTCTTGTTTGGCTTTACAAATGTGGAAAATAAATAAGTATACGTTTTAAATAACAATTTTGTAAGTGTTCGGTAGCCGAACTGGTAAAGACTCCGTCGTTCACGGACTTTCATAAAGTGCAGATGTGTTTCGGCTTTTCTCTTTCAATAAGTGAAGTAAATTTTAGTTTCCCATTTTGGTACGTAATTTCTATATATCCAGTTGGGGTAGTGCTGGGCTGTCCAGACTGGAGTCGTGTGCGGGCCAAAATGAAATTCAACAAGAACTGGCGGGCCATTGAAACAGAATACTATTAGCTTTTAATTAAAAAAAAATCATTCATATGTACATATTATTTTATTTTTTGTTTATTTCTTTCTTATTTCCTTATTTCTTTCTTTCTTTAACAATGTCAATGTCAACATCAATATTCGTCGTTGCCAAGTGCATTGCGTTAATAAGTGACTTATCCGACAATGAGAACCTGTATTTTAATTTAATAACATCCATGGTTGAACAAGCACTTTCACAAAGATATGTACTCCTCATCATCGAACCCATTTTCAAACCAAAATTCGCTAATTTCGGAAAGCGATCATCGAGGAACTTAAAAAAATCTATTCCAATTTCCACTCTGTCGGATTTTAGCTCGCATAACTCTTACTGGTAATCAGTCTTTACACTTTCAATGGTCAGTGTTAATGGATGAGTGAAAAGTGACAAATCGCTCTCTATTCCTTAAAATCTATAAATCGATTTTAAACTCCAAAATTACCTCGTCAATGTACTCTATGTGCTCAGAAAAGTGGCATCTTCCGAAATTTGCAATCTCCATGCAAAGTTCTTTGTAACTCGGGAAAAAAGAAAGTTCATTCTTTTCTAAAAACATTTTGGACAATTTAAGTTTATTTTTAAATCCATTTACATATTCGTACAAGTTCGCGATATTATTGTATTTGTCTTATAACTTCAAATTTAATTCGTTCATGTGTTGGGTCATATCCGTTAAAAATGCAAGATCAGCGAGGAATTGGGGATCTTGCAGTTTATTTTCTATTTCTGCGGTATCAGATCTTATTTCGTCTTTCAGAAATACAAGGATCTCCTTTCGCAGGGTAAAAAAACGCTGCAAGCACTTACCAGCACTTAACCATCTGATGTCAGAGTGTAAAAGTAAATCTCCGTACGCTGCATCGGTTTCGGTTAAAAAATCGCGAAATTTACGATGAGTCAAAGCTTTGATCAGATTTGTTGTTTTGACAGCCACCTTTATTGCGTCCATCTGGCGTAAAGATTTTCCACATAAAGCTTCTTGGTGTATGATGTAGTGGATTAAAGGGCAACGAATACCATTCTGTTTCGGGAGTTCAGAAAATGCTGTCACTGTCCCTGTCATTGCTTTAGCTCCATCAGTCACAATACAGGAACATTTTTGAAACCCTCCGTAATCTATAACAGTGGTACTGACAGCTTCATAGATATCACTTCGTTTAGTTGTTCCATGTAACGGCACCAAATTCAACATTTCTTCCGTAATAGTATAATCTTTTGAGATGCAGCGAATAAAAATTAATAACTGACGGAAATCTGTCTGGTCCGTTCTTTCATCCAAACTTATCGAAAAATATTCACATTACTCAACGAAGTCACACAATTTCCTAGAAACATACTCGCCCAAATCACTGTTTGACCTATAGTGCTGCAGATTCAAATTTTTCTGCAAGCTTAGGCTGCATAAATCGTTCAGCCATTTTAATTGCACAGTTTTTTTTATTAAACCTCCATCACTGAATAGATTTTTAGCTTTGGGTAATTGTAAAGAAACTTCCTAGGAGGCAGCTAAACTCAGTTCATTATCTGTGTTTATTTTTGAAAAAGTGCTTGTTTGCTGCACCAGTTTTTTCTTATATTCGGCTACAATAGTTTTTCTAGCTTCACCTTTATGTTCCTTATACTTTTCTTTATACAAAGTTGTGTAATGCCGCTTAGCATTATATAGTATTCCTTAGGCACAGACAGGACTTGCATACAAATTATACACTGAATTTTATTATTATTGTTGCAAATATTGTAATAAGTTCCCATTTCTCATTAAAAGCACGATTTTCATCGCTTACTTTTCGCTTCTTTGTAGACATAGTATAAGTTTTTATTCGGCACTACCGAATTGTATTATGAAACACAAACGAATCACTTTCGTAAAATATTTGTAAACAAAATACAGTTTATTAACTCGCGGATCCTTTCGCCGATAGAAATGCAAAGCGGACAGAGAGTTTTTTCCACTACTGCAACACATTTCAAATTGAAACTCAATTTTGCTTCATCAGCTCAAAATAACTCCGTTATTTTGCGTTACCGATCTTACCATACCGAGAAGAAAGAATATGTGTATGTATTATATATAAGCTTAAATGCTTACATTTGGTTTTTTTTTCATTCGTGTATGTAAAGCGGTTTTATTTTGTTGCGAAATAAGATTTCGTAATTGAAGTGTTCTGTCTCGGGCCGCAATAACAGGGATGGCGGACCTTGTTTTGGACAGCCCTGGTATACCCGGTGTAACAATCACGAGGCCTGGGTTCGATTCCCATATCTAGACAAGTTTTTTTTTGTTTCTTGTTTTATTTTTTTGAAACAGTAACAAGTAACAGTAACAGTGTAAAAAAAAGGAGAATTACGCGATGTGTGATAGAGAGTGTTCTGCTCTCCCATTAGCGGAAAAAGCTAGTGGCAGCTGAAAAAACCTGATGTAAATGCAACATCAAGTCTCCTACAAGTTGTGGTAGCTGAAGGCAATGTGAAGCGGAGAATTAAGCTAAGGCCTACCCCTAATCCCACGCTATCAAAATCCATTGAAAAGCTGCCAGGTAGATTAAGGTGTCCTGAGTCGGACAATGACGACTACATATCTGATGGGTGCGAAGGTCGTAACATGGGAAGCGATAACAGCCTCGCAGTTCTGGCTGTGTCTGAATCGGACGACGAAGAGGATGAAGTTGAAGCTCTAAATAGTAGCATCAGGGAGCTACAGGAAAAGGTGCTTGCCATTAAGACAAAGCAAACCGCCAGGAGAGAAAAGGAGCAGCAATTAAGCTCTCAATAACAAGAACAACAACAGCAGCAAAAGGTTGCAAGTCAGCAACAGTTACAACTACAAACGGACAAAATAAAACAAAAACAGCAGCCAAAACAGAAGTTTTCTTTTTTTTTTTTTAAAAAGAACTTAACACTCAAGTGGGTATGGATACACTTATAATGCCTCAGCATGTGTTAAGTTTTTTGGAAAATGGGAAAAAGAGAGAACAGCAAAAACAACAACAGAACCAACAAAAACATCAGCAAAAGCAACAGCAGCAGAGACAACAACAAAAGCAAGAGCAGAGAGCTACTTACCACAAATTTAAAAAATTATTGAGGGATTCGACGACGGAATCCTTCTACACTCCGAAGGGGGAGAAGTTGTAAACAATGCTGCTGAGGGGGTTGGGACCGTCGGCAAAATCCTACACTACCAGGTTGTACACTCGGAAAAAGTAAAGCGGGGCGACAACATTTTACAATGTGATCGCTGCCAAAGGTTCGGGCACACCGCGTCGAACTGCGAAATGTAGCCTCGATGCTTAAAGTGGTAAAGTGCGGAAAGAACCACAAGCCCGACGAATGCGCTCTGGGTTGGTAAAAAGCCAACTGTCTTGTGCCTTATGTAGGAACACGGGACACACCGCAAATTATCGGGGTTGTCCCAAATTCCAATACATAAAAAGAGTAAATCTGCCTCGGCAGAAGAAGGTGGAAGTCAAACGTCCACCCGTGTACATCCAAACACCAGCCGTTACTCCCCATGTCACCTACACTCAAATGGCGGCAGGTAGGGGAAATACGGTACAGCAAGCGAAGGTTGCTTCTCAGGCCCCAGCGCCTAAAGCACGGAACCACTACCTGACATGCTAGCTATCTTGCTCTCTCTCCAGGGGCAGATGGCTCAGCTACAACGTCATTTAACTGAACAGACCGCGCGGCTGGATCAAGTATAAGCGCTGCTGCCTGGCCTAAAGCACCTTTTGTCGTAATTGGTACGTACGTGGCGGAGCAAACCCTGAAGGTCTTTGCAGTGAATGTGAATTCACTAATTAGGGTCGAACGACGAGCCGCACTATTTAAGTTGCTTGAAGATCAAGCCCCTGATGTGCTTTTGGTTAGCGAAACTAAGCTTACCAAAAGACACAAAATGAGGCACAGAAGATATAAAATAATACGGAGAAACCGACCCAACTCCATTAAGGGAGGAGGCGTTCAGGTGTGGGAAGCATGCATCATAGTGGAAAGCGGTTGTACATGGTGTCTGTCTATGCACCTAAGGCACCTAAGACACTTTTTCGATTCCTGTGGCTGGAATTGGAAGACAACTATTTTATTATCGGCGGAGATTTAAACGCCAACGTTCCCAACGAAATTGCGGAATTGGATGAGTTAGTTATAGTAGGGTGCGTTGGACACATTTCACCAGAACTCTGACGAGAGCACTCTCCTTGAATTCGCCCTACACACCGTCCAACAAAAATCTGTCAAACGAGAAGATTGACAGGTATCTAAGAATAATGGGCGAGACAATTAAACGAACAATGGACAAAACGATACCTCGGTAACAACATACTGACGAAGAAGACTTATTCCGAAACGCAACAATTGACGCACTGCACCGACATACAAGTAGACTGCTGTCGAGACTAAAAACCTTTTACAGACAGTTTACTGACAGACATAATCCGGAGATCATGACACTGAAGTCGTCGATTAAAAACCTGCAAACATTAATAAAGGAAACTTATAGAAACTCTGTAAGTTTGTATTGGAACAATAAAATTCGGGCTGTAAACACCAGCAACCCGAATATGTTCCCGCAAATAAATAAAATGTTTCGGAGAAATAATCAGAATGACCTTTCATGTCTTAAAATCGCACGAACGACGAACGACGAACAACGAACAAATACTTGTAGCAGCAGGCATATATCCAATGAAGCTGTTGACGATAACAACTTCTTTGTGATCGAGGATCCACAGGAGCAGGTAGAGGCTATAGGAGCGACTTTCCAGGAAGTGTACAAGGCGGACGTTATCATTGGCCCGGACCACGATCTGGAGAATCGAGTCGTTGTGCACAATTTCTACCTTCGAAATGAAATTTTGAATTGACGATTCGAGAGCTCGGGTTTCACCCAATTCAGTGACGAGAATATGGCAAATACTGCCATCACCAATGAAATGGTTCTTTTCGAAGGAAGAGCTCCAAACGATCTTCAAATCGCTTAGAGGTAAGAAATCAGTGGGAACCGATGAAATACCGAACATTGTGCTTGAACATCTCCCACTAGAAGCGGTAAATAGGGTGGTATACCCTGTTTAATAATGTAATGAATAATGCACATTATCCAGCGCATTGAAAAACTGCGGTGGTACATTCCATCCCTAAAAAGGATAACGATACTTCCAATCCGGCGAATCTGCGCTCGATCAGTCTTCTTCCAAATGTAAGGTTTTCGAGAAGATAATCAGTAGAGTCCTGACTAAGTGGGTTGAAGACAATCATATAGTTCCGGATAATCAATTTGGTTTCAAGACGGAGCATGATATCACTCATGCTGTGTCGAAACTGGTTTCTGATATCCAATGGAACAAAGGCAAGAACCACTTGGAGAAGGCCTTCGATAACGTATGGTTAGAAGGACTATTTTTCAAGCTGTACAGATTGAGCATTAGTAAACCACTGTTGTATGTATATTCTTTTTGATATGCTCTCCAGCAGACAGTTCATCGTGAAGTATGGCGATGTGACTTCTGCTGGAACATTTAACATTAAAAACGGTCTGCGACAAGGTGCGGTGAATTCGCCGATCCTATTCAGCATTTACACAAGTGTTCTGATAGGTTCACTTCACCATACATAGCGTACGCAGACGACTTAATCGCGTACAGATCAGGTCCAAAAATTGAGGTCATTAATATACTTTTGCAAAATGACTTCGACAAAATTAAGCGATATTGCGATGACTGGAAGTTGAAAATCAACTTTCAGAAGTCGGAAACCATTCTGTTTAGGACGCCTTTGTTGGGGGCCTGTAGGGATACCAGAAAGAATTGGCGAAAATTCTCGATCGTAGGGCAGCACGAGCAGCTGCTTGCTTGTCGAAATGTAATTCGATACCTTGGGATCTGGCTAGATCAATATCTATATTTTAACAAACATATATAGTAGATGTTGCTCTGGCTAGAGCCAAAGGTGTTTTTGCCCTTTGTAAGACTGTTTTATATAACTTGATGTGAAGGTGAAGGTGATCTGCTACGTGGCCCTTATCAGGCCCATGCTTGTATCGTATTTGGATGTCCTGTGTGGTTAGTTGGAAAAGATTCGGGTGTTTGAGAGGGCTTATCTTAGGACTTGTCTTCGCTTATACAGAACACCAGAATCAGAGTACATAAAATTCTATTCTAATGAGGTCTTGTACAATAGGGCGAACCTAATAAGAGTGGACAATTTTGTCATTAAGCTGTCTCGAAGTCACATTGCAAGAGCAATGACCTCATGATCTCCAGGGCTTACTACCCTAATTACATGAATCACGAGAGAGTTCGCTTTGACGGCTTTATTCCTCCATAAGCTTTCCTCTACCTCGACATGAAAGGTTTGATCCAGGACAGGTTGGCGATGCCGCTAATCTTCCACGTCGCTCGAACAGCTGCGGACAGGCGACTCAACTACGACAGAGTCGTCGCACATGGCAGCGCGGAGCGTCTCCGGTTCAGTAGGGAGGTAGGGAGTCGCGACATGAGGGATGTTGCTCGGCAGCACCAACAATTTTGGTGGCTAGTCGAAGGAGGGGGAGTTTCGTAGTCGAATTCCTCTAGTACAAGAGAGATTCACCAGGAAGCAAAATCGGTTAGACTAGTTTTTTAACCATGGCCGGCTTACGTAGATTTAGGTACGATTAAGGTAGTTATAAGAGGGAAAACTAATAAAAAAATAAATAAAATATAAAAGATAAAAAATAAAAAAAAAACTTTAAAAGAATAAAAGAGATGGGTAAGAACTTTTTCTAAAAAAAGGGATAATCCATACACAAAAAAAAAAATTGTATATATGTATTTACAATAAAATAGTGTAAGTAGGTTAAGCAATTTAAGTTTTATTTTTAGGTAGTCCATAGGTTTATAGGTCTTAGTTTCAAGCTTTACCCAAAAGTCCATGCACTAAATTTTTTATATAAACATAATTATTTTAATAGTTTTACATTTAATAAAATAAATAATACAAATAAATTCTGTAAGAATCGTCGAAAGACATAGAATAAGTGTTAGGTTTAACTTCGAGTGCCAGCATGGGGCCAGTAAGCTATAGTAAGGTAATTTTAAGTTAATTCAGCTAATTTTTAAGCACTTTTTTGTCGAGAATGTAAGAATTAATGTGTTAACTAAAATAAAAATGCTTTTAAAATGAAAAAACGAAAAATGAAGTGATAAAGACTCGGACGACATCATACCTGGTTGTAATGATCATGAGGCCTAGGTTCGATTCCCAACTCTAGAAAATTCCTTTTATTTCTATTTTGAATTGAAATAATAACAAGCGAAGTGTAAAAAAAAAGAGAAATTACGTGATGTGTGATAGAGAGCGTTCCACTCTCCTATTAGTGGAAAAAGCTAGTGGCAGCAGAAAAAGACTTGATGAAATCTCAACATCAAGGAATCTACCACTTGTGGTAACAGAAGGTAATGCTAAGCGGAGGAGGAAGTTAAGGCCAACCCCCAATGTGCTGAAGCGCCCCTCTCTATCAAAATCCACGGAAAAGCTGCCAGGTGGATTAAGGGAGACGGCGAATTCAAATTCTACAACGCCAACAATAAACCCTAGGTGTGAGTCGGACAATGACGAATACATATCTGATGTGTGCGAAGGTCGTAACATGGGAAGCGATAACAGCTTCGCAGCTCTGGCTGTCTCAGAGTCGGACGATGAAGATGATGAAGTTCAAGCTAAAAATAACAGCGTCAGGCAGCTTCAAGAAAAGGTGCTTGCCATTGAGGCAAAACAAACAGCTAGGCTAGAAAAAGATCAACAAATATGCTTCCAACCAGAAGAAAAACAACAACAGCAAAAGATTGCAAACCAGCAACTATTACAACTACAAACGGATAAAATATAAAATAATTAAAAAAAAATTTTTTAGTTAAATGGTTTTATTGAAAATAAAGATAATAATGATGTAGATAATGTACTAAAAACTACAAAATAATTCAGTAGGTCCTAGGTACCAGTCATCACACCACTCCCCCCATCAATCTAGGGCATTAAACAGACAAAAAAGTAAAATTGTGGGGTGCGAGTTATGTACAAGCCAGATATATTAGACACAAAAATAAATGAATTATTAAAGCAAAATTAAATTACAAAATTAAAATCCAGTTGAAACATTAGTTGCATGTACCTACCTTTGGAAATGCAGAAAAAGCTGAGTAAACATTTTATTAGATTATAAATAGACTTAAGAACAAATTCAAGACACAGTCTGTTCCTCTGTCAATTGAGTTTAAAGTGTTTTTATTTTTTCTTTTTACCAATAAAGTGAACTAGTCAAAAATATAACAAAATCGTTTTTTTTAAGAGAGATATAAAATTGGCGCAGTCGGTAGGATAATCCTAAAACGGATTATCCAGTGAAAGGAAGAAAAAAAAACAAAAGATCTGTGTAAAAAAAAACAACATTACAGTGTTCTCATTTTGTTGACTTATGGATAATTCTAGTGAAAAAAACAATATATTGAACGTTTATTAAAAAAAATATAAAACTACGAGTAAATACTACAACATCAACAGACAAGGATTAGAAATGTTAAAAATAGAAGAGCTAACCACTGAAATACTGCGTAAAAATCAGAATATGCAGCTCAGGGAGAGTTCTCTGGATAATATCGAAAAGGTATTAAGGGAAGTGAAGTATACGTCAACATTTACTGGACGAGGTGACGTATCCATAAATTCGTTTATATGCAACGTAGAATACTACATATCAGACATAAGAAAATGTATGGTGAGGACAGTATACTAGGAGAAGATTCAAGGAGAAGCCAAAAACACCATAATTAATTTACCGCAACCAGACAACAGGGAATCCATCAAGGGAATACTTAAACTAAGATACAAACCAGAGTTGGAGCCGACCGATATATACAGAAAGTAAATAATGTAAGTGATTTATCAATAGAAATTCAAAATATTAAATATCTCTCTGATGAACTAAGAGTCTATTATAAAGATGATATAGGTATAGATCTCAGCAATGTATGTTAGATAGTCTTTTAGTGAATACAATTAAAGAAATGACACAGGGTGTACTTCTAGATAAAATATACGAAGAAAAAGATTTGGGAAAAATAGTGTCTAAAATGAGAAGAAGAAAATTTGAGGATTCATGCATTACTATAGATATGAATTTAGGAAACAGAAAAATCATAAATCTAATACTTCGAGACAAGAAAATAAAACCAATTCCGGACAGAGTGGTCATCGATATGACATTCAAGATCAGGGTAGAAGAAATTCAGGACAGCATAGAAAAATTATCAAAGTCAGGGAAATTCAGGAGAGTATCGACAGAACTATCAGGGAAATACAGACCAAAATCGACGAAATTATCAGGCTAACTCAGGACAGTCGAGACAAAATCAAGAATCAGCATACCATAACTCAGGCCAGAGACGACAACATAATTTATCTAGACCAGAACCTATGGAAATAGGTAATGTACAAAATATATCACAAACAAATAACATAGATAGTCGGTGATTAGAGTCAGCAAATATAAGTTCGCATAAATAGAATGACTGTCAGAAAAGATCAGAAGTGCCGAGTCCCAGCGACTATAAATAAAGCCAAGCATGCACTACCGAAGTAAATAATACAGATTTTTTTTGGAATTAGCCTTGGATGATCTACCATAAATTCAATTAACAATTAACAAACAAAAATTCATAGCTTAAGTAGATATAGGTTCAAACCTTAGCATAATTGACGACAGATTAGATGAATATAAGAAAATTCCTATTAAGCCATAATATTTTACCACAGTTACTGGTAAAGATAGTATAATGTATGATGTACATACACCCATACCAGATGAATTTAGAGCTCCTTCTAACGCTCTAATAAGATGGAAGGTTAAAAGGCTTTGCAACAGAAAATACCAATTTATAATTGGCATTGATTTATTAAACACATTGAACACTCTCATATATTTGGATGAATGAACGATAAACTTAAGCAATCAAAGATTAAAATTCGCAGTCAACGAAGTTTGTTCACTCGAACCTATAGATCGTAATACCAAGCATATAAACGTTGATCATTTAAGCAATGAAAAACGACTAGAAGTCGAAAAGTTAATGAACAAATTCGGAAAACTATTTCTTAAAGAGTGCGACAAACTTACTAGCACCCCTGAAATAGAACACGAAATTGTCACAACAACAGATCAACAAATAAACGCAAAACTATATAGATATCCACCTCAACATGAGGCAGAGGCTCGAAGACAAATTAGAGAAATGGAAGAACAAGGAATTATTCGGAAGAGCAACTCCAAATATTCCAGTCCCCTCAGAGTACATTCAACAATTAAAACCACCGCTAACGAAGTTCAATTCAAAAGAATAGATTTTGAAAAGGTTAGACAAAATTTAAAATCAATAAAGGTAAAATATATAAAAAAGGCAAACGAAAATCGCGAAAATTATATCGAAAAAAGCTGAATAGGATTTATAAAAAATTATAAAGCTGACAGTCATAAACAGCAACCTAAATTTAAAAAAAGTAAGTTGAAAACTATTCATACTACTAATATTAAAAGACAATCAAAATTTTCAGCTTTTCATGATAACATTGTTAATCCTACTGATAATACCAATTGACGGATCACTTCAAGTATACGACATACAGGAACAAACAGGCTTTACACAAGTTAAACTAAACGACGTGGACCTAGTTATTAAATCAGATATAATTATTCACACGATAAAACCACTAGACATAATCAGTTTACTAAATGACATTTCAGTGAACATAGATAAACTTGACATTCAACATAAACTGACTTAAACATTTGTGAAATAAATTAAATCCTATACCCAGAGAAAACAGACGGAAAAGATGTATAATTAAGATTGTAGGAAAAGCATCAAAATGGCTTTTCGGTACAATGGACGAAGAGGATAGAACACATATAGAAAACCATTTAAGGAATGTAGAAATTAATAACCACAATGCAATAACCAATTTAAATCAGCAAATTGTAATAAATAATAGTTTTAAGAGAACGTTTTATCAATTTAAAGATCTAATTAAGAGAGATAGAGTAACTATTTTGCAGCAACTAAATAGTATATCCCGTAAAACCAATGAACAGAATTTATTTTAAGATCAATATTTTAAAGTTCAGCTAATAAAAGAAAAAATTGAACATATTTAGGACAACTTAGCTTCAGCTAGACATCAAATATTGCACCCAAATATTCTATTGTAACTAATGAAGAAATTCAAAATTATAACATTGATTTGAATAAAATGCAATATATTAAGCTAAGCATAACTAAATATTAAGAAAATTCCTTAATATTTGCAATAAAAGTCACAAAAGAATTCAAAAGAATATCTTTAAAAGTAATTGTACCAATACCAAATAAAGATTTTAAAGAAATTGATTATCCTAAAGAAATTGTTATGGATTACAAAAATGTTAGTTATAAATATGAAGAGTTGAAATTATTAAATGAACTTAGTTTAAGCACTCACTGTATTCTTAAGGAAAACTGTAGTTTAATTAAAAACAATAAAACCGCAATAATTAAAAACGCAAACTATTTAAATAGAAGTCAAAGTTGTGACGAACGAAATTTAAGTTTAAATGGGAGCGTGTTAATACATTTTAATAATTGTACTATAGAAATTTTAGATCATTACTTGTCCAACGTTAAAGAAATCTTCCAAGATCGATTCTTTTATCAAATAAATAAGAAATTTACCAATTTTACCAATAAAATAATATTAGACGACATTGTATTAGAAAATGAAAATAATCTCAACAAAATCAAAGAATTAGAGTATCATAAAAATGTGTCATATGGATTAAATTCTAGTTTTGTCATAATCTAGATCCTTTTAATAACAATAATGTTCCTTTATTACAAAAGAGAAAAAATTATTAATGTAAAAGTAAAAAACAAAATTCAGGAGAATTTCAAAGTAAAGGACGGAGAAGTTATGTACAAGCCAGATACATTAGACACAAAAACAAATGAATTATTAAAGCAAAATTAAATTACAAAAAAAATGTTCCCAGGCATATTAAAATAGAATCAAATTACAAAAATGTTCCCAAACTTTTTCATGCTGACCAGTTGAAACATTAGTTGCATGTGCCTGGAAATGCAGAAAAAGCTAAGTAAACATTTTATTAGATTATAAATAGACGTAAGAACAAATTGAGTTTAAAGTGTTCTTCTTTTTTTCTTTTTATCAATAAAGTGAACTAGTCAAAAATATAACAAAATTGTTTTTTTTATATAAAACACAAAAGAAAAATATAAAATTTGCGTGAAACTTCTATCAACAGTCAACCGCTTATATCATTATAAATGCTATTGACATATTTACTCAAATTACGCTACGCCGCACGATTTTATTTTTTTGTCTGATTAATGCTCTAGATTGATGAGGGGAGTGGTGTGATGACTGGTACCTAGGAGCTATTGAATTATTTTTTAGTTGTTAGTACATTATCTACATCATCACTATCTTTACTTTCATTAAAACCCTTTAACTTAAAAATTTGTTTTTACTTATTTTATTTTGAAGTTTTTAGTTTTTATATTTCTCATTCTATTTAGTTCATTTAGTGCCTCATTATTGCAAGGTTTCTCTCCTGACAATTTGTTGCAATCTAATTCCTTAATATATAATCCCTCCAAAAACTTTACTCGACTCAGGGCCACGTATGCTTGCCCTTCTACAAACAATTGCGTGATCTACAGTGCTGCCTTGCATTTTATGGACAGTGGAAGCCCATGACTAAATTAAGGGCAACATCCTTCTTTCAGCTGTCCCATAATTGAACTTTGCTGGAAATTGTATAGCTTTAGGGTGAGTAAGGTGTACGCCGTCTCTTCCAAAGTCGATCTGAACTGAGGGTACATCTGCTTCGTACATTTGGGTTCAACGAAACTAAGGCCAAACAATTTCAGTAATGTAGCCGATAGCGCCGTTTATCAATCCTTCCGAAACGTCAATATTGGACCGTATCATAACTTTTGCTCCTACAAATATTTCTGTTCTGTTGGTAAGCCTTCAGTCTTGTTTATGTCTGTTGGTATTATATTAGGTAAGTTCAAATTATCTGTATTTCGTGTGGGGTCAGTTAGCTGGTCCTGTGTTTTTATTTTATAAATTCGAGTACCCTTGTTTCGGAACAAATTCAAAGCAGTAGCGTTGTGATCGTTTACTTGCTGATTAGTGGGGTATACTCTTAACGCCTTATCTGTTGCAAACTCATCACTTGGGTCTTGAATAACTCTTTGCATCAAAATACTAGCGGTTAGCTCACCGATTCTCAAAGCATTTATACATAAATAAAAGTATGATCACTTTGCTGACGCATATTCTCAGTTAGCTCACAAAGCGTGAATAAACGCCACAGATGCGTGGCTGGTTAGAGATGTTCAGGCTGTCTGAATACGGGTGTTCCGGAGCGTTTGATAGGAGGCAATTGCAAAAGATCACCAACGAGTAAAATGTTTACTCTTCCAAAGAACTCGTCTTCACAGTTCTTAATTTACCTTAATCGGGCGTCAATGGTGCACAGCATTTGATATGATACCATAGAAATTTCATCAATAATCAGAAACTCCGTCTGCTTCCATTGTTGCCTCATTATTCGTAAATAGTTTCCGGATAGGGGTGACATACCTGTTATTCGACCATCCTTCCGTTTAGCTCCATTTATTAATCGTGCTGCAACTCCCGTTCGTGCGCATACTTTTACTGCATCCTTCGCAGAGCACCTGTTAATTTGGTCCCGTTGTAAATTCAGTACAAATGTCTTGCCAACACCAGCCCCATCTGTAGAGAATATTTTTAAGCGTTCTTCGGCACCCGACATTTGACTTTGTATGGACTAAGTTACCATTGTGACTGCTTAGCTAGTATGAACTGGTTATCATTCATTGGCAGATATGGAACTTCTTCTTTACAGTCTAGTTCCATGGGCTCATCCTGTTCCAATATCTGAAATGCGTGTATTTGAATGAATGCGTTTTCAAGTTACTTGTCATGCTCGCGATAGAAAGCCAAATAAGCATTTAATTCTCTTAACCTTTCTTCATTGGCGAGAAATGCGTCTCTGGCACTATTATTATATTCTCCCGTCAGTTCACTCGCATTGCAATAGGGCATACACTGGAGTAGCAGACTATAATAATAAGACTAGCAATCAGAAGCTGCTACGAAGTTAGGAACCCGTATTACAGTTGCGTGTTTCAAATAGTCATTTTTGTGTTGTTTGTTATTGTAATAAGACGCTTTCTTACTGTTTGCTCACGCGGTACATACGTATCTGTGTCAATGCTGTCTTCATTGATTGTTGGTGGTTTCGTGTAGTTTAGCTCAAACAACATCGCAAACTCCATAAGACACATGTTGTTGAAATTATACTCGTACTCGGGATGCTCAGTTGGTCGCTTTTCATATCGTTCAAATATATTGACGCAATATGCTTGACCAGCTTCAGTAAACTTCAACATAGTATAGTATATCGTTGCTCCGGTTTATGAGTATTGAGAAAGACTGATTTTCTTGAGCTGTCACGCATATTTAAATAGCAAAGTCTGAATACGCATTCACAAGCTGAAACTTGTCGATCTTTTAATATGCGCATGCATATTTTAAAAAGCTTACGCGAAACGTCGGTTTCTTCTCTCCTAATTTGTTGAATAGCTTGAGTTACTTCACCATCCAGATTTGTAGGTTCTGATTTTGTTTACTTATTATTTGGCGATATAATAAGTAATTGACTCGTTAGTACCACATGGTTGTATATCCATATTAGCTTTCCACATTTTAAGCAAAGCAGGACTGTAATTGTTTACCCAACAATCTTCACTTTTTCTCTATAGAACGCAAATGCGACCATCATTATATGTAGATAAATTCGTTAGATGAAGGACCAATAATATGTGTCTCCGTGCATTCTGAACGGGGAAAGTTAAAAAACGACACATTATATTTGTATTATTTTTCGTACAGGTATTAGTATGACGATGTATTTGACAACTTTTAACCAATTCGTGTAGTTCTGAATTTTCAGAAGGAGTTATTCCTTCAGGTGTCTCCACAGATGGATGGTCTTCCACCCAAATAACCATATGCAGATGAGGACTTCCTCTATTCCAGGACACCATCAATTCCAGATGCTATTGATTTATTACTAGTGACATGTGTTTGGCAGCGGGAACATAAAAGTAACATTGTTTTCGAAGACAACTCTACAGGCATATATCTTAATGCAACAGTATTGTAACAGTACAGAACTTGATTAGGATAGCCACGTTTGGTACAAATTTCACAAACATGTTATGCATAATGTGTTAATAGCATTTTCGAACGCTTGTAGATGATTTTCAGCTGTGTTTTGCTGGGTACGCTCAAGTCGCCCTATTAACCTGGCCTTATGTTGCTCAGGTGTTTCTGAAGTTACCAACTCTCTTTTTCTCTCACGTTGCCTTATTAACCTGGCTTCATGTTGCTCAGGTGTATCTGAATTTACGAACTCTATTTGTCTTTCACGTTGCCTTATTAGCCTGGTTTCATGTTGCTCAGGTGTTTCTGACGCTACTAGCTCCCTTTGCCTATCACGTTGCTCTATTAACCTGGCCTCATGTTGCTCAGGTGTTTCCGATGATAACCGTTCTCTTCCTTTCTGTAGTCGACTATGGGTCTCGCTTTCACTCCCTTTTGCACGTTTTGCTCTACACTTTTCTTTCGCCTTTTCAAGCCTTCTTTTTCGTTGTGTTGCAGTTTCTGTTCTATTTCTGTTTGTTTTTGTTTTATTATTATTTGTTTCCATATTATTTCCACGAGTAATGGACATTATAACGGTGTTTCGATTAGATCCCTAGATTTCAATTTTAATGTAAGTATAGACTGTCTCAGCTCTATGATCCGCCATGCACTGTGTTCGATTTGTAAACCCTTTCATTTTATACCCATATTGAGGATTTTTGAAAAAAATATTTAATCCTCCATTTTTTTTAGAGGCAGCCATCTTTGATTAGAAATTTGTCATAGTGTACAGTATTCTACCAGTCAAGTCCTTTTATTTGATACCCATATTAAGGGGTTGTGAGAATATACGTAATCCGCCATTTTGTAGAGTGGGCCATCTTGGATTTACAACGATACTGATTGTACAATAGTAAATTGTGTAAGGTGTGTACCAAATTTCAGATCAATCTGTCAGCAGGAAGCGGGTTACATTTCAACTACTAAATTTGACCCAAAAAAACAAACAAACAGTGCAAGCTAAATATAACCGTATAAAAAACAAAAACAGCAGCCAAAATAGAAGACACAAACACAACAAGAAAAGCGTACGCAGTACAACAAAAGAAGCTGAAACAGCAGCAACAACAACAACAGAACAAACAACAATATCAGCAAAAGCAGTAGCAGCAGAGACAATACCAACAGCAACATAAACGGAAACGATAAAGGGTTCCACCCATAAATAACATACATTTAAGATTGAACTAAGAAAAACGATAGAACCATGTAAGTCGGGCATAGGCAATCATTTTTACATTAAAAGACTTAGCGTAGATAGGCACGCGATTCACTGTAAAAAAGTGGAGCGCTATTTTAAAATAAAAAATTCGCTGAGGGATTCGACGACGGAGTTTTTCTCCTACACCCCGAAGGAAGACAAGCTGCAAACAATGCTACTGAGGGAATTGGAACCGTCGATTGATCCGGAGGAGCTCCTTACACTGCTTATAGAAAAAGAGTGCGAAGGGTTCTAATTCGGGGAGGTTAAACCTTTCACCACAGCCGCTCTGGCTGTCAAAAAGGAGAAACGGAAACTACCGTTCTTCCTGGTTCAGCTAAGTCCCACCAGCAATCTGGATGGTCTAAGGTGAATCAAAGCCCTGGACTACCAGATTGTACACTGGGAAAAAGTAAAGCGGGGCGACAACATTTCACAATGTGTTCGCTGCTAAAGGTTCGAGCACGCCGCGTCGAACTGCGAAATGCAGCCTCGATGCGTAAAGTGCGGAAAGAACCACAAGCCCGAGGAATGCGCTCTGGGTAAGGACGGAGCGTCGGTAAAAAGCCAACTGTCTTGTGCCTTATGTAGGAACACGGGACACACCGCAAACTATCGGGGTTGTCCCAAATTGCAGTACATCAAAAGAGTAAATCTGGCACGGCAGCAGAAGATAGAAGTTAAACGTCCACCCGTGCATTTGCAAATTCCAGCCGTTACTCCTCATGTTACCTACGCCCAAATGGCGGCAGGTAGGGGAAACACGGTACAGTAAGCGAAGGTGGCTTCTCAGGCCCCAGCGCCTAGAGCACCGGAATCACTGCCTGACAGGCTAGCTATCTTGCTCTCTATCCAGGGGCAGATGGCTCAGCTACAACGTCATATAACTGAACAGACCGCGCGGGTGGATCAAGTATACGCGCTGCTGCCTGGCGTAAAGCAACTTTTGTCGTAATGGGTACGTACGTGGCGGAGCAAACCCTGAAGGTCTTTGCAGTGAATCTGAATTCACTAATTAGGTTCGAACGACGAGCCGCACTATTTAAGTTGCTTGAAGATCAAGCCTCTGATGTGCTTTTGGTTAGTGAAACTAAGCTTTCCAAAAGACATAAAATGAGGCACAGAAGATACAAAATAGTACGGAGGAACCGACCCAACTCCATTAAGGGAGGAGGTGTTGCGATTTTCGTAAGAAAAGGTATACGTTTTAAATGAGTATACAGTCGTGTAGTACGAAGGTTCCAGGTGCTGGAAGCATGCATCGTGTATATACCCCTCCATAGTAGAAAGCGGCTGTACATGGTGTCTGTCTATGCGCCTAAGGCTACTCAGCCCACCTTAGGCTGGAATTGGAAGACAACTATTTTATTATCGGCGGAGATTTCAACGCCAAACATATGAAGTGATTGGGGAAATAATACACCAAACACTAGAGTGAACCTACTATTCAATTTGTGGGGTCAACACAGTATAATGTATCGACTCCGGCTTAAGGCGACGGATAGTCGGTCGTTTCCCAGACACGGGTTCTATTTAGATCTTCTGCTGTTCGACCCACGAATACAACTGACGCGCACTAACCAACAAACTACAAACTGTTTACGCACTTTCGTGTATGACAGTGACTATTGCGGTCTCAGCACCGGAATAACTGTTCCCAATGAAATTGCGGAATTGGATGAGTTTGTTCAAAGGCATTCCTATAATTATAGTAAGGTGCGTTGGACACACTTCACCAGAACATTGACGAGAACACCCTCCTCGAATTCGCTCTACCCACCGTCCTGTGGGTAGCACTGAAGTAACTGATCCCAACGAAATTGCGGAATTGAATGAGTTTGTTCAAAGGCATTCCTACAATTATAGTAGGGTGCGTTGGACGGACACTGATCCCAACGAAATTGCGGAATTGAATGAGTTTGTTCAAAGGCATTCCTACAATTATAGTAGGGTGCGTTGGACGGACACTGATCCCAACGAAATTGCGGAATTGAATGAGTTTGTTCAAAGGCATTCCTACAATTATAGTAGGGTGCGTTGGACGGACACACTTCACCAGAACACTGACGAGAGCACTTTCCTCGAATTCGCTCTGCCCACCGTCCAACAGAAATCTGTCAAACGAGGAGATTGACAGGTATCTAAGACTAATGGGCGAGACAATCAAACGAACAATGGACAAAACGATACCTCGGTACTAACACACTGGCGAAGAAGACTTATTCCGCAATGCAACTATTGACATACAAGTAGGCTGCTGTCAAGACTAAAAACCTTGTACAGACAGTTTACTGACAGACATAACCCGGAGATCATGACACTGAAGTCGTCGATTAAAAACCTGCAAACATTAATAAAGGAAACTTATAGAAACTCTGTAAGTTTGTATTGGAACAATAAAATTCGGGCTGTAAACACCAGCAAACCGAATATGTTCCCGTAAATAAATAAAATGTTTCGGAGAAATAATCAGAATGACCTTTCATGTCTTAAAATCGCACGAACGACGAACAACGAACAAATACTTGTAGCAGCAGGCATATATCCAAATGAAGCTGTTGACGATAACAACTTCTTTGTGATCGAGGATCCACAGGAGCAGGTAGAGGCTATAGGAGCGACTTTCCAGGAAGTGTACAAGACGGACGTTATCATTGGCCCGGACCACGATCTGGAGAATCGAGTCGTTGTGCACAATTTCTACCTTCGAAATGAAATTTTGAATTGACGATTCGAGAGCTCGGGTTTCACCCAGTTCAGTGACGAGAATATGGCAAATACGAGTAATGTCATCACCAATGAAATGGTACTACCGTTCTTTTCGAAGGAAGAGCTCCAAACGATCTTAGAATCGCTTAGAAGTAAGAAATCAGTGGAAACCGATAAAATAGCGAACATTGTGCTTGAACATCTCCCACTAGAAGCGGTGAATAGGGTGGTATACCCTGTTTAATAATGCGATGAATATTGCACATTTACCAGCGCATTGGAAATCTGCGGTGGTACATCCCATCCCTAAAAGGGATAAAGATACTTCCAATTCGGCGAATCTCCGCTCGATCAGTCTTCTTCCAAACATCAGTAAGGTTTTCGAGAAGCTAATTAATAGAGTCCTGACTAAGTGGGTTGAGGACAAACATATAGTTCCGGATAATCAATTTGGTTTCAAGGCGGGGCATGATATCATTCATGCTGTGTCGAAACTGGTTTTTGATATCCAATGGAACAAAGGTAAGAACCAGTGCGATGGTGCCTGCCTGATTGACTTGGAGAAGGCCTTCGATAACGTATGGTTAGAAGGACTATTTTTCAAGCTGTACAGATTGAGCATTAGTAAACCACTGTTGTATATTCTTTTTGATATGCCCTCCAGCAGACAGTTCATCGTGAAGCATGGCGATGTGACTTCTGCTGGAACATTTAACATTAAAAACATAGCGTACGCAGACGACTTAATCGCGTAAAAATCAGGTCCAAAAATTGAGGTCATTAATATACTTTTGCAAAGCGACTTCGACAAAATTAAGCGATATTGCGATGACTGGAAGTTGAAAATCAACTTTCAGAAGTCGGAAACCATTCTGTTTAGGACGCCTTTGTCGGGGGCCTGTAGGGATACCAGAAATAATTGGCGAAAATTCTCGATCGTGGGGCAGCACGAACAGCTGCTTGCTTGTCGAAATGTAATCAGATACCTTGGGATCTGGCTAGATCAAAAACTATATTTTAAGAAACATATATAGTAGATGTTGCCCTGGCCAGAACCAAAGGTGTTTTGCCCTTACAAAGGACTGTTTTATAAGAGCTAACTTGATGCGAAGGTGAAGGTGATCTGTTACTTGGCCCTTATCAGGCCTACGCTTGTATTTGGATGTCCCGTGTGGTTCAACGTGAGAGCAAGTTTATTAGAAAAGATTCGTGTTTTTGAGGGCTTGTCTTCGCTTATACAGAACACCAGAATCAGAGTACATAAAATTCTATGCTAATGGGGTCTTGTACAATAGGGCGAACCTAATAAGAGTGGACAATTTCGTCATTAAGTTGACTCGAAGGCATGTTGCAAGAGCAATGACCTCATCGAACAACCTGATCTCAGGGACTTACTACCCCAATTATATGTAACACGAGAGAGTTCGCTTTGACGGATTTATTCCTACAGAAGTGTTCCTCTCTCTATCTATCTAGATAGTAAAGGTCTGATCCAGGACAGATTGACGGTGCCGTTAATCTTCCACGTCGCTCGAACAGCTTCGGACAGGCGACTCAACTACGACGGAGCGTCTCCGGTTCAGTAGGTCGGTAGGGAGTCGCGACATGAGGGATGTTGCTCAGCAGCACCAACAATTTTGTTGCTTTTTGAAGGAGAGGATGCTTCGTCGTCGAGGTAAATTCATGTGAAGCAGGGTGGGCCAGCCTAATTTTTTTAGCTATAGCCGGCTTACATAATTTTAGGTAGGTTTAAGTTAGATTTTAAGAATAAAAATGTATAAAAAAAAGAAATAAAAAAAAATAAAAAATGAAAAAAAAAAAATAAAATAAAAAGAAGATATATATGTATATACTTATATGAATATTTTAAGTATATATGTATTATTTATGTATTAGAAAGTTAAGTAGATTAAGATTGATTTTCAGGTAGTTTGTAGGATTCTAGTTTTATAATAAAATAAAAAAAAGTCATGTCACTAATTTTGTTGTTGTAAGAAATGTTTTCTTAGTTTTAATTATAATGAATAGAAATCGTATATTATAGTAGTAAGATACGTCGAAAGACATACTAGATGGAGTGAAAAGTGACCTTCTTGGGAATTCGACATTTTTTTTTTTTAAATGTTTTTTTATATTATTCAGTTTGATACACTTATTCCGGCGATTTTCCAATTTCTTGATTCCGTCCGAAAAGTAATCTTCCGAAAGGTCTGCAAAATACTCCTCCGTGGCGTCGATGATTTCCTCGCGTGAGCTGAATTTTTTATTGATGAGCCATCTTTTAAGGTTTGGGAAGAGATAATAGCGGAGGGCCTGCCGCTGCGGACTTGATCGGCAGTGGAGTTGCGGCCACAACGAAACTCTCGAAACCCTCTCGAAATTTGACGGGGCATTAGCCCCATAATATTTATCCAACTTTTCTTTTGTTTCCTTCGCCGTTTTGCCTCTCAAAAAATAATGTTTTTGTGCATACCCAATATGATGCCAAACACGTCAACAACAATCAGCTGTCAAAACAAAACTAAAGACAGTATCGCACTGAAATTTGGCAGTCTGCCTAAATATGAACGGACTTCAAGGCACCATAACCTGTTTTGCAGTAGCAGCGCATTCTGGCGGTCAAGAAGGTCACTTTTTACTCCATTTAGTAATTTAAGTGTTAGGTCAAACTTAGAGTGCTCGCATGGGTCCAGTAAGTTAGTATAAGATTATTTGTAAGTTATTTAAGCTAATTTGATACTTACATTTAAGATAGAATTAAGTTTTGTATTATTTTGGGGCGAATTGAATAAATTATAAGATTATACGGAAATTGTTTTGTGTTAATTGAGACAGGACGGGGTTTGTTCGCTATCGTCACAACCAATTCGCGATTAAAGTTGTGTTGAAGTTGTACGGCGCGTGGTGCCCATTTATTTAACATCTTTACCCACGGCCAGTCTCCGCAGTTGACCAAGCAACTTTTCGTACAATGCCGCATGGTAGGGGGTAAAATGACAGTAATATGGTGCAAAAAGTGCATACAGTGTGGCCGCATACTTGTAAGGGGCCTAAGAGTAAGGCCACAGGCACGAATGCAACAATACAATGTCGGGGCGCCATTTGAATGAATAGCCGCCGACTTCGCTAGACCGTTTCCCGAAACCTTTAATGGCAACCGATACACCCTCATGGTCATGGATTACTTTAGTAAGTGGCCGGAAGTGTTTGCCATCCCAAATTAACAGGCTAAGAAGAGATAGTCAACAACTGTGTGAGGAAGGAACTACACTCTGGTCGAGGGCGAAACTTTGAATCAAAAGTCTTCCAGGAAGTGTGCCAATATCTGGGAATAAGGAACACAAGGACAACGCTACACCATCAATCTGGTGGAATGGTCGGGCGATTCAATAGGACGTTGAATGCGCGGTACTGAGATCGACACATGCTCCTCTATTTAATGGCCTACCGAAACGCGGTCCACAGTTCAACAGGACACACACCATCCAAGATCTTATTTGGTCAAACTGTTCTGTTGCCAAGTGAAGCAAAACCACCTACGGAGCCAAAGAAGTTGAACGACTACTTGGATAACTTGCGCAGCAGGATACGTAAATTGCATGAAAACACTCATAAAAATATGAAGCTGACGAGCAACCGCATGAAGACTAGGTACCCGTCAAAGCGAAATCTTCCCTCTTCAACGAAGGAGATCTGGTGTGGCTGTAAAATCCTTTGCGTAAGAAAGGCAAATCACAATTTTCCTTCGCCCGCTCTGTGTGCAAGCATTTTAAGGGTATTTTAATCCCATGAGCGCGTGCAAATTATAAAAAATAAATAAAAAACCCTATACTCACAATTTTTAATTGAGAGCCTTCTTGCGTGAATTTTGTAACTTTCTTTAATAGAAACGATTGAGACGCTAAAATATGATTTTCAGTTTTGAAAACAATTTTTCGATTTTCCGGCTGCCTGCGACTGGGCAGAGAGAGTGAGAGAGATTGAGAGAGAGAGAGAGAGAGAGAGAGGGAGAGATTGAGAGAGAGAGAGAGAGACAGAGATGGAGATAGAGAGAGAAGGAGAGGGATAGGGAGAGAGGGAGAGGGAGATAGAGGGAGACAGAGAGGGAGAGAGAGAATAATAGAGTTAAAACAAAGCTCGATCGAAATGTGATCAATCTGGTTAAATTTTTTTTTGGTCAGATGACACTGGCAGACTCCTTTTTAGAAGTCAAATGAAACATATGCTAGCTATGATGACGTTTCGCACTCTAGTGAAGTTGATTAGACTATGTGTATTTGTCGAAGGTGCTATGTAGGCTACGTTTTCCAACTGTGCTGTCAATGATGCCCTCCTTTCCTTGGCGTTATATGACCAAAGATTTTAACGAGATGCTTAGGACATTGCTCATAGGTTATGTACGTATCAAATTGTACTTTGGTATTTCTCATCTCTAATTCTCTTAGCTTTTTCTAACATTAAGAAAACTCACTCTAGACTAAGCTTTTTTTGTTCAATAAACAGTCGTTAAACAGAAGTCAATAGTGTTGGTCGTTCATTAATTATATTGGCGACGAGGAAAATGGCGACCAAATTAAAACCATTTATCGGTTCAGTTGTAGCGTTTGTGTTAAATGAAGATTTTGAATTATATATACGTCGATTAGATCATTTGTTCACATTAAACGCAGTGAAAGAAGAGGTAAAAGTTGCATTTTTACGCAGTCTGGGAGGACCCGAATTGTAGAAAGTTATTGTGTCATTAATAAGCCCAAAGACAGAAAATGATTTTCCTTAAAAAGATTTAAAACAAAAATTAAGTAATCATTTTAAGCCAAAAAGAAATATAATTGCAGAGTGTTATAAGTTTTTTAAGCGCAATCGCAAAGCTGACGAAGAGATAGCGGATTTCGTTGTTGATTTAAAGCAATTGGCGCATCAATGTTAATGCGGCGAATTCCTACACAAGGCGCTGTTGATACAAATTGTGTGTGGCGTTAGCGATGAAAGAATCCAATTGATTGGTGAAAGCGAATTGAAAATTTTTGAGAAGGCAATACATATTGCAAACGCTGTAGAGATGACGTCGAACGGCGTGATAATGATAAAAGGAGAAGAGGGCGGGAATTTATCAATTATGTAATAATATTAATAACTTAAAATCTCCCAAGATCAATCCGCTTAAAATCAATTTGAATGTAGAAAATCAGAATTTGCAGTTTGAGTTAGATACAGGAGCGTGTGTAACTGTTATTCATAAGAATGATTTTGTAAAATATTTTCCTGAGGAACAAATTTCGTATGAAGAAAAGGCGTTCAAATTGATTTCAGGTGAGAGAATTAAAACAATGGGCAAATTTCTTGCCAGTGTTGAACACAAATCTATAGAATTTGAATTCGAGCAAGTTGTCGTAAATAAAGGCGTAAAATGCCCTTATTGGAAAGAAATTGGTTAGAGGTAATATTTAAAAATTGGAAAGAATTTTTTGTTGATTACTATTGTAATAATATAACTCAGGCTGATCCAGATATTAATTTGCATAAACTTGAATTCTTAAAAAAGTACGAACAACTCCTTTCAAATCAAATGATTCAGTGATTAAAGATTTTAAGGCGGAAATCATGTTAAAGGATGATGCTTTTCCAATATTTTGCAAAGCGAATACGGCACCTGTGGGTGGCCGTGGCTCGAGTGGTAGTGAACTGGCTTCCAAATCGGAAGGTTCGGTGTTCGAATCCCAGCCTCAGTTTACGAAAATCAAGTAAGATGAGTAGTTGACTAGAAATCAACATCAAGCCAACTTCCACTAAGAATTTAGTCTCCCCATTAAATGTTGCATGCCATCCATGGAGCGAAATAACCACTTAGCCTAAACATCTTTCTTACTCTCTCTATCCCATTTTCCAAAAAAAAAAAAAAACTTAACACATGCTGAGGCATGTGGTTGTAAACAAAGGTGATGGATTAATACGATTGCGTGTGAACAGCAAGCGAACGATAAATAAGTTTGTCGAAATGGAGTATAGTGCTATACCGCGCATTGACGATTTTTTTTTTTTTTTTTTTTTTTTTTCATGCATTTTATTATCTTAATCATTAACCCTTACATACTAACAAAAAATGCTTAAATGCTAGCTTAAAATTACTTAACAATCTTATATTAACTTATTGGCCCCACACAGGCACTCTAAGCTACTCTAAATTCTTATATCTATGTCTTTCAACTATATTTACATTTTACTTAGGAATAATTATTTTCTATACTTAAGGCTAAGAAAAAATTGTTCACAAAAACTTAGCATATGGACTTAATTTTGCGCATTGACGATATTTTGGCTTCAATGTTTGGTTGGAAAATCTTCACAAAACTTGATTTAACGGGTGCTTATTTGCAAGTTTCTGTTTCGGAAAGATCAAGAGAGTTTTTTACCGTTAATACGCATGTGGAGTTATTTCAATTTACATGACTAGTTTTTGGGCTTAAAAGTGCGCCACAGATATTTAGTTTGATTATGGATCAGATTTTCGGAAGGTTAGAAAGAGCCCACGCATATTTTGATGATATTTTAGTAGGTGGGGAGACCGAGGATGAATGCCGATTGAATGTACTAGATGGAGTGAAAAGTAACCTCCTTGGGAATTAAAACGGCCTCGCCACACTGAAAGCATCGGTTCCCGCTGGTAATCAATAGTGTCCTGACTAAGTGGGTTGAGGACAAACATATAGTTCCGGATAATCAATTCGGTTTCAAGGCGGGGCATGACATTATTCATGCTGTGTCGAAACTGATTTCTGATATGGAACAAAGGCAAGAATTAGTGCACTGGTGCCTGCCTGATTGACTTGGAGAAGGCCTTTGATACCGTATGGTTAGAAGGACTCTTTTTCAAGCTGGACAGGTTGGGCATTAGCAAACCACTGCTGGATATTTTTTTTGATATGCTCTCCAGTAGACAGTTCATCGTGAAGAATGGCGATGTGACTTCTGCTGGAACTTTTAACATTAAAAATGGTCTGCAACAAGGTGTGGTAAATTCGCCGATCCTATTCAACATTTACACAAGTGATCTGATAGGTTCACTTCACCATGCCATAGCGTACGCAGACGACTTAATCGCGTACAGATCAGGTCCAAAGATTGAGGTCATTAACATACTTTTGCAACGTGACGCCTTTGTCTGGGGCCTCTAGGGATACCAGGAAGAATTCGCGAAAGTTCTCTATCGTCGGACAACATGGACAGCCACTTGCTTGTCGAAATGTAGTCAGATACCTTGGGATCTGGCTAGATCAATATCTGTATTTTAACAAACAAATAGATGTTGCTCTGGCCAGAGCCAGAGGTGCTTTTGCCCAGATCCAGAGGTGCTTTTGCCCTTACAAGGGGACTGTTTTACAACAGCCAACTCGATGCGAGGGTGAAGGTAATCTGTTACATGGCCCTTATCAGGCCCATGCTTGTATTTGGTTGTCCCGTGTGGTTCAACGTGAGAGCAAGTTTATTGGAAAAGATTCGGGTGTTTGAGAGGGCTTGTCTTAGGACTTGTCTTCGCTTATACAGAACCCCAGAGTCTGAGTACATAAAATTCTATCCTAATGAGGTCTTGTACAATAGGGCGAACCTAATAAGAGTGGATAATTTCTTCATTAAGTTGATTCGGAGGCATGTTGCAAGAGCAATGACCTCATCGAACAACCTGATCTCAGGGGCTTACTACCTCAATTATATGTATCACGAGATACAGCGAGAGCCAGCTCGCCTTTACGGCTTTATTCCTCCAGAAGCGTTCCTCTATCTAGATAGTAAAGGTCTGACCCAGGACAGATTGACGGTGTCTACGCGCTAATCTTCCACGTCGCTCGAACAGCAGCGGACAGGCGACTCAACTACGACAGAGACGTCGCACATGGCAGTGCGGGGCGTCTCCGGTTCAGTAGGGCGGTAGGGAGTCGCGACAGGAGGGATGTTGCTCAGCAGCACCAGCAATTTTGGTGGCTTGATGAAGGCGAGGATGCTTCGTCGTCGAACTCCTCCAGTGATAGGTAGCTTCATGTGAAGCAGAGTGAGCCAGCCTAATTATTCTTGTTTTTTAGCCATGGGCGGTTTATATAGCTTTAGGTAGGTTTAAGTTAGATTTTAAGAAAAAAAAATACATAAAACCAAAAAAAAAATAAATAAAAATAAAAAATTATAAAAAAAAATATATGTATGTATGAAGTGTGTATGTATTGTGTATTGTATATATGTGTGTATGAACGTATTATATGTAAGTAGGTTAAGTAGATTAAGATTTATTTTTTAGGTAGTCTGTAAGTTTAATTAAAAAAAAAGTCCAGATACTAAGTTTTTCTACTTAAAATAAATTTTCTTAGTTTTAGTTTTAATAAATGTAAAAAACAAAATAGACTGTAAGAAACGTCGAAAGACATAGATTAAGTATTATGTTTAAGCTTGAGTGCCCGCATGGGGCCAGTAAGTTATAATTAGACTATTTTTAAGTTATATAAGCTAATTTTTAAGCGTTTTTTTTGTATAGCATGTAAGAATTAATTAACGAAGTATAATAAAAATGCATTTAAACTGAAATTGACTGCATCGGTTCCCGCTAGATCACCGAAATCAAGCAGTGTTGGGCGCGGTAAGTACCATATGGGAACTCAGTACTCCGCGTGCTGTTGACAAAACGCGCCACATGGGCATAGTCCCCCGGCGTTAAATCCCTGACCCTACAAATTAGTTTGTATCGTTCCCTTGATAATAATAATAATAATAACAAAAATTTTTTTTTTCTAAATGTTTTTTATATTGTATTATTCAATATAGTCCTCTTTTAGTTTGATACAGTTATTCCAGCGATTTTCCAACTTCTTGATCCCGTCCGAAAAGTATTTTTCCGAAAGGTCTGCAAATTACTCCTCCGTAGCGTCGATGATTTCCTCGCGTGAGCTGAATTTTTTATTGATGAGCCATCTTTTGAGGTTTGGGAAGAGATAATAGTCCGAGGGATCCAAATCCAGTTACCAATCGACGCCAAAAGTCCGCCCGATTCCGCATCAGCAAGTCCAAACACTCTTTCGAAGTGCTCTCGCCTTCGTGTTTTTGGTCATTCGCGGCACCCAGCGGCAGGATAACTTTTTCATATGCAGACTATTGTCCAAAATATGGCGTATGCGCTCAGTACTAATCTTTGCGGTATCTGCTAGCTCGCGCGCCAAATGGTCAGCCAAAACCATTTCATGTATTTTTTTGACAATGCCCTCTGTAACCGCATCGGAGGGCCTGCCGCTGAGGACTTCATCGGTAGTGGAGTTGCGGCCACCACGAAACTCTCGAAACCAATTTTTGACGATGTAATCTGACGGAGCATTAGCCCCATAATATTTATCCAACTTTTCTTTAGTTTCCTTCGCGGTTTTGCCTCTCAAAAAATAATGTTTTATGAGAGAACGAAAATCGTTTTTGTGCATACTCAACATGATGCCAAACATGTCAACAACAATCAGCTGTCAAAACAAAACTAAACACAGTATCGTACTGAAATTTGGCCTGTCTGCCTAAATATGAACGGACTTTAAGGCACCATAACCTTTTTTGCAGTAGCAACACATTCTGGCGGCCAAGGGGGTCATTTTTCACTCCATCGAGTAGTTAAAGTTCTCGATCGGTTGTTAGAATACAATATTCGAGTTAGTTTTGATAAATATAAATCCTTTCAAGGTGAGATTTATTATCTAGGATATTTTGTTACAAGTGAAGGGTTGAGACTGAGCTCTTGTAAAGTAGAGACAGTAATAAATGCTCCCGAGTCAAGTTGTAGGTTACAGCTGAAATCTATATGGTTAATTACTATAACAAATTTATACCGAATTTATCAAATCAGTTACAGTGTTTATATGAATTAACCAAAGGGAACACAAAGTAAAAATTTGGTTACGAATGTAGATATTCTAACACATTATGATCCAACAAAACCAATTATTATATCAGCAGACGCAAGTCCACTTCAAAGATGGGCAATATTTCTGTCTATGTATTCATATGAAATCAAATATAAAAAAAGCTAAAGAATTGGCCAATGCGGATGCATTATCAAGATTGCCATTTCCTGAGAGTATGGAAGTAGAAGTCGATAGTCGATGCCATGAATATATGTGAATTTCCTTTAAATATTCAGAGTATAAGCAAAATCAGATTGGAAGATAGAACACTAACACAGGTTTATAATTGCATAATCACAAATAAGTGGCCAGATGTAATTACATCAGAACTGGAACCTTATTACATTAAAAGAGCATCGGTAGGAATGGAAATTGAATGTTTATTTTATGGAGAGCGCCTGGTGATACCAGCAATTTTAAGAAGTACTATTTTAGACATGTTACATGATCAACATATTGGAGTAGTCCGAGGTAAAGGTCTGGCACGTTCGTATGTTTGGTGCCAGGGATTGATAAGGCGATTGAGGAGTATTCAAAACAATGTACAGTTTGCCAAGCAACGCAGAATTCAAAGCTAGCCATGGTTACAAATTGGCCAGAAATTACCTACCCATTTGAGAGGGTAAATATTGATTTTTGACAGAAAATATTGATAATATTTGACACGTTTTCTAAGTGGATGGAAGCAATCAGTATGAAGTCGGCAACAGCACAAAATTAAATTTCGGAACTGCGAACATTGATTACCACGTTTGAATTACCATGCAAAGATTGTGACCGACAACGGCCGGCCTTTCTCATCAAAGGAGTTTAGTGAAATTTGTAAATCAAATTGCATATTAGCGCTGAAATCACCGGCTCACCATCCATAATCTAATGGAAGTGCACAAAGAGCAGTTCAAACTTTTAAAAATGCGATTTAGAAGGCAATGCTAGATCCACATAGCTCAGCAATGGGGGTATCGCCAGCTAATAAGGTTTTCCAATTCAAACTGCGTACGTTACTTGATATATTAAAGTTTAACACTGCAACTTAGGAATATGTTAAACGCGATAATCTGAATCATTGTGGTAACAAATTGGGTAGTAGTAACTTGAGACCTAAGCTGTGTGAATTTAGTGCGTATGAAAAGATTTTCTACAGAAATGTTTTTTGTAATACTGTTAAATGGATTTCAAACGTAGATTTAAGAAAATTTAGTGCGTATAGATATTTAATAATGTGAACAATTTTTTTTTTCCTATGTGGGGGCGTAAACGCATATCAGGCTTATATTGACCTTATATCGTGGGTGGCCTGGCTTCTAAATAGGAAGGTTCGGTTTCGAAACCCAGCCTCGCCCGACATATCCATTTTTTTAGTTAACGAAGATCTCTTTCTCTCTCTATCCCATTTTCCAAAAAACTTAACACATGCTCAGGCATTATTAGTGTATTACCCACTTGAGTGGTAAGTTCTTAAAAAAAAAAAAAAAAAAAAATGGCGAATAAGGACTTGATGTGTATTACAATCAGATGGTCACATGCTTGGAACTAGACTTCCTGCTTCTTCTTTCTCCATTGATTACTACAATCACCGTAGTAAAGGCAACAGTTTTTCATCTTTCTGATGAATGCTCATTGCATCTTTCGAAGGAATGAAAATCTACCCCTATATACATTTGTACGTGGCGCAAAATTAATCATCCAATTTTGTTTTTGAATTTCAAGCTCTTCACGATTTTTCTTGACACGTGCTCTCCATTTTAGTTTAGCGTCGAGTGTCATATCGAGATATTTGGCCTCGTTTGCGTAATAAACACCGGTGGATTCTCAATTTTCTTGAGAGTGAAGTTCACGTGGACAGACTTGCTTTCATTAAGCGCGACTCGCCAAGTCTTTGTCCAATTGTTAACCCGTGTAAGGGCACGTTGCAACTTGGCAGTTGCTTCTTCGACTGTTTTAGCCGTTGCCAAAATGGCAGTGTCATCAGCAAATGTGGCTAGGACAGTGTCGTCCGTTTGCGGTATATCGCGAATAAAAAGCAAATATAGCAGAGGGCCAAGTACACTTCCTTGCAGCACCCCCGCCTTTATTGTCTTAAAAGTGGAATATTCGTTTCCGTGTCTTACACGGAAGAGTCGGTCTTCCAGGTATGAACCTAAAATACAAGACAATTGTTGGGGTAGGGCTTGTCGAAGTTTATATTTTAGGCCTTCGTGCCATACCTTATCAAAGGCTTGCGAAACATCAAGGAATGCGCTTGAATAGACTAACTTACACTCGATTGCTCCTTCAATTACATCGATTATTCGATGCACTTGGTCAACTGTAGAGTGTTGGCTTCCAAAGCCAAATTGATGATCAGGCAAGAGGGAATTTGTGTCGGTAATTGGTTTAAGACGATTAAGAAGGATTCGCTCGAAGACCTTCGATGTAATCGGGAGAAGCGATATTGGTCTATATGACTTTTCAGTCAGCGGTTTACAGGGTTTCGGAACCATAATAACTTCTTCTACTTTCCACTGGTGCGGTACACGCTCTAATCTAATGCTGGCATTTATAAGATAGAGCAGCTTTAGCAAACCTTTTTTCGGCAACGCTTTAAGCATCTCTCCCGTTATTTAGTCATATCCCGGGGCTTTATTGAGCTTAAGCGTGTCTATAACCTGTCTAAATTCCCTAAGTGTAGTCTTTTCTACTGACTGTCGTCACGTCTAGCGTACTGACATTCTCTGGAAGCACTTCCCCGTCGAATGGCTTAAACGTTTCTGCAAGATGGTCGGCGAAAACATTAGCTTTTTCCTTAACTTCTTTCGCCCAGTCATCCTGGTTTCTTCTTATTGGCGCCACGTGTATTTGGGGCTTTCGAACACTTTTAACGGCTCTCCATATGGAGTAGTTGGTATCCTTTATCGCTGTGAGTCTTTCAGGGAAGTTATTAATACCTTGATTATTGAAGTCCTTGATCGATTTTTTCAACAAGTTGCAGAGCCTATTGAAGGACGTTTTATCTTGTGGTGCTCGGGTTTCATGCCACTTTTTCCGCGCTCTTCGTTTCTTCCTTATCATTTCTCTGATTTCCGGTGGGTATCTTATGCCGACTTTGGGAACTTTGTTCGACTCGCGGGGAGTGTTCTTCCAGGCCGCTTGCTGTATGACTTCAACAAAACGTTCAACTTCTTTTTCAAGCTGATACGGCGTTCTAAGTGCTACTTTCAACTCAGTATTGTCTATAACGTCTATTCGGAAATCTTCCCAGTGAGTTTTGCTGTTAGTTAATCTGGGTGGTCTTTGTTTCTCAACCCAGGATTCGCACAATGAGAGGATAACTGGAGAATGATCGGAGGAAAGATCGAAGCCCTCTTCAACTTTGACGTAACTAGCGTTTACTCCTTTTCCGATAAAGAAGTCTATTAGATCGGGTGTTTTGGCGACACCCGAGGGCCAGTATGTCGGCTTGCCTGTTGAGTAAAAATAGCAACCACATTCCATACCAGCCCTGTAAAGAGTTTTGCCTTTTTGAGAGATACATCTTGAGCCCCAAAAGGTTTGCTTCGCGTTAAAGTCGCCACCAATAATGAAGATTGGTCCAAGAGAGTTGAATAGGTCACTAAATTCGTATTTTTCTATTTTGCTGCGCGATTGGCAGTAGATTGAGGATATATTAAAAGAGTAATTTTTATTTTTAGCGCGCACCACGGTCATTTGAAATTTGTCAAGTACAATTATTACTTCTAGAGTATGTTCAATGCAGTCTTTTATGAATAGGGATGACCCGCCTCTTGCGCCGATGGATGATGAGCGTGGTAGTCGCGGTAACCTTTTAGTTCCACGCGCGATTCTGTCGCCAGGTGAGTTTCAGAAATTAAACATATGTCAATTACTTTTTCCTGCATGAAAATATTTCGTTCATTAAGCCTTTTCTGTAGCCCGTTGGCATTCCACGCAAGTATATTGAGCTTCTTTGCCATAATTAGTTGCAGAAATTGGCTTCGAACTTAAGAAGCCGTTCGACTATTATCTTATTTATTTTAGTCTGTCCTTCTAGTCTCTCGAGAATTACTGAGAGCACATTTGAGGCAGGATCCGGTGATGTACAGTTAGTCATGTTCACTCGCGCCGCTATTTGCGCGTAAGTTTTTCCACTTTCCACTTGCGCATTGTTATTTTTGACGTTGTTGTTATTGGTGATTTTAGCGTTTGTCACCATTACCTTCCTTAAAGGCTTTGGAGTAGGACCGCTGTTGTTATTTCTCATTCTATCTGTCCCTGCGTTTTTCAAAGGCTTCGTTTTTGATTGATCTCGTAGCTTTTGCAACTCCTTCGCGACTTCGCAGCCTCGATAATTAGCTGGATGTTTTCCCTTGCAGTTAATGCATATGGCTGGGGACTCTTTCGCGGCATTGCACTCTCGAGTCAGATGTTTGCCAGCGCATTTTACACAGCGAGGTTCCTTCTGGCAGTAGGCCTGAGTATGGCTGAATTCCTGGAAACATGTACATTGGGGAATCAGCCTAGAGTTTTTCCGCGGAGGTTCAATTTTGACAACAAGTCCCAAAATTGAATTTATGGCATAGATTCTTTCTAGGCTTTCGGTTTTGTCGAAAGTTAGCCTAAAGAGGGGAAAACCGCGTCTTGGGGTCGTCCTCTTGCTTTCAACATTGCGCTGTTTTTGCGCAAGTACTTTAACTGCGTCGATTATCTTAAAGTCTTTATTTTTAAGGTCATTTACGATGTTTTATTTAAGGCAATCCTCTAGCTACAACGCGTATGGGTCTTTCCCCTTTTATTTTCGTACGTATGCCATCGAATCTTCTCGGCATTTAATTTTTGCGAAAGCGAACGGTAGTTGTCTGGATTAAGGACATTAGTCTTACTTTATAATCGGTTGAGCACAGTGATTTCAGGATTATGTGCAACTTGTTGTAGTCCGAGATTCCAAAAACGTTTATTTGTAGCGGCGGTCTTTGTTTGGGTTGCTTTGTTGCCTTATCGACCTCAGCAGTGTTAAAGCTGGCTTGCTTCTTTGTTTGTTAGGCGGGGAAGTAGCTTTACGCTTTTACCTGGCTTTTTTTTAAGTATCCAGTCCGTTTCGCGGACTAGCTCTTCTTCGTCTGTGTGAAAACTCGAGTTCTCGGGGCGGTCAAGTAGCGAAACAGACTCAGACTCAGATTTAGATTGCGGCTTAATGGCATCTAGTTGCTTTTTTAGTTCGGCACAGAGCAATTCCATATTTTGGAGTCTGGCGCGAAGATCAGAATTTTCGCGTTCGAGATTTTTTAGCTTATTCGGTTTAATGCTATTCCCCTGAGCTACCGACTGTGCTTGGTCTTTGCTTTCGCATGATTTTCCTATCGATCTTGTGATCGATCATTTTAGTTCCCACGAGTAGCGGAGAAAGGGTAGTCCATCTGTCCAGAGATGCGCATTAGACAGATAAGGCTGGCTGATCCGGAGGTCGCCAAGTATCCAGATGCTCCGTTAGAGATTGAGCTACTTTTATACTGGGCCCCCAACCTGGTCGATTCTGGCACGGTTCGCTTAACACCTTAATTCGGCCCAGTGGATTTTAGTCGCCTCTTACGACAGGCATGCCCTACCTCGGGTATATTCTAACCCCTAAACGCGAATGGGGTAAACTTGATGATGATTTGTTTTTTATTATTGTTACTTTCATAAGAAAAAAATATTAATTAGGCATTTTCTGTAGAAAAGTCAAATATTAGGATGAAAAATGAAACAGGATTAGAAATTGGATATCTGAAGATTCAGACAAGATATCAATCTTAGTTAAACTCAGGTACAAAGACTAGTAGCTCTTCTAAAAACAAAGTCCTAAACAAAGTTTCTACCATTAGTACTAACTGAGCAATCTCCGTTAACATGGGTCAGGGCACACCAAAGTAAGCCTTTTCTTAAATCCTTGGCATTATAACATAAGTATATTTATCCCCACTTGAGTGTTTAGTTATTTACAGAAAAAAAAATGATGTCAACATTGGAGATAAACCCTTACCGTAGAACGATTTTTTTCTTAGAATATACCCAAAGATCATTTCCTAAATTATCCTTGACGCATTAGGGGACACCCTGTATACATGAGGCATTTCTAATCTATTTTTTCGGTCGTAAATTGTTAGTCCCTAAGGTAAGCATTCATTTAATGGCATTTTACATTGAACGACAGAAGCCTTCTTTCCGCACTCTGGAGAAAAAAATCGTCTCAGCAAGTTTCAGCTTCTCGATTGAATTCAGAAGCAAAATGTTTCTTCTGGGTCTTATTTTAGAATGTACTAACACATATAAACATACACGTCAAATAGTATTGTGTGTCAAACCAGATTTTTGTTTTCGAGCTTCGTTGTTGGATTCTTTCACAATCTTATAGTTGTTAAATCAATAAATCGGTCTTCTGCCATTTTGACAAAAAGAAATTGCTAACTAAAAATTTGACATTTAACTATGTAATACATGAAGCCAGTATTCTATTCGCTCTAAATTTTAGCGGGCTTATTCTCCACACAGCAGATAAATGTTCGCTAATTTTCTAAAGTGCGACGTAGGTGGATAAAAAAAACATGTTCTTGACAGATGTTAGTAAATATCAGTGAAAACTAATTAGATTCAAGAAGAGAAATCGATTTGAAAGTAAGCAATTTATTTTTCCAAACTACTAACATAATAATGGTACACTGACCTACGAGGGGCGTTCAAGATATTCTCGGTATCGGGGTGAAGCTGTGGTTGCATATATTTATTTATCAAGTAATACTATTATCAAGTAATACTATTATTTTAGTGCATTCATGTAAAATTTCATATAAATGTGATTATTAATTCGCGTTTTATCTCAAGTTAAACAGAATCATAATGGCAACTGAGGCGATGATGGTGAAAATTGAGCATCGCGCTGTAATTAAATTTCTCACTAAGCAAGGAAAAAGTCAAAAAACTATTCATGAAGAGATGGTGGCTGTTTACCAGGGTTCCGCACCTTCATTATCAACCGTGCAAAAGTGGTCAAGTGAGTTCAAGAGAGGCAGAGAGAGTATTGAGGACGACCCCCGCTCCGGCGCCCCGGCTACTGCTTGTACGGGAGAAAGCATCAAAGAAGTCGAAAAACTTGTTCTTGAGGATGCCCGAATAAAGGTGAAAATGATGGCAGAGATCACCAAGCTTTCAATTGGTACCATTCACACCATTCTTCATGACCATCTTAACCTTTCAAAGGTCAGTGCAAGGTGGGTGCCACGAATGCTCACAGCGCCTCAGAAAAAAGTGAGAATCGCATGCTGTAAAGAGCTTTTGGAGATGTGTAGTGAGAACGCGGACGGTGTTATGGATCGAATTGTTACTGGGGACGAAACATGGGTCCACCACTATGACCCTGAAAGCAAACAAGAGTCCATGCAGTGGCATAAAAAAGGAATAGACCCCCCGAAGAAGTTCAAGGTCACTCCGTCTGCCCGAAAGCTCATGGCCACAGTTTTTTGGGACTCAAATGGAATCTTGCTCATTGAGTACAAAAAAAAAGGTGAAACCATCAACGCCACATCCAACGCTTCCACTTTGCATAATTTGCGGGAGGAAATTAAAAAGAAAAGACGGGGTAAACTCGCAGCGGGTGTGTTGCTTCTTCATGACAACGCTCCTGTTCACACGGCGCGAGTTTCCAAGGCTGCTGCGCGAGATTGTGGTTTCGAAGAAATCCAACACCCACCCTATAGTCCAGACCTTGCCCTTAGTGATTATTTCCTGTTTCCGGATTTGAAAAAATGTCTTCGTGGAAAAAGATTTTCGGATGATGAAGAACTCAAGTCGGTATTTTGCAGAGAAAGAGGAAATTTATTATTTTGAGGGTTTAAAAAAGCTTATCTCAAGATGTAACAAATGCATTGATATTAGGGGAGATCATATTGAAAAATAAAAACAATTTAAATTGAATTGGCATTTTCCTTCATATCGATACCGAGAATATATTGAACGCCCCTCGTATTTCCAGAATAATTTGTGCCATCCATCGTTCCAGACTCCATTCACAAATGGTTGATGTTTCTACTTTCGAAATCTTCTGCTAATCAAATATAGACGACGCTGTTGCCATATCACTTATGTAGCTTCCTTTGCTACTGTAGAATTAAATTGTAAATAAAATGCAGTATCTTGCTTTGACTTAATTACATTTTTTCGTCACACTTAAATGTGAACAGCGCCATCTACATTTCAGTAGGAGACGATTTCAATCATTGGTGAATTGAATCGAATTTTCCAGCAAAATGGAAATGCAAGTCAGTTCAAATAGACTGTACTATATTGAAAAGAAATAAGTTCTATCAATTGTACCCACACAAACATTTTACAATATTACACATGTGTATTATTATTATTAGGGAACAGAAAGGAGATTACAAAAATCTGTGTTAAATAATTCGTTTGAGACTTTTTTAACATACAAACAATGAACTGTTAAATATTTAATTGATAAAATAAGGTTGGATTGGCAAAAGTGGCATATCGGTGGAGGGTCCTTGTTAAGTAGGTAACTATGAGTTAGCTTGGTGTACCCAATTCTTAGTCTTCAGAAGTTTTTGTTCAACGTTGTGGTTGAGTTTTTAGGGTAGATAGCAGGAGTTAAATTTGGATTGATGGAGGCGTAGTGGTGATTGTATTGGGTCCATTCTACATGTTTTGTTTCCAGTGGAAATTAATTAGCTCAAGGAGATCTTTTTTATCGGTCTGGTAATTTGAGACGTTAGCGTTTGTGTTCGAAGATACAGCTTTGGCTTCCCGATTTGGTTTTTCGTTACCTTGTGACTTGGCACCCAGACTAGCTTTAGTTTACTTTCCTGTTTGATGATCTTTTCACGAATTTTTCTAATGTAGGGTGACTGGTTTTTTATATTTTTAACAGCTGTTATTGTAGATAAACTGCTGGTGCAGATGACAGTTTTTTTTATTTTTATTATAAGAATATTCCGTAGCTTTGAGAATGGCTGGTGGAAAAGATTGAAAGGTAGAGTGGAATTTTTTCAGCAAATAAAATGTGGTTATTTGAGTTGACTACGGCATAGCCAGCAGTATCTTCGTTTTTTGAGCCGTCAGTATAAAGGATATCCCAAGTGTTTCTGGGAAAGCTGTTCATTAATTCATTGAACATTACAAGATAAGTTTCGTTTGGGGTGTTATCTTTCTGAGTCTACATAGTGTGGTGTTAATTGAAGTAGGAGACAAGAGCCATGGTGGGTGTATTTCGAGGGTTGTCTTTTTCAGCACAGGGTTAAGACCGATGTTTTTGGCAAAATTCGAGGCGGTCGATGTAAAGAATTGATGGAACTTTTGGATTTTTTTTCCTGTTTAAAATTTTTGTTGCATCGGCGTATATCGGTGTTCTGGAAGAATTGTAGATCGTAGGTAAAAGTCGAGATGTAAGCAGATTTTTTCTATCTTCGATGAAGCCTCCTTCTGCAAGTAAGTTTTTAATTGGACTGGTTCTGAATGCTTTGAGACTGCATCCTATAGATGCATGGTAAGTTGATTGAAGAGTTTGAAGTGTCGATTTTGCGTAATTCCCGTATATAGCCAGGCCATAATCAATTCTAATTGCTTTAGTTACATTAATAAGTGTATTTATATGTATTTTCGGATGCTAAATATTTTATAATATTAAGCCTGGCAGCTAGTTTCTTTTTTAAAGCTAAACAATGTACCTTAAATTTAAACTTATTGTCAAATATAATACCTAGAATACTCAAATCGCTAACAGAAGGGATTTCTATGTTGCTAAGCACAATAATTGGCTTAGAGCAGTTCATTTTTCAGCAGACGTGCAGATGTTTGCTTTTATTGAGGGAAATCAAGGCTCCCGATTGGGTGCACCAGCCATTAATGCTTTGAAGTATTTGATTAATATTGTTTTCTGTGCTGGAGACATCATTGCATTTTAATAGGATGTATAAGTCATCCTCATATAGCGTGTGACTAATGTTTTTGTGTTGCGTGATGATGTTGCTTTTGTCATCATATGAAATAATGCAGATCACGACCGAAAGGGGTGATCTTGCAGTAAGCCATTCCGCTTTTCTATGTGAAAGAAAGGATTTAATGTAATTAAATGTCCTTGGACAAATTTTCCATTTTTTCCATTTATTTAGGACTATATGTATGCTGATCCGGTCGAAGGCCTTTTCAAAGTCAATTGAAACAATTGAAACATGACTTTTGCAGGAGAGAGCTGTGGAGACATATTCGTCTATATGCAGTAAGGAGTCCATTGTGCTTAGTCCTTGTTTAAAAGCAACTTGATGGAGATTGATGAGATTATTGCTTTCAATAAAATAAAGTAACCTTTTAGAAATTATTTTTTCCATCAACTTGCTTGTGCACGGGAGAGGGGAAATAGGTCTATAACTGTTGGTGGCTGTAATACTTTGATAAGTTTTGGGAATTGATATCATTGTTGACGTTTTAGATGTTTGTGGAATTGTGCCTTGATCAAAGATATTATTGTAAAGCGAAATTAAGCGTTGTTTTATTATTAAAAGTGCGTTAATTAGCATTGAGTACGATATACGGTCAGGTATTTTACCTTAGACTGAATTGAGACAGCAATTAAATTCTATTGGGTTGATGGGAATTTCAAATAATCGGGCCGAAGGACTAGGGGTGTAAGTAAAGTTTAGGATATTTAAAGCTGAGATTTTTGAAATACGGAAGCTGGGAGAAAAGTTTGAATCTTTGGAATAGGAAGACCAAGTTTTTTGGTCATTTACATCACAATTAGTTAAAGTACCAGATTCTAATTCAATAATTTTAATACCATATGGAGAATAACTGGAGGTTAGTGTTTTTATGTCGTCTAAATACAACGTTCGCTTTTTAGTAATTAACTAGGTTAGTGTCGTTAGCGTACTTTTTGAATATTTTCCAAAAGTTCTGTTTTATTTCACGTAAATAATTAATCTCAGGGGACCACCATGGAACCATCTTTTTGTTGATTTTATATTTAGTTTGAGGAATTGCAATGTTCGCTGCGGCAAGAATGTACTTTTTTAATAGAGGCCGCTTCCCGATTTATGTTTTGCGATTGGGGATGGAGAATTGAAAGATCGCTCGATTTTTCTTGAAATAGGTTCCAATCGGCAAGATCGGTTTTGGGTTGGGCTTAGCAAAGTTAAGGTGAGTGCCTAGTTTGATTGAGGAGAGTATAAGGAAGTGTCGCTTCCGTAAAGGTAATCGTCCCTCTTCAATGAGCAGGAAGGCAATAATTGTGAGGAAATTAGCGTGAGATCGATATGTGTGTAGGTTCTGTGGGTTGAAAAGTGCGTCGGGCTGCCATCGTTGAGAAGAGAAAAATTGTTATTAGCAAGGAAGGTTTCAACTTTCCTGTCTCTTGTGTTACCTACGGGAGAACCCCAAAGGGGACTCCAGGAGTTAAAATCATCCGGAAGCAAGACGGGAGTATCGAAGGAATTTACGATATCTTCTATATATGAAGACGAAAAAGATTGGGATGAATGAATTTGATTTTGAGCTGAACCTCGGCAGCGGTAGCAGATATATTTCAGTTTATGTTTAATTCTTTGTGGGGAATAGAATTATGGATCAATAACTCCGTTTCCTGTGTAGCTGTTGTATTAGTGGGAAAGTTGTGGAAGTAGTGTGCATATTCTGTTGGTTCTTTAGGTGGAGGTTTAGGTTGCGCATGTGTTTCTTGCAAGGATATTATCGATGGCATATATCAGAAGTTCGAGTTGGTGGTATTTATTAAGGTATCTGTTAAGGTTCCATTGAAGGACTTTAAGGATTAGGTTCCGGGAAAGGGGTGACTTTTGGAGAGTATAATTTCTGTTATACTGGCAAAAATCAGCTGTATTAGGAGTATAATTAAAGTCCATCGATGACATTATCATATTTTCAGAGACTTGATATTGATCTGGAGGTTGTCTAGACATTGGTATGGTTCTTTATAATACACGAGTAATGGAGTGAGTATTATTATTTATAGAAATTAAGTATATTAAATTTATAGCTTGCGGTTTGGGATTGTGGTGAGACAGTTTGATTATTTTTTGCAGATGAAGATTTTGTAACAATTGTATCAGTTTCCGTATGGTTTTGAGTTGTGTTTGTTGTATTATGTGTAGAATTTTTGATTGAGTTGAAATGAGAGGACTTTAAATTGTTTTTGTGTGAATTGGAAACAGATAGGGATGAGGTGGAGGGTGTTATAGAATTTGCTAAATTAGGAGGATTCGAGACGGATGATTGATTATTGTTCACATTAGGAATTGGCATGGCTTTGTTTTGAGGAATCGGTTTTGGAGCGTTGAATGTGATTGAACTATTGTCTATTAGAGGAAGAGAAATAATATTATGGGAATTAAGTGTTTAGGGTGGCGAGACGGATTTGAATGAGGTTTTTACAACAGAAGAGTATTGTAAAAAAGAGAATGGAAGACAATTTTGCTCAGCGCATAGTTTTTTCGCTTCGGCCATTCTATTGGGTTTCATTTTTTTATTGATTTTATTTGCAAGGTTCCTTTGGCTTGAATAAACCGCTTACAGAATTTTGATGAGGCGGGGTGTTCTTCTGAACAGTCGGCGCAACAAACGCGTGTGCAATTTTCGGAGAGGTGAGGAGGTAGGGTACGCGTTACACATGATGGACAAAGGTTCCATCATTTTGATGTATGTCCGAGCAGTTGGCAGGTCTTGCATCGCATCGGGTTGGGGAAGTATTCTTCGACTTGAAGAGTGTACCATCCAGCATTGAGAGAAGTAGGGGGCTGGAAGCGATCGAAAGTGAATAATACAAGGCCAGAGGCCCGTAATACATCGTTTACATTGTTTTTGAATTTGTACATGTCAATTACTCCTTGGTCTTTCATTTCAGACACGATTTCATTTTCTGACACATAAACCGTGCCCTTGAAAGAATTAAGATGTTGGTGTAGAGAAACCACAATCGAACAGAGACTAGAGAATGATATTTTGGACAGGAAGAGTCTGCAATTTTTTGTGATTTTACTAAAATGAGGAGATTACTATCTCGAAGTTGTGTGATATATTTGTATGAGGTGCTGATGCTGTCAATGGCTTTTTTAATAAGGAAGGAAGTGATAAGCTTTGAAGGGTCGGCAGGAGAAACTATTATAAATTTGGGATTTGAGTTGGTAGAATGAGCTGGCAGGTTCGTATTATGGACTAATGGGTAAAAGGAGGTTTTTTCTTTTTTTTTTTTGGGGGAATCGGGGGGCTGGTCTAACAGCCCGAAATGATTGCCCGAAGGCACTTGTGGCCTTGGGGCCATTGTCAAAAAAGCACTCGCACTAGTTGTATTACGAACTGTTTTACACGACGCAACTTTTAGCAAGGTTTTTGAAAAAGTAATTAAAAAAAGAATTTTATCTTATTTGAATAAGGTTAAGTTTTTTAATCCAGTACAATTTGGTTTTCAGCAAGGTAAATCTATTGACAGTAAAAAGTTCCCTGCGGGTTTATTTGTTGACATTACGAAACCCTTGTACATGGTCAACCATATAATACTATTAAATAATATGGAAAGAGCTGGTTTTCGTGGATTCATGCTGGACTGGTTTAGATCATACTTATCAAACAGAACTCAAAGAGTGAAGATTGATGATATGAGCAGCGAGATTTGTTCGTTTAATATAGGTGTTCCTCAAGGCTCCGTATTAGGGCCCATTTTATTCCTAATATACATAAATTCACTATTTTCCTTGAATTTCAGGTGTAGACTTACGGCCTTCGCAGATGATGTTGGGTGTACGTATGGTTCTGGTTATATATTAACAATCTAGTACATTATTATTATACTCGATGTAAGCTAGGTTTAAGTATAACAAAAAATCACTACATATTAATCTATTGTACTTATTGGACTTTTCCTGGATAATGGCCTTCGTGTTTGAATTTCAAAGCAAGCACAAGTCTAAAATTATAATCCACAAACATCTTTTAAAATATAATAAATTTTTATGTATAACATAAAAAAACTAATTTAAAATAAGTCAATCAAATATTTTTGAGAAAAATAAAAAAAAATTAAATTAAAAAAAGTGCACACAATAAAAGGTTAAGTATACGCTTTCGTATGAACAAATGTCTGAAGCTGATAAAGAGAGTGACGAGGAAAAGAGTAAAAAAGAACTAATTATAAATCCAGCAAAAAAGATGACTTTTATAATTGGACACATAGACCCATATGTCATGGGTAATGATTTCGTCGAATATGAAATGCGATTAAAACAATTTTTTATCGCATATGATTTACCAGAAGCGAAGAAAGTACCACTTTTCTTAACCTATATCGGTTCTGATGCATTTTCTATAGTCAGAAAAATGTTGCTTCCGACGAGCCATCACAAAAATCATATACGCAATTGGTTACAATTCTAACAAATTATTTCGAACCAGCTGTTAACGAAATATTAGAATCTTATAAGTTCTACAAAGTTAATCAAGATAATATGCCCATCGTCGAATATATAGTCAAATTGAAAGCATTGGCACAAAAGTGTAATTCCGGCGATTATCTTCAGAGAGCCTTACGTGATAAATTTGTTTGTGGAGTCCGTGATAATAGTCTACCCTCAAAATTACTCAAAGAGTGAAAATTTACGTTTAAATCCGCATGTGAAATTGCTATTAATTGGGAGATGGCAGAAAGTCAAAATAACATGATTGAATCCAAAAGTGAAGTTTTAAACACGTTTGCAATCCGCCCAGGAAGACATGCATCGAGAGTAACACAGGCAAATTCTAATAAAACTAGTTTTAAAAGAAATAAAAAGCAAGGTCGGAGTCACAGTCAGAATCGTCGTAGTTCCCTTCGTAGCAGCAGTAGTCACGATCAGCTATCATCAGCATCACCAAAGTCTTATCAAGAGTGTCATCGTTGCAGCAGAAAGCATAATCCACAAAACTGTCCAGCACGTCAGTGGGAATGTTTTAGTTGTCACAAGCATGGTCACGTGTCATATAAGTGTCGTGAAAACAACAATCAGCATGATGGGAGTCATCGTAAGGTACTAAGTAGCCGAATTGTCAGAAGCTACCGATATTGTAAACACCATTTCTACAAAAACAATAAGTGAAATAAGTCAAGCAGCCACCGTGGAAGCCGTTATTGAAGGTGTTCCAATTATTACGGAGGTTGATTCTGGAGCTTGTTCCTCTGTAATTTCCGAAGATGAGTATAGGTCTAAATTTAATAACATTGAACTTATAAAAACTGATCAAATATTGTTGTCAGTCACAGGTAAAATCATAAAATGTGCAGGAAAGATTAAAGTCGCAGTGTGTTTTCCAAACGTCTCAAGAGTTAACAACTTGGAATTAATAGTCATCCATAGTGAAAAGAAGGTAAAGCCCTTGCTTGGTCGAGATTGGCTTGATGTTGTGTATCCAAACTGGAGTAAGTTATTTTTTTTTAATGGTGAATTTCAAGAAAATTCTTTAAAAAGTATAAAAAATGAAAAGACTGAAGAAATAATTAAAAAAATTAAAAAAGAATTCCAATACATACTTCCTTCGCTAGACCATTCCATAGAAAACACAATAAAAAAATTTGAAGCAGAAATTGTGCTTAAGTCTGAGTGTCAGCCAATATTTTATAGTGCTTATGCAGTGCCTTATAAGTTACGTGATAAAGTGGAAGATGAAATAAAACGTTTGTGTGATATGAAGATTTTGGAACCAGTAAGGTTTAGTAAATTCGCCTCGCCGATTGTCATTGTGTCAAAGCCAAATAAAGTCATACGTATTTGCATGGATGCAAAAGTCACTATAAATCCTTATATCAAAACGGAACATTATCCACTTCCAAGCAAGCTTAGCCAATTGTAAATTATTTTGTATAATCGATTTGTCTGGTGCTTACCAATAACTTAAACTATCCGAAAAGTCTAGGGAATACGTCACAATTAATACCCACAAGGGATTGATTCGGTATACCAGATTGCCTTTTGGTATATCTAGTGCGCCATCAATTTTTCAGTCAGTGATGGACCAAGTCCTATTAAACACTCAAAATGTGTCTTGTTATCTTAACAATATCCTTATTGGTGGCCAAGATTTTCAAAGTTGTAAAAAAACATTTTTAGAAGTTTTAACAAAACTGAACCAGTTTAATATTAAAATTAATTTAGAAAAATGCAGATTTTTTGAAAAAAGCATTATTCATTTAGGTCATTGTATAAGTGAAAAAGGAATTTTTCCAAATCCAAATAAACTTAAAGCTATAAATGAAGCCGCAGTCCCAAAAAACGTTCAAGAACTACAGTCTTACTTGGGAATGTTAAACTAGTATGGCAAATTTATTAAAAATGCTGCAAACGAATTGCATGATTTATACCAGCTTCTTAGAAAAGATACTAAATTTGTTAAGGTAGTGTTTTAGATTTATACGATCAAAGTAAGCCTATAGTACTTACATGTGATGCAAGCCAATATGGTGTGGGGGCTGTGTTAACACATATAGTAAATGGTTTTGAAAAACCTATTTTATTTGCGTCAAGTACTATTTCTACAACCGAACAAAATTACTCCCAAGTACATCGCGAAGCACTCGCTATTTTGTTTGGAGTTAGAAAGTATCACAAGTATATTTATGGTCACAAATTTAAATTATGTACAGATAGTCAAGCCTTAAAAGAAATTTTTAGTCCCAAAAAAAGAACATCAAAAGTTTCAGTATCCAGGTTGCAGCGCTGGGCTGTAGAGTTATCAATATATGACTATGATCTTCAATATCCTCCCTTAAAACTAAACTGTCCCGCAGATAACACAGGTGTTGAGTATATTGGTATGTTGTCTACAGGTACCAATACCAGTCGATATAGAAAAAGTAAATCTATATACGAGATGGACCCCCCCTCCCATAGTAAAAAATGCTAGTTTTTAACTTCTCTACAAAATACCGTTATCAATTCTTTTCGCCAAAGTTATGGTACTCGTGCCAAAATTTGTATAATACTGTAAAATATAAAATTTGTATAATATTTATACATGATGAAATAAAAATAAAATGAAAAAAAAAATGTGATAAAGCAGGCGAAGGGGTTCGAAAGCGGAGGGAATTAAAAATCACTTAATCACTAATTTTTAAGAGAGCAGACTAATAACAATCGGAAGACGATGTTGACGGCTCGGGATATAGTCGGTGACTGATGTAGTTGTTCACCTCGAATACTGTACTTGGTGTTTTCGAAATGTCATTTACGGTAACAATTACAAATGTAAAAGGGTTTGTATCTTTGGGGTGATTTTTGTTATATAGTTAAATAGAGCAGGTTTAAGTTCATATATAATATAAAAGATAGTAATAGTATGAGACCGTGCTTATAATTAAGGAGCATTTCTGCACTATTTGTTCTATCGAAAAAGGGTTGAACCCTAAGATAAGTATTGATTAAAACCATTGCAATGAGAATGAATTTATTTTCGAAATATGCTCCTCGTCACGTCCACATACTATGTTTGCTGGAACCATGTGTTTTGGTTGATGTCAAACTTAGTTGTCATCCGTTGGTAATCTTCGACTAGCACCAGTTTCACGTCTTCCACATTCCACCCAAGGGAAGGAATATAAAATATTGTAAAATGTTAGTATGGGTACAAATGATAGAACTTATTTCTTATTCCTTTCAATCCAATCACAATTTAATCGCTCATCTCAACCACATCTTTTCTTTATCTTTTATTTAAACCACTACATATACTACTACTCGTAATTCACATTTCAAACTCCACTTTATAACTGACTGGGGGGTGCTGATATTTATAGTCCCCTGACAACTTTCGAAAATTCGATTCTGCGTACAGAAAGGAAATCGGGCAAGATACCATGTGGTTCAAGTTCACGATTGGCCAAAAGAAACCCCTGGCGTTGAATCCTATTTAAAAAAAATTTTGAGGTTCTCAAAAGACGTTGGGAAACAGTTCAAAAACAAAAGGGAACTATTCCAAACTTTGGAAAATGGTTGGAAAGAAATACCCCAAGCGATAATTAATAATGTTGATATTTCAATGCCACGAAGATGTAGAGTCATAAAACAGGGGCTACTGTACAAAGTATAATAGTAAATTTGGTCCTTTTGTTTTGTACACTTATGTTCTACCTTATGTTGTCGTGTTCCTTTATTTTTTGCAAATTAAATATTTTAAAATTTTTAAATATACTACTATATTTTAATTATTATATTATATAAACATACTATTATTTAAATATGCTACTACTATACTCAACAAATACGTATCATTTTGTTGTAAGGAAAATTAATACAAATAATCAAAAATGTAAACCAAAATTGTTTCTATTGTTTTGCACAACACTGAATACATAAGTATATATGTATATGTATGCTATAGTATAGTCCGCAGCTCAGATATACCCATTACTTTGTCTGTTGCTTCAGTGTTTGCTTTTGTTGTTGTTGTTAGCGTGACAACCATCTGCTGCTGAGTATACTGAGGCTCTTGCTGTTGCTGTTCCCCGTCCTTTTCGCTATTTGTTTGACTTTAATTGATTGCACTCGTTTTTACAGCTATATTTTGATCCTCTTCTACACCGCCGCATGGAGATGAGTGGGTAAGCACTACATGATGCTACGTGTTGTCTAATTTTTTTTTCTATTTGAGTTTGTCATCTTGCCTCATATCAGCCGGCATATGAAGAAGATACTTATAAATGCAATAGTCTCCCGCAGAAAAAAAAACTCATTCTCTAAAAACCTTAGTGTGGGCGGCCGTGGCTCAAGTGGTAGTGTATTGGTTTCCCAATCGGGCCGTTCGGGGTTCAATACCAGCCGTGATCGACAGACTTTTTTTAAGGCAACTAAAATCTCGTGAGATGAATGGTTGCCTAAATACAACATCAAGTCAATTTACGCTAATAATTTAGTCTCCCCATTAAATGTTGGATGCCACCCATGTAGTGAAATAACCACTGAGCCCAAACATATTTCTCTCTCTCTGTATCCAATTTTCCGAAAAACTTAACACGTGCTCCGGCATTTCAAGAGTAGTGATACCCTCTTGTGTGTGAAGCTTTTTAACAAAAAAAAGGGAATTATTCCAAATTTCTGAATTTTATAACTTTTGAAGTGGGAATTTGAATTATATAGCTGTACAATTGTTTACGCACATTAAAGTAAATTTATTCTAATTTTATATTACGAAATCTTCAATTCGGAGTTGTAATATTTTAAGTATGATATTTATTTCATAAATCTCTCCGTCCTATTCGGACTCCCACCCCTGGTGAGTCAATATCGAAACCAAAAACACCAAAAACAACTGAGTTTCAAACCACTACATCGCAAACTTTCCTTTCTCCTCCTTCTACCTTTCCACCCTCGCGGGAGCGACAGTGAAAGGGTATTCATAACCCCTTAGGCGCGCGTAAATTATAAAAAAAAAAATATATAATATTTTTTGTTTGAAATGTTTTTCAGACTTACAAAAAGTAATAACTCAAGAAATAATCGTAACAAATGATATTAACAATTTCGAAACGGAAAAACAGAAACAGGACCAATGCCTTACTAAATACTCATCGACATCAACTTATATACATATGTATAATAATACCTCAAGCAAAATAGTGTTGAAACCTGGCCTGCAGATTTGGAACAAGCCAATGAACCGAACCTTCAAATTCAGTGTTATGTAACCCTGGCTTAGTGCGTACAACGGAAATCCATATCCGAATTAAACGTGCATCGAAAGTTGCTGTATTAGGAAGTGAAATGTATGATGGTCAATTATAAAACATTGCATTTCGTTAAGAATATCAGGAAATATGAATTATTTGCCTGATTCTTCCTTTATAATCGGCAAGCACGGGAAGAAAGGAAAATGCCCTGGACATCACCTGGAAAATAATAATCATTCATTTCAACAGTAATAATAATACATACATATTATATTTTCTTTTGTACACTCCCAGATAATTAAAACCAGTTCATCGAAAAGGATTTTCGTTAAGTGATATTATTATTTGTACATTTTTCATTAATAGTACATTTTCTTTCCAGTTTTACGAACTGTAAATAATTTGTTCCCAATCTGACAAATACTCGTAATAGGGTGTTCTCATCTCATTTGTCCAAAAGTACAAAAATGCTTCAACATTTTTCTATAAACTTGACTTAGCAAACAATCAAATTTTTAATTTAAATGTAAAATTTATTTTTTGTATCACTTTTTGTGAATATATAGAACCAAAATAAGTGCTTACGGTTTTCAAATGAGCAATCCAAAAATCAACGGCTCAGATATTTTACCTATCATCCATGACCAATATCTTCACCTTTTAAAAACAATCCACTCTAATAATTTTTTGTTACACAATAGATGTATTGATCTAAATTGTATTTGATACCGAAGCAACTTGGAAACATAAGACACAACAAAGCAGCGCTAAATGAGATCAGGACAAAAATTCCATAATCATATGTTTTATTTAATAATTTCGCAAAATTATTCATATGATTATTTGTTATAAATATTTGAACAAATTTTTTCCTGAATTCAAACAACAGGCGACTACTCGGCACCTCAGCGGCCCGAGCCAAAGTTGAAGTTTACATTTCTTTTGGTAATATTTTATATCTTGCGTATATCGTACACTTACGATACAAGTCGCTGAAAGAAACGCCTTTCCACTAGAAAAGACAATAAATAAAGCAATGTGAACCAACGTACATATGGATTCTCGTACCCATAGTGGATAACAATCATATTTGGTAGGCTTTTCTCAATATTTTTGAAATCTATTATCGGTGCTGGTAAAAAGGATGTAAAAACTGGCATACATCCATATGAATACAGAGTGGCTGGTATAAGCTCCTTACGAATTTTTTTCCACGTCAATAGATCTTCGTCTCTAAAATTATAAATAATATTCAAAAATTCTTTTAACCATTCTTGCTAATGTTTTATTGAAATTGTAAAATGAAATATGTTTCTTATTGATTCCAGTTTTTTTTGCTGTAAATAAAAATAAGAAAATTTCAGACCTTTGTTTCTTTGACGGATATCATTTTGTAATATGTATAAAAATGGACAATAACACTTTGATTTGAATCGATATTATATAATCGCCTACTTACTCTGAAATGAACATATTTTTACATAAATCTTTAAAAATTGTTCAAAGGCGTTTTCTGTGAATTCCATATTAAACACTCTCAGTATACTGTCATTACATATAGCAAATGTAACTAACGCTTCTACAGCCACATTAACTTCTGAATAATAAATAGTGCTTTTATTCCTGCAACACAAATGAACATCGCTAATGCCATACAAATTTGAAGATAGTTTAACATAACCACCCATATATTAGGTTTATTTTTTAAAGGCCATGTTATGTTTAAAAAGAAAGCCCTAATCTGCCAGGACAGCGGAGCAATTTCCCTCTCCGACAGTATTGGTTTATAGGGTATATTGAGCGAACCAACATTAAGTTTCTAAGCCCTGGTTTCGAAAAATTCACCTTTTTCAAACCTGTTGCAATTGATATATATTTGAATAAAATTAATAATATTTATAAAAAGAAATCTAAATTCAATCAACACATGTTTAAAAAAAAAATTATTTGATTTAAGTTGCCATTTAATTGATTTTTTTTCAAATATTAACACAATTTATCATAAATAGATATTTCAAGCGTAATAGAATTATAATCACACTTAGACTTTAATTAAACATAGTTACTTAATTTGGATTACGATGAAAAATATAGTAATAGTAATAGTAATAGTAATAGTAATATTTGTTCATTCTGTTACAATATTTACAAGTTTAACAAAAATAACAAAAATAAGCGTTGGCTTTTGCCGTCAGCCGAGAGAAAGAAATTAATAAAATTGTAATGACTCATTTATAATTTGTAGCCTATAATTCAATGCATATTTTAGAAAGTGTTCCAATTTGTGCCATTTAGGATGTCTGTGATCTCATTTAGGATAGGGCATTTTTTCTCCAAAAGGATCTCCTGATTGAATTTAATATGGGACACGTTCCAATAAAATGCCGGATATCCTCCTTCGCTCCCAGATTGCACAGTGTACATTCGTCTCCTACGTTGTTTCTGTATGGCATATACGAGTAGTTTCGCCTTTGGCTTTGAATATTGTTGAGATGGACTCTACGCTGTTCCGGTCATTAAAGTAGCTGTTTTCCCCAAGTTCATGCTGTAGTATTCTGCACATGGAACTTGATTGGCTTTGTTGACTTTGCGTCTCGGAAAGGTCCCGTGTTGAGTAGTGGATTTTATTAAGCATTTCGTTCAGTGTGCTCTCCCAGTTTGTGTCACATCCGATTAGTTCATGCAAGGGCATATTGTGTTCTTGGCTAAGCCTTGATCATTCCGTAAAGAAATTAAGATTTCGGTTTTTAAGATACATAGCAACCTTGTGGAGAAGATGATGACATGGTTGAGCAAAAACTTTTCTGATATAGGGGAAGTGCAGTCTAAGCGTGAAGATACGAGTATGCAGCGTTGGTAGTCCAGTTTCCAGATGTAACATGTAAGCTGGTGTATTTTCAGGCAACCTAAACAGTTTTCGAAAATCTTGTACTTCACACTTGGTGCAACATTCCTCTTCCCCAGAATTCCTTTCCAGTTGCAATTAATCGCACGTTTAGATTCTTTCAGTTTCTCTAGGAGGTGTGTTTTTAAAGGATGCCTGTGAGGTGACCAGAACTCCGAGGTATTTGTATTCCTTGACTATATCCAGCTCAACGTTCTGCCAGGTTGATTTTTCATTCCTTGCGTGACGCCCCCAACCATTTCGAAAAATCAAGACTTTGGATTTGCTGGTATTAACTTGCAGGTTCCACATACGGCAATACTGTTGCAGCTTGTTAATCATAATTTGGAGCATGCTTGGGTTTTCTGCGAAAATTACGATGTCGTCGGCGTCGAGTAAGAGTTTTATAGGAAATCCCTCAAGAGGCAACCCGCCCCGAAGAAATTCAACTAAATCATCCAAAAATATGGAAAACCGAAGAGGACTCAAAAGACATCCTTGCTATACTCAAGAGTTTGCTTGGAACCGATTAGACAAGATACTCCCTTCCCACACCGCCGCTGTATTGCCATCGTAAAATTGTTGCAGAACCTTTAGAGCTTTTGTTGAGACTCCTATGTTGCTGAGTTTAAGAAATAGTGACCTTCTATCGGTGGAGTGAGTCAAAAGCCGCCTTAAAGTCTACAAAAAAAGCGTACAGTTTTTTTCCTCGGTCCAAGTAAAGCCGAGGGATGTTTGTGAGAGTAAATATGTTGTCAATCGTGGAGTACTCCTTACGGAACCCGTCTTGAAACTCGCTTAGCACGTCGTTTTTACATATCCAGGTTGTTAAGCGTTCCAAGATGACTCCTGTAAAAATTTTGGTAACAGCATTTAGAAACGAAATCCCTCTATAGTTGGATGGATCATTTGGATCTGCTTCTTGAGAATCGGAAAAATTATACTTTTTTGAAAGCCTCTGGAACTTCGCCGGTTGTAAATATATAATTGTATGTTTCCGTGAGCTTCTGCAGGAAGTGGTCAGTTGCATTCTTGAAGAACTGATTACCAATACGATCTTCCCCTGGAGCCTTATTCAGGCGGTACCTATCTATAACTTTTTCAACTTCCTGTAAGGTTACGGGGAAGCCTAAGGAGTTTACTTCGGAATACGACAGTGCAAATTGTATTTCATTCCAGTCCACTGGTGGATTTAGCACTTTTTCGAAGTATTCCACCAGAGCAGTCGCTTCAACCTTGATTCCTTGGTCAAATAACGTACCGTTCAATACTTTAGCCAATTTCCAAAAGGACTTGCTGTCTTTGGTGTGCGCAAGTTTCAGCGATAAAATACTTATGTCGAGTTTTTGTTTTTCTTGGCATATAATTTTAAAGCTTCTATTTGCTTGCTGGTACATAGGTTTTATGTTGTCGGTGCCTATGCGTCTTAGCAGACGAAGGTAGACGAATGATTTTTTTCTGGCTTTTTCACATTCCCAATCATGCCAGGGCTGACTTCCTGGTCTTTTTGTTTTTGTTTGCAAGGGTTTGCTGCGTTCAAGATGCAGTTCATGAGGATTTCCGTACCTCTAGCAGATAGAAGTTCGTTATTTTCTATATTATTGATTTCCAGAGTTAGATTCGCTTTGTACCTTTCTAAGATTCCGTCTTTCCAGCGTAATTTTGGAAGAAGGCAATTTTTCTGAACTTCGGTTTCTCGCAAATTTAACTCTACTTTGACGGATATTGGTCCGAGAATGTTGATTTGGAAACTTCTAGGTCTATTACATACTTAAGCCAGTTCCCCTGCAGCAGACAGTAATCAATTGTTGAGCACGCGGTACCTCTTAAGAAATTTAAATTTCCTTATTAATTACTATTGGTTCGTAAGTAACTAGAGGCCTATAGTTTTAATGATTTTTTTTCCGATTGCATCGGTAACTGCATCTATTGACTTTCTCACTTCCCTCAACAATCCTTGCAGCAGCTCTGGTTTAACATTTAGTATTTGATCATTCCCCACTCTTCCATTGAAGTCTTCAATGACCAGAATATCTATCTCGCCCATTTCCAGCAGAAAATTGTACAAGCAGCATCCGATCTTTTTTCCTCAACCTTTTTTTATTCCGAACAAGCATCCGCCACTGGCCGTGCCATGTATAGAAGTTCTTACTGCTGGAGTCCAAAGAAGAGAGTGATGATTGAAATAAGACTCGAAGCGTTCCATATTTTTGTCCACGAACGTTTCAAAAAGTAAAAATATATCGTAGTTAGACCTGCTATATTAAACGAAAGAATTTTAAAAGAAACATTGCTTACATTAGCTAAACTATTTGAACGGCTGACGGCATTACAATTCGCTAATTTCTCACAGTTTGAGAGCCACCGGCTGCCGCAACATCTGGAGCATTTGACATTTCACCACCGAGTAGTAAGCCGTTGAGAAATGTCATTCCGCCTGCTTCGTCACATGCCAAGTTCTTGTTTACATCGAAGTAAAATGTGTGGTTTGTGCTAATTTTCGGGTGTTTTGTGATTATCTGTTCTTTAAGTTTCAAAACATGTCTTCTTCTTTCGCGCGCCGCGATTGGGTAATCTATGTGCAACCAGATTTCTGTGCCTCTAAGCTTTGTTCCTGTCTGTAGAATTCGCCCAACGTCTTCCCTAGATTTGAGTTCCACGATGACATTTTCGGTGCGGTCTTTGGTGGACTTAATTGGCCTCGCAGATGTTATTATTTCCGCGTTTTGCGTCCCCAAAAGATTTAGCACGAGTTCCTTTGCTCTATCGGCTGCATCTGCACCATTTTCTGTTGGCAGATGAAGAATTACGTTTTTTTCACTTACCTTACTGGACAACCATTCGACTTGCCGTTCGAGTGAGATGCAGTGGGACTCTATTTTTTCAAGTTGGCTTTGGAGCAATATGTTTTTCTGTTGTAGCGAGTGCAATTCTGCTCCGATACTCTCCAAGTCCGCTTTCGTTGGCATATCTTTAAGTTTTTCGTCTAGAAGTACTGCCATGGATCCTTCTAAAAGGTTTTTCAGATCGTTAGTAGTCATATTACCAACTGCCATGTTCTCGTTATTATTTTGCGGTGAGGAATCGGGTGAGATTTCAGCTAATCGGCGTTTTGGCTGAGGATATTGAAGATTGCTCTTGTTTTCTTTTGTTCCTTTGTTCGTGGGTGTTCTTTCCGTAAGCATAGCACCTAGTTTTATTTCTAGTTAAAATGTATTTCTACGCTGTATATAGTATTGACTCTCTCTAGAGGATATGAGTGTTACTTGGGTTGTGATGTGCTCTTTAGAAAAAGGTTAACTTCTTTTATTACGCTATAATCAATTTTATTTAAAAAAAATCACAGGAACTTAATATTTGTACGTGTTTTCACTTTATCTCTCTCTTTCTCTTTAAAATACAGTATACTCAGTTACTCGGCAGTGGTATTATCAGGGTATATATGATATCGATTCTTATTTTATATAGAGATACATACTGCTTCCTCCTTCTCTATTTACACTATAATGATATACATGAAGAACATTATACGTATGTATATTACATAATAATAAGGATATACCTAAAATAGTATATATGCATTCATATTCTTATGTACGAGTATATTAAATACAATATATAAGAACAAAAAAAAAGTGGTAGTGGACTGGCTTGCAAGCCGGAAGGCTCGGTGTTCGAATCCCTACCTCGCCCGAAAGACATATCATCCATTTTTTCAGTTAACGAAAATCAAGCAAAACGAGTAGTTGACTAGAAATCAACATCAAGCCAGCTTCCACTAAGAATTTAGTCTCCCCATTAAATGTTGGATGCCACCCATGGAGCGAAATAACCACTGAGCCCAAACATCTTTCTTTCTCTCTCTATCCCATTTTCCAAAAAACTTAACATAAGCTGAGGCATTATAAGTGAATTAATACCCACTTGAGTGTTAAGTTTTGAAAAAAAAATAAAGATTATAAATGTTTTCCATTGCAAGCGCCCCATATTTCCAATCGGAACTTTCTAAATTACGCAAACCACGGCTGTATTAAGCGAACAGTTGAGTGCTTAATGAACAAAAATCGAATCGACTTATTCTCTCCATAATGTTTGCGTACCAGTGAGACAGCGAATTACCAAAAATGAAGAGAATATTGCGGCTGTACGCGAGTCGGTAAGCCAAGATTACAATCAATCAATTCCCCGCCGTTCTCAAGAGCTCGCCAACTTTCGAACGTCCCAGTATTCACCCAAAAGCAAAAGCCAAATGACCATCGTCCACATCGAACTTTCGCTCATTAGATTCTATAGTATTGAAGTTGGAAAAAGATCAGGGCTTTCACCTAAAAAAAAACAACTACAGTGACGAGAGTCTATTGATGTAATTTTCATGACAGAGGGTCCACTATCTATACCCCTTTCGAGATGATGCTGGGAAGGCGCTATTGCTTCATGTTCACCTTTTATTTTTTGGCTTGAATTACAACTGGAAGGTTTATAGGATATGTGATTTGTAATTGATGATGCCATGAACGACTTATTGAAGACTAAGTTCGATGGCCATCTTATCGCCAGAAATCGTCCTATCTACTGCCCGCCCTTCTTCTGGGATTTAACACCTTTAGATTCTATTCTTTGGGGATTTTTAAGGCATACTCGTATAACTTTTATACAATATATTTATTTTATTTATTTTATTTCCATGATTGATTTCAGTACATATACTCGTAAATATATGTATTATAAAAAATATTGTATATGGTATTACAAATAATGATTTTGGAAATGAAATTACAGGTGTCATTCAATAGTCTTATAAAGACTAGAAGAGAATTACCTATAAACAATAATCAATATAAAATTGTAGGGATTTTTTTTGACAACAATTACAATATATGTATGAAACAAAAATAAAGAAACAGTAGTGTATGCAGTGTTCAAAAATACTTGTAAATAGCAAAGAGCCTACTCTTTACTTTAATTAAAAATATATTTTATTTTCTAATTATTCTAATTGCGTATGGTAGTCGATTAAATAATTTAGTATATTGAAATATCGTATGTTGGCAAATGGGCGCATTGGTCATATCTCATTTCGAATGAAACAGTCGGTTTGAAGTGATTAATTTAAGTTGATTCTGAGGTTGAAATGCGACCTCTACGAGAATCATTCACGTTCGCTCCAACTAGCCCATTTGTCCTGTCTTTGAATATTATGAAAGCATTTACGATGGGAACATCAACGAAGTGCCACATTATGCGATGCCACCACTTTTTGGACTTCCGATAAATTTCATAACAAGCCTTCAGCATATCGGCTTTATCAACAAATCCCATGTTATTATTGTACTCCACAATCATTTCTGGACAATTAATAGTAACTGAAGTCCCTTCCTTTTGCTTCAGAGTCACTGTCGTGTACTTCGAAAGACCAAGGAACTTCCCAAGAACATGAACAGCTTTAGTGTCCTTCAACTTCGAAAACGCGAGTCCGTCGTTGCTGACGCGCCAGTCAGATTTTCCCTTATCCATTTTTTTTCGTCTGATAAGTCACTCGGCAAATTTCTTCTGTTAGTGCGTACTGTTCCACAGGGGTATATGAATTAAAATAATTGTCAAAGTACATGTTGTCAAAGTACATGTGGTGTCCTTTTCCTACTAAGCTTCGAGTAAGGGCTTTGACTACTCTCGCTCCTAAATTCTGCTCAGTAGCATTAGAGATTCGGCCAGTGTAAATTTGGAGCTCTGAAATGTATCCAGACTCATTGGCACGAATCCACACTTTATATCCTCGCTTGATAGGCTTTATAGGTATGTATTGACGAAAACTGCTGCGTCCTTTAAATTTAATCATTGATTCATCCACTGATTGATTTTTTGATGACTTATATGACGATAGATATGTTCTGGATAGTGCTTCTATCAATGGACAAATTTTATTCAGCTTATCAAAATTTGGGCTCCCCCTCGAAGGTTGTTGAGTGTTGTCGCTTAGATGTATATTCGCCAGAAGCCATACAAATCTGTTTCTGCACATCAAAGAGCTCAAATATTGGTCACGCAACTCTGCCTTCGTTGACCAGTAGTCACGATAACTAGGTAGTTTTTTTACTCCCATCATAAGGTCTATGGCCAGAAAAACTTTGATTTCTTGACCACTGGTAGGATGAGTTCTTGTGGAAAGATGTGCAGAAATATGTCAGCTGGTTTATCTACATCAGTGAGAATGATTTTTTTTCAAATATTAACACAATTTATCATAAATAGATATTTCAAGCGTAATAGAATTATAATCACACTTAGACTTTAATTAAACATAGTTACTTAATTTGGATTACGATGAAAAATATAGTAGTAATAGTAATAGTAATAGTAATATTTGTTTATTCTGTTACAATATTTACAAGTTTAACAAAAATAACAAAAATAAGCGTTGGCTTTTGCCGTCAGCCGAGAGAAAGAAATTAATAAAATTGTAATGACTCATTTATAATTTGTAGCCTATAATTCAATGCATATTTTAGAAAGTGTTCCAATTTGTGCCATTTAGGATGTCTGTGATCTCATTTAGGATAGGGCATTTTTTCTCCAAAAGGATCTCCTGATTGAATTTAATATGGGACACGTTCCAATAAAATGCCGGATATCCTCCTTCGCTCCCAGATTGCACAGTGTACATTCGTCTCCTACATTGTTTCTGTATGGCATATACGAGTAGTTCAGGTGCAAAAGTTCGCCTTTGGCTTTGAATATTGTTGAGATGGACTCTACGCTGTTCCGGTCATTAAAGTAGCTGTTTTCCCCAAGTTCATGCTGTAGTATTCTGCACATGGAACTTGATTGGCTTTGTTGACTTTGCGTCTCGGAAAGGTCCCGTGTTGAGTAGTGGATTTTATTAAGCATTTCGTTCAGTGTGCTCTCCCAGTTTGTGTCACATCCGATTAGTTCATGCAAGGGCATATTGTGTTCTTGGCTAAGCCTTGATCATTCCGTAAAGAAATTAAGATTTCGGTTTTTAAGATACATAGCAACCTTGTGGAGAAGATGATGACATGGTTGAGCAAAAACTTTTCTGATATAGGGGAAGTGCAGTCTAAGCGTGAAGATACGAGTATGTAGCGTTGGTAGTCCAGTTTCCAGATGTAACATGTAAGCTGGTGTATTTTCAGGCAACCTAAACAGTTTTCGAAAATCTTGTACTTCACACTTGGTGCAACATTCCTCTTCCCCAGAATTCCTTTCCAGTTGCAATTAATCGCACGTTTAGATTCTTTCAGTTTCTCTAGGAGGTGTGTTTTTAAAGGATGCCTGTGAGGTGACCAGAACTCCGAGGTATTTGTATTCCTTGACTATATCCAGCTCAACGTTCTGCCAGGTTGATTTTTCATTCCTTGCGTGACGCCCCCAACCATTTCGAAAAATCAAGACTTTGGATTTGCTGGTATTAACTTGCAGGTTCCACATACGGCAATACTGTTGCAGCTTGTTAATCATAATTTGGAGCATGCTTGGGTTTTCTGCGAAAATTACGATGTCGTCGGCGTCGAGTAAGAGTTTTATAGGAAATCCCTCAAGAGGCAACCCGCCCCGAAGAAATTCAACTAAATCATCCAAAAATATGGAAAACCGAAGAGGACTCAAAAGACATCCTTGCTATACTCAAGAGTTTGCTTGGAACCGATTAGACAAGATACTCCCTTCCCACACCGCCGCTGTATTGCCATCGTAAAATTGTTGCAGAACCTTTAGAGCTTTTGTTGAGACTCCTATGTTGCTGAGTTTAAGAAATAGTGACCTTCTATCGGTGGAGTGAGTCAAAAGCCGCCTTAAAGTCTACAAAAAAAGCGTACAGTTTTTTTCCTCGGTCCAAGTAAAGCCGAGGGATGTTTGTGAGAGTAAATATGTTGTCAATCGTGGAGTACTCCTTACGGAACCCGTCTTGAAACTCGCTTAGCACGTCGTTTTTACATATCCAGGTTGTTAAGCGTTCCAAGATGACTCCTGTAAAAATTTTGGTAACAGCATTTAGAAACGAAATCCCTCTATAGTTGGATGGATCATTTGGATCTGCTTCTTGAGAATCGGAAAAATTATACTTTTTTGAAAGCCTCTGGAACTTCGCCGGTTGTAAATATATAATTGTATGTTTCCGTGAGCTTCTGCAGGAAGTGGTCAGTTGCATTCTTGAAGAACTGATTACCAATACGATCTTCCCCTGGAGCCTTATTCAGGCGGTACCTATCTATAACTTTTTCAACTTCCTGTAAGGTTACGGGGAAGCCTAAGGAGTTTACTTCGGAATACGACAGTGCAAATTGTATTTCATTCCAGTCCACTGGTGGATTTAGCACTTTTTCGAAGTATTCCACCAGAGCAGTCGCTTCAACCTTGATTCCTTGGTCAAATAACGTACCGTTCAATACTTTAGCCAATTTCCAAAAGGACTTGCTGTCTTTGGTGTGCGCAAGTTTCAGCGATAAAATACTTATGTCGAGTTTTTGTTTTTCTTGGCATATAATTTTAAAGCTTCTATTTGCTTGCTGGTACATAGGTTTTATGTTGTCGGTGCCTATGCGTCTTAGCAGACGAAGGTAGACGAATGATTTTTTTCTGGCTTTTTCACATTCCCAATCATACCAGGGCTGACTTCCTGGTCTTTTTGTTTTTGTTTGCAAGGGTTTGCTGCGTTCAAGATGCAGTTCATGAGGATTTCCGTACCTCTAGCAGATAGAAGTTCGTTATTTTCTATATTATTGATTTCCAGAGTTAGATTCGCTTTGTACCTTTCTAAGATTCCGTCTTTCCAGCGTAATTTTGGAAGAAGGCAATTTTTCAGAACTTCGGTTTCTCGCAAATTTAACTCTACTTTGACGGATATTGGTCCGAGAATGTTGATTTGGAAACTTCTAGGTCTATTACATACTTAAGCCAGTTCCCCTGCAACAGACAGTAATCAATTGTTGAGCACGCGGTACCTCTTAAGAAATTTAAATTTCCTTATTAATTACTATTGGTTCGTAAGTAACTAGAGGCCTATAGTTTTAATGATTTTTTTTCCGATTGCATCGGTAACTGCATCTATTGACTTTCTCACTTCCCTCAACAATCCTTGCAGCAGCTCTGGTTTAACATTTAGTATTTGATCATTCCCCACTCTTCCATTGAAGTCTTCAATGACCAGAATATCTATCTCGCCCATTTCCAGCAGAAAATTGTACAAGCAGCATCCGATCTTTTTTCCTCAACCTTTTTTTATTCCGAACAAGCATCCGCCACTGGCCGTGCCATGTATAGAAGTTCTTACTGCTGGAGTCCAAAGAAGAGAGTGATGATTGAAATAAGACTCGAAGCGTTCCATATTTTTGTCCACGAACGTTTCAAAAAGTAAAAATATATCGTAGTTAGACCTGCTATATTAAACGAAAGAATTTTAAAAGAAACATTGCTTACATTAGCTAAACTATTTGAACGGCTGACGGCATTACAATTCGCTAATTTCTCACAGTTTGAGAGCCACCGGCTGCCGCAACATCTGGAGCATTTGACATTTCACCACCGAGTAGTAAGCCGTTGAGAAATGTCATTCCGCCTGCTTCGTCACATGCCAAGTTCTTGTTTACATCGAAGTAAAATGTGTGGTTTGTGCTAATTTTCGGGTGTTTTGTGATTATCTGTTCTTTAAGTTTCAAAACATGTCTTCTTCTTTCGCGCGCCGCGATTGGGTAATCTATGTGCAACCAGATTTCTGTGCCTCTAAGCTTTGTTCCTGTCTGTAGAATTCGCCCAACGTCTTCCCTAGATTTGAGTTCCACGATGACATTTTCGGTGCGGTCTTTGGTGGACTTAATTGGCCTCGCAGATGTTATTATTTCCGCGTTTTGCGTCCCCAAAAGATTTAGCACGAGTTCCTTTGCTCTATCGGCTGCATCTGCACCATTTTCTGTTGGCAGATGAAGAATTACGTTTTTTTCACTTACCTTACTGGACAACCATTCGACTTGCCGTTCGAGTGAGATGCAGTGGGACTCTATTTTTTCAAGTTGGCTTTGGAGCAATATGTTTTTCTGTTGTAGCGAGTGCAATTCTGCTCCGATACTCTCCAAGTCCGCTTTCGTTGGCATATCTTTAAGTTTTTCGTCTAGAAGTACTGCCATGGATCCTTCTAAAAGGTTTTTCAGATCGTTAGTAGTCATATTACCAACTGCCATGTTCTCGTTATTATTTTGCGGTGAGGAATCGGGTGAGATTTCAGCTAATCGGCGTTTTGGCTGAGGATATTGAAGATTGCTCTTGTTTTCTTTTGTTCCTTTGTTCGTGGGTGTTCTTTCCGTAAGCATAGCACCTAGTTTTATTTCTAGTTAAAATGTATTTCTACGCTGTATATAGTATTGACTCTCTCTAGAGGATATGAGTGTTACTTGGGTTGTGATGTGCTCTTTAGAAAAAGGTTAACTTCTTTTATTACGCTATAATCAATTTTATTTAAAAAAAATCACAGGAACTTAATATTTGTACGTGTTTTCACTTTATCTCTCTCTTTCTCTTTAAAATACAGTATACTCAGTTACTCGGCAGTGGTATTATCAGGGTATATATGATATCGATTCTTATTTTATATAGAGATACATACTGCTTCCTCCTTCTCTATTTACACTATAATGATATACATGAAGAACATTATACGTATGTATATTACATAATAATAAGGATATACCTAAAGTAGTATATATGCATTCATATTCTTATGTACGAGTATATTAAATACAATATATAAGAACAAAAAAAAAGTGGTAGTGGACTGGCTTCCAAGCCGGAAGGCTCGGTGTTCGAATCCCTACCTCGCCCGAAAGACATATCATCCATTTTTTCAGTTAACGAAAATCAAGCAAAACGAGTAGTTGACTAGAAATCAACATCAAGCCAGCTTCCACTAAGAATTTAGTCTCCCCATTAAATGTTGGATGCCACCCATGGAGCGAAATAACCACTGAGCCCAAACATCTTTCTTTCTCTCTCTATCCCATTTTCCAAAAAACTTAACATAAGCTGAGGCATTATAAGTGAATTAATACCCACTTGAGTGTTAAGTTTTGAAAAAAAAATAAAGATTATAAATGTTTTCCATTGCAAGCGCCCCATATTTCCAATCGGAACTTTCTAAATTACGCAAACCACGGCTGTATTAAGCGAACAGTTGAGTGCTTAATGAACAAAAATCGAATCGACTTATTCTCTCCATAATGTTTGCGTACCAGTGAGACAGCGAATTACCAAAAATGAAGAGAATATTGCGGCTGTACGCGAGTCGGTAAGCCAAGATTACAATCAATCAATTCCCCGCCGTTCTCAAGAGCTCGCCAACTTTCGAACGTCCCAGTATTCACCCAAAAGCAAAAGCCAAATGACCATCGTCCACATCGAACTTTCGCTCATTAGATTCTATAGTATTGAAGTTGGAAAAAGATCAGGGCTTTCACCTAAAAAAAAACAACTACAGTGACGAGAGTCTATTGATGTAATTTTCATGACAGAGGGTCCACTATCTATACCCCTTTCGAGATGATGCTGGGAAGGCGCTATTGCTTCATGTTCACCTTTTATTTTTTGGCTTGAATTACAACTGGAAGGTTTATAGGATATGTGATTTGTAATTGATGATGCCATGAACGACTTATTGAAGACTAAGTTCGATGGCCATCTTATCGCCAGAAATCGTCCTATCTACTGCCCGCCCTTCTTCTGGGATTTAACACCTTTAGATTCTATTCTTTGGGGATTTTTAAGGCATACTCGTATAACTTTTATACAATATATTTATTTTATTTATTTTATTTCCATGATTGATTTCAGTACATATACTCGTAAATATATGTATTATAAAAAATATTGTATATGGTATTACAAATAATGATTTTGGAAATGAAATTACAGGTGTCATTCAATAGTCTTATAAAGACTAGAAGAGAATTACCTATAAACAATAATCAATATAAAATTGTAGGGATTTTTTTTGACAACAATTACAATATATGTATGAAACAAAAATAAAGAAACAGTAGTGTATGCAGTGTTCAAAAATACTTGTAAATAGCAAAGAGCCTACTCTTTACTTTAATTAAAAATATATTTTATTTTCTAATTATTCTAATTGCGTATGGTAGTCGATTAAATAATTTAGTATATTGAAATATCGTATGTTGGCAAATGGGCGCATTGGTCATATCTCATTTCGAATGAAACAGTCGGTTTGAAGTGATTAATTTAAGTTGATTCTGAGGTTGAAATGCGACCTCTACGAGAATCATTCACGTTCGCTCCAACTAGCCCATTTGTCCTGTCTTTGAATATTATGAAAGCATTTACGATGGGAACATCAACGAAGTGCCACATTATGCGATGCCACCACTTTTTGGACTTCCGATAAATTTCATAACAAGCCTTCAGCATATCGGCTTTATCAACAAATCCCATGTTATTATTGTACTCCACAATCATTTCTGGACAATTAATAGTAACTGAAGTCCCTTCCTTTTGCTTCAGAGTCACTGTCGTGTACTTCGAAAGACCAAGGAACTTCCCAAGAACATGAACAGCTTTAGTGTCCTTCAACTTCGAAAACGCGAGTCCGTCGTTGCTGACGCGCCAGTCAGATTTTCCCTTATCCATTTTTTTTCGTCTGATAAGTCACTCGGCAAATTTCTTCTGTTAGTGCGTACTGTTCCACAGGGGTATATGAATTAAAATAATTGTCAAAGTACATGTTGTCAAAGTACATGTGGTGTCCTTTTCCTACTAAGCTTCGAGTAAGGGCTTTGACTACTCTCGCTCCTAAATTCTGCTCAGTAGCATTAGAGATTCGGCCAGTGTAAATTTGGAGCTCTGAAATGTATCCAGACTCATTGGCACGAATCCACACTTTATATCCTCGCTTGATAGGCTTTATAGGTATGTATTGACGAAAACTGCTGCGTCCTTTAAATTTAATCATTGATTCATCCACTGATTGATTTTTTGATGACTTATATGACGATAGATATGTTCTGGATAGTGCTTCTATCAATGGACAAATTTTATTCAGCTTATCAAAATTTGGACTCCCCCTCGAAGGTTGTTGAGTGTTGTCGCTTAGATGTATATTCGCCAGAAGCCATACAAATCTGTTTCTGCACATCAAAGAGCTCAAATATTGGTCACGCAACTCTGCCTTCGTTGACCAGTAGTCACGATAACTAGGTAGTTTTTTTACTCCCATCATAAGGTCTATGGCCAGAAAAACTTTGATTTCTTGACCACTGGTAGGATGAGTTCTTGTGGAAAGATGTGCAGAAATATGTCAGCTGGTTTATCTACATCAGTGAGAATGATTTTTTTTCAAATATTAACACAATTTATCATAAATAGATATTTCAAGCGTAATAGAATTATAATCACACTTAGACTTTAATTAAACATAGTTACTTAATTTGGATTACGATGAAAAATATAGTAGTAATAGTAATAGTAATAGTAATATTTGTTTATTCTGTTACAATATTTACAAGTTTAACAAAAATAACAAAAATAAGCGTTGGCTTTTGCCGTCAGCCGAGAGAAAGAAATTAATAAAATTGTAATGACTCATTTATAATTTGTAGCCTATAATTCAATGCATATTTTAGAAAGTGTTCCAATTTGTGCCATTTAGGATGTCTGTGATCTCATTTAGGATAGGGCATTTTTTCTCCAAAAGGATCTCCTGATTGAATTTAATATGGGACACGTTCCAATAAAATGCCGGATATCCTCCTTCGCTCCCAGATTGCACAGTGTACATTCGTCTCCTACATTGTTTCTGTATGGCATATACGAGTAGTTCAGGTGCAAAAGTTCGCCTTTGGCTTTGAATATTGTTGAGATGGACTCTACGCTGTTCCGGTCATTAAAGTAGCTGTTTTCCCCAAGTTCATGCTGTAGTATTCTGCACATGGAACTTGATTGGCTTTGTTGACTTTGCGTCTCGGAAAGGTCCCGTGTTGAGTAGTGGATTTTATTAAGCATTTCGTTCAGTGTGCTCTCCCAGTTTGTGTCACATCCGATTAGTTCATGCAAGGGCATATTGTGTTCTTGGCTAAGCCTTGATCATTCCGTAAAGAAATTAAGATTTCGGTTTTTAAGATACATAGCAACCTTGTGGAGAAGATGATGACATGGTTGAGCAAAAACTTTTCTGATATAGGGGAAGTGCAGTCTAAGCGTGAAGATACGAGTATGTAGCGTTGGTAGTCCAGTTTCCAGATGTAACATGTAAGCTGGTGTATTTTCAGGCAACCTAAACAGTTTTCGAAAATCTTGTACTTCACACTTGGTGCAACATTCCTCTTCCCCAGAATTCCTTTCCAGTTGCAATTAATCGCACGTTTAGATTCTTTCAGTTTCTCTAGGAGGTGTGTTTTTAAAGGATGCCTGTGAGGTGACCAGAACTCCGAGGTATTTGTATTCCTTGACTATATCCAGCTCAACGTTCTGCCAGGTTGATTTTTCATTCCTTGCGTGACGCCCCCAACCATTTCGAAAAATCAAGACTTTGGATTTGCTGGTATTAACTTGCAGGTTCCACATACGGCAATACTGTTGCAGCTTGTTAATCATAATTTGGAGCATGCTTGGGTTTTCTGCGAAAATTACGATGTCGTCGGCGTCGAGTAAGAGTTTTATAGGAAATCCCTCAAGAGGCAACCCGCCCCGAAGAAATTCAACTAAATCATCCAAAAATATGGAAAACCGAAGAGGACTCAAAAGACATCCTTGCTATACTCAAGAGTTTGCTTGGAACCGATTAGACAAGATACTCCCTTCCCACACCGCCGCTGTATTGCCATCGTAAAATTGTTGCAGAACCTTTAGAGCTTTTGTTGAGACTCCTATGTTGCTGAGTTTAAGAAATAGTGACCTTCTATCGGTGGAGTGAGTCAAAAGCCGCCTTAAAGTCTACAAAAAAAGCGTACAGTTTTTTTCCTCGGTCCAAGTAAAGCCGAGGGATGTTTGTGAGAGTAAATATGTTGTCAATCGTGGAGTACTCCTTACGGAACCCGTCTTGAAACTCGCTTAGCACGTCGTTTTTACATATCCAGGTTGTTAAGCGTTCCAAGATGACTCCTGTAAAAATTTTGGTAACAGCATTTAGAAACGAAATCCCTCTATAGTTGGATGGATCATTTGGATCTGCTTCTTGAGAATCGGAAAAATTATACTTTTTTGAAAGCCTCTGGAACTTCGCCGGTTGTAAATATATAATTGTATGTTTCCGTGAGCTTCTGCAGGAAGTGGTCAGTTGCATTCTTGAAGAACTGATTACCAATACGATCTTCCCCTGGAGCCTTATTCAGGCGGTACCTATCTATAACTTTTTCAACTTCCTGTAAGGTTACGGGGAAGCCTAAGGAGTTTACTTCGGAATACGACAGTGCAAATTGTATTTCATTCCAGTCCACTGGTGGATTTAGCACTTTTTCGAAGTATTCCACCAGAGCAGTCGCTTCAACCTTGATTCCTTGGTCAAATAACGTACCGTTCAATACTTTAGCCAATTTCCAAAAGGACTTGCTGTCTTTGGTGTGCGCAAGTTTCAGCGATAAAATACTTATGTCGAGTTTTTGTTTTTCTTGGCATATAATTTTAAAGCTTCTATTTGCTTGCTGGTACATAGGTTTTATGTTGTCGGTGCCTATGCGTCTTAGCAGACGAAGGTAGACGAATGATTTTTTTCTGGCTTTTTCACATTCCCAATCATACCAGGGCTGACTTCCTGGTCTTTTTGTTTTTGTTTGCAAGGGTTTGCTGCGTTCAAGATGCAGTTCATGAGGATTTCCGTACCTCTAGCAGATAGAAGTTCGTTATTTTCTATATTATTGATTTCCAGAGTTAGATTCGCTTTGTACCTTTCTAAGATTCCGTCTTTCCAGCGTAATTTTGGAAGAAGGCAATTTTTCAGAACTTCGGTTTCTCGCAAATTTAACTCTACTTTGACGGATATTGGTCCGAGAATGTTGATTTGGAAACTTCTAGGTCTATTACATACTTAAGCCAGTTCCCCTGCAACAGACAGTAATCAATTGTTGAGCACGCGGTACCTCTTAAGAAATTTAAATTTCCTTATTAATTACTATTGGTTCGTAAGTAACTAGAGGCCTATAGTTTTAATGATTTTTTTTCCGATTGCATCGGTAACTGCATCTATTGACTTTCTCACTTCCCTCAACAATCCTTGCAGCAGCTCTGGTTTAACATTTAGTATTTGATCATTCCCCACTCTTCCATTGAAGTCTTCAATGACCAGAATATCTATCTCGCCCATTTCCAGCAGAAAATTGTACAAGCAGCATCCGATCTTTTTTCCTCAACCTTTTTTTATTCCGAACAAGCATCCGCCACTGGCCGTGCCATGTATAGAAGTTCTTACTGCTGGAGTCCAAAGAAGAGAGTGATGATTGAAATAAGACTCGAAGCGTTCCATATTTTTGTCCACGAACGTTTCAAAAAGTAAAAATATATCGTAGTTAGACCTGCTATATTAAACGAAAGAATTTTAAAAGAAACATTGCTTACATTAGCTAAACTATTTGAACGGCTGACGGCATTACAATTCGCTAATTTCTCACAGTTTGAGAGCCACCGGCTGCCGCAACATCTGGAGCATTTGACATTTCACCACCGAGTAGTAAGCCGTTGAGAAATGTCATTCCGCCTGCTTCGTCACATGCCAAGTTCTTGTTTACATCGAAGTAAAATGTGTGGTTTGTGCTAATTTTCGGGTGTTTTGTGATTATCTGTTCTTTAAGTTTCAAAACATGTCTTCTTCTTTCGCGCGCCGCGATTGGGTAATCTATGTGCAACCAGATTTCTGTGCCTCTAAGCTTTGTTCCTGTCTGTAGAATTCGCCCAACGTCTTCCCTAGATTTGAGTTCCACGATGACATTTTCGGTGCGGTCTTTGGTGGACTTAATTGGCCTCGCAGATGTTATTATTTCCGCGTTTTGCGTCCCCAAAAGATTTAGCACGAGTTCCTTTGCTCTATCGGCTGCATCTGCACCATTTTCTGTTGGCAGATGAAGAATTACGTTTTTTTCACTTACCTTACTGGACAACCATTCGACTTGCCGTTCGAGTGAGATGCAGTGGGACTCTATTTTTTCAAGTTGGCTTTGGAGCAATATGTTTTTCTGTTGTAGCGAGTGCAATTCTGCTCCGATACTCTCCAAGTCCGCTTTCGTTGGCATATCTTTAAGTTTTTCGTCTAGAAGTACTGCCATGGATCCTTCTAAAAGGTTTTTCAGATCGTTAGTAGTCATATTACCAACTGCCATGTTCTCGTTATTATTTTGCGGTGAGGAATCGGGTGAGATTTCAGCTAATCGGCGTTTTGGCTGAGGATATTGAAGATTGCTCTTGTTTTCTTTTGTTCCTTTGTTCGTGGGTGTTCTTTCCGTAAGCATAGCACCTAGTTTTATTTCTAGTTAAAATGTATTTCTACGCTGTATATAGTATTGACTCTCTCTAGAGGATATGAGTGTTACTTGGGTTGTGATGTGCTCTTTAGAAAAAGGTTAACTTCTTTTATTACGCTATAATCAATTTTATTTAAAAAAAATCACAGGAACTTAATATTTGTACGTGTTTTCACTTTATCTCTCTCTTTCTCTTTAAAATACAGTATACTCAGTTACTCGGCAGTGGTATTATCAGGGTATATATGATATCGATTCTTATTTTATATAGAGATACATACTGCTTCCTCCTTCTCTATTTACACTATAATGATATACATGAAGAACATTATACGTATGTATATTACATAATAATAAGGATATACCTAAAGTAGTATATATGCATTCATATTCTTATGTACGAGTATATTAAATACAATATATAAGAACAAAAAAAAAGTGGTAGTGGACTGGCTTCCAAGCCGGAAGGCTCGGTGTTCGAATCCCTACCTCGCCCGAAAGACATATCATCCATTTTTTCAGTTAACGAAAATCAAGCAAAACGAGTAGTTGACTAGAAATCAACATCAAGCCAGCTTCCACTAAGAATTTAGTCTCCCCATTAAATGTTGGATGCCACCCATGGAGCGAAATAACCACTGAGCCCAAACATCTTTCTTTCTCTCTCTATCCCATTTTCCAAAAAACTTAACATAAGCTGAGGCATTATAAGTGAATTAATACCCACTTGAGTGTTAAGTTTTGAAAAAAAAATAAAGATTATAAATGTTTTCCATTGCAAGCGCCCCATATTTCCAATCGGAACTTTCTAAATTACGCAAACCACGGCTGTATTAAGCGAACAGTTGAGTGCTTAATGAACAAAAATCGAATCGACTTATTCTCTCCATAATGTTTGCGTACCAGTGAGACAGCGAATTACCAAAAATGAAGAGAATATTGCGGCTGTACGCGAGTCGGTAAGCCAAGATTACAATCAATCAATTCCCCGCCGTTCTCAAGAGCTCGCCAACTTTCGAACGTCCCAGTATTCACCCAAAAGCAAAAGCCAAATGACCATCGTCCACATCGAACTTTCGCTCATTAGATTCTATAGTATTGAAGTTGGAAAAAGATCAGGGCTTTCACCTAAAAAAAAACAACTACAGTGACGAGAGTCTATTGATGTAATTTTCATGACAGAGGGTCCACTATCTATACCCCTTTCGAGATGATGCTGGGAAGGCGCTATTGCTTCATGTTCACCTTTTATTTTTTGGCTTGAATTACAACTGGAAGGTTTATAGGATATGTGATTTGTAATTGATGATGCCATGAACGACTTATTGAAGACTAAGTTCGATGGCCATCTTATCGCCAGAAATCGTCCTATCTACTGCCCGCCCTTTTTCTGGGATTTAAAACCTTTAGATTCTATTCTTTGGGGATTTTTAAGGCATACTCGTATAACTTTTATACAATATATTTATTTTATTTATTTTATTTCCATGATTGATTTCAGTACATATACTCGTAAATATATGTATTATAAAAAATATTGTATATGGTATTACAAATAATGATTTTGGAAATGAAATTACAGGTGTCATTCAATAGTCTTATAAAGACTAGAAGAGAATTACCTATAAACAATAATCAATATAAAATTGTAGGGATTTTTTTTGACAACAATTACAATATATGTATGAAACAAAAATAAAGAAACAGTAGTGTATGCAGTGTTCAAAAATACTTGTAAATAGCAAAGAGCCTACTCTTTACTTTAATTAAAAATATATTTTATTTTCTAATTATTCTAATTGCGTATGGTAGTCGATTAAATAATTTAGTATATTGAAATATCGTATGTTGGCAAATGGGCGCATTGGTCATATCTCATTTCGAATGAAACAGTCGGTTTGAAGTGATTAATTTAAGTTGATTCTGAGGTTGAAATGCGACCTCTACGAGAATCATTCACGTTCGCTCCAACTAGCCCATTTGTCCTGTCTTTGAATATTATGAAAGCATTTACGATGGGAACATCAACGAAGTGCCACATTATGCGATGCCACCACTTTTTGGACTTCCGATAAATTTCATAACAAGCCTTCAGCATATCGGCTTTATCAACAAATCCCATGTTATTATTGTACTCCACAATCATTTCTGGACAATTAATAGTAACTGAAGTCCCTTCCTTTTGCTTCAGAGTCACTGTCGTGTACTTCGAAAGACCAAGGAACTTCCCAAGAACATGAACAGCTTTAGTGTCCTTCAACTTCGAAAACGCGAGTCCGTCGTTGCTGACGCGCCAGTCAGATTTTCCCTTATCCATTTTTTTTCGTCTGATAAGTCACTCGGCAAATTTCTTCTGTTAGTGCGTACTGTTCCACAGGGGTATATGAATTAAAATAATTGTCAAAGTACATGTTGTCAAAGTACATGTGGTGTCCTTTTCCTACTAAGCTTCGAGTAAGGGCTTTGACTACTCTCGCTCCTAAATTCTGCTCAGTAGCATTAGAGATTCGGCCAGTGTAAATTTGGAGCTCTGAAATGTATCCAGACTCATTGGCACGAATCCACACTTTATATCCTCGCTTGATAGGCTTTATAGGCATGTATTGACGAAAACTGCTGCGTCCTTTAAATTTAATCATTGATTCATCCACTGATTGATTTTTTGATGACTTATATGACGATAGATATGTTCTGGATAGTGCTTCTATCAATGGACAAATTTTATTCAGCTTATCAAAATTTGGGCTCCCCCTCGAAGGTTGTTGAGTGTTGTCGCTTAGATGTATATTCGCCAGAAGCCATATAAATCTGTTTCTGCACATCAAAGAGCTCAAATATTGGTCACGCAACTCTGCCTTCGTTGACCATTAGTCACGATAACTAGGTAGTTTTTTTACTCCCATCATAAGGTCTATGGCCAGAAAAACTTTGATTTCTTGACCACTGGTAGGATGAGTTCTTGTGGAAAGATGTGCAGAAATATGTCAGCTGGTTTATCTACATCAGTGAGAATGGTTGGTCCAGTCTTCTCTACAAAATTTTTCATGTGTACCTCACAATACGCATTATCCTTTGTCCAAGCTGTAAAGTACTCCCATTATCTAGCTCTTATTGCATCTAGTGAAATTTCATCCTCAGAGTCCCAATCAGATTCAGAACAGTGAACAAAAGCAGTAGAATCTGCTGCGAGATCAATTTCATTTTGCAGCAATACTGCTTCATCTCGATCATCTTCCTCGTTGACATCTCCAATATTAGGCTGTAGATCCGATGGAATGTCTTCTAGCATATCGATAATCTCATCATCCGCCAAACGGCGATGAGTACTAGCTAAGAAAAAGTAAAAAAAATAAAAAAATTAACGGTTATGTCCCGGTGGTTTCATAGAGTAACGACACATACAAAGTACACAAGATCCATAAAACAATACATACTGAATACATAACTTATATAGTTCACTACAGAATATGCAAATAAATTAAAATGCTGCAAAACTTACCGATCGTTTTATTCCAAAAAACAAAACTAGCACTTTTTATTATTACACTCTTTACGCACGTTCTCAGTCGACAACTTACTCACAATGAACCCCACTTATCGCAAAGCATAAATTTGTTGCACTCAAAAAAAATTCAAAATATTCCACGAATTGACACGATTAAACGTAACATACTCGTATAAGGGGGATTTTCCATCAAAACCATTGGGACTCAAGAGAAAATTTTTCGTTTCGGTGGTTTCATGCTGAAGCCACTGGATAACCAAGGGTTAAAAGCAAAAGGGACGTATTTAACATACATAATGAAAACTCTGTATATGCCTACATATTTTAACGGGTGCGGTAATATTTATTTGGTCACTAGTGTATTCGCCTAAAATATGGTAGGTAGGTAGGTAAGAATGTCTGTTGGAAATACCAATCCACTTAGGCCTATTGGCCCATTGTGATGCCACGTGGGTCTATGATCCTCTTACTAATGGAACCAGTTTGAGCTTATGATGAAGCGTAGGAGACTGTTTACGTCTATATTGTTAAGATCGTTTAGGTCGTTGTAGAAGAAAGCTCCTAAGTGAAGTTTTCATCTCTGGGAGAGAGCTGGACATGTACAGAGTAGGTGGAGGATTGTCTCCACCTCTTCTGCAGAAATCCCTCTTGCGTGCTTGCCTATGAGGCAGTGTCCAGTGATGACACCTATGATGACGCTGAGATGTTTCTTATGTAGACGGATCAAACACTTAGAGCGATTCAGATCCAGTTTTGGCCAGATCTGTTTGGTCGCTAGACATGTTGGTCCAACAGTCCACCTAAGGTCTGTTCTTGTATTGGCATCCAGATATCCTTGTAGATATCACGTTTTTCTTCAATCAGAACAGAGCTTCTTTAATCGCCAAAATTTCCGCATGGAACACGCTACAGTGATTTGGAAGACGGAAAAAGAGGCGTAGATTTAGCTTATATCAGAAAATACCGCCACCAACTCCGCTATCGGTTTTGAGGTAGATTGACTTGCCCTCCATGAAAGCATCTTCCAGAAGATTCTAGAGGGGAAGCTTACATGGAAGTTTTTGTCAAACCAAAGTTCAGGTATGGTGTAATCGATGTTCTCTGTGAGGGTTCCTAATGTATTAAGAATACTGGCATGGCCAAATGAATTATTTGTCCACTGTTTAGTCGCTTTAAGGCGAATAGCTGCAGTCACAGTTACTTGTCTGCTGAAAATATCAAGGGGTGTCAAATGAAACAGAATGTCTAATGCCGCAGAGGGGGTAGACCGCAATGCTCCGCTTTGGCATAGACATGCTGTTCTTTGGACTCTACTTAGTTTAATGCCGTTGACTGTACTTTCTAAGGCCGTCCACCCGATGACCACTCCGTAAGTGAGTATCGGTCTTATGACCGAGATGTATAGCCAGTGGGTTGAAAGTCCCATTAATTCCCAATTGCTTTTTTGCAAGAGAATAAAGCCATTGTAGCTTTATTGACTGTTTCTTGAATGTTAGGTTCCCAGTTCCCAGTTCTCAGTGTCAAAAATGAGACCCAGATATTTTGCTGTATCGGAAAATACTAAACGTATACCGTGAAACGGTCTTAGAGGAGACCGTGGAGATTTCAACAAGACTCAACACCGTCTTACAAAGCGCGCGTCAACCAAGATTGGTTAAAAAACAATGTTCCACACTTCATTTCTTCGACACAATGGATTGCAAATTCTCCGGATGCAAATCCGTTGGATTTCTCTGTCTGGTGTATTTTGACCGCGACCACCTCAAACAAACACTTCAACGGGAATGGGCAGAGCCACTTGCGTGGAGCGTGCGATACTTTCTACGGCCGTCTCAAGGTCATTATTCGCGCCAAAGGTGCACATATTGAAAACTACTGATACAATTTGAAAATTGATGTGTTCTCCAACATTTTTTGCATTGGCACAATAAAATTTATCGAAAAATAAAAAAATTATAGCATTTTAAAAAGTTGGAGTTCGAGTCATTCACCCTGTAGTTCTTGCATACATACACATATAGCACAGATAATTTAGCACTAAAAATACAACACAGTGCTCAATTAAAATGTATTCTGCTTCATAAAAGTTTTGGGAAATTGAATTTATTTTGCGGTGCATATTCGTGCAATTCAGTTGTACAATACATTTACATTAAATATCTGTTTAATATACAGGGTGCCCCCTAATTCGTCAAGGATAATTTGGGAAATGATTTCTGGGTATATTCTAAGAATAACCTTTGTATCACAAATTCAGTATTACGAAGCCAAGAGGGGCTCAACTCTTTTGATGAAATTGAAAATCTCGTTGGAGGATATTTTAAGAATTGCCCATGGATTTAAATTACTCTGAGGAAGTATCGGCTCTTTAAGGCACTTAGAATCATACATTCACCTAAAATGTGCCCGCAGTTTCGTCGCCTTCCATGCAAAGACGACATTTAGTTTCCTGAATAAGACCTTTGTTATGTAAGTGATACGAAGGTGGCATTGTCCGCTTAAAAATTCAACCAGTCTCCTGATATCATCCCTTTTGAGATGTAGGGATTCTTTTGATTTTTTTGATGGCTTTCTTTAGCCCGGCGCAGCCCTGGGATGTTTTCCCAAAGGTATATACAAATTGTGTTCTCCCAACTCTTTATTGCTAAGTTAATTGCTGCATTCGGGATACAGAACGGTTCAGGGCCGATGAAAGAATCAGCCGAACCGTTTCTAGCTAGTGCGTATGCTATTTCATATCTGTCAATACATATTGTATATGTATGTAATTGTTTGAATCCTTTTTTATATTCGAATTACAAACACAAGCTTTTTTTGGTTTTAACACTTTATTTTCGCTTACGGTATATTAATAATTCATTAAAGTTCCTTTCTTTGTTCTCCGTTTTTCCAAAACTCCATTTTAGGTACTCAATCGTTAGCTACTCAAACTTCATAAATACAGTACTGTGCAAAACCTTAGCAATCATCTGGAGTCAGCATTTTCAACTTTCTACTTCACCAAATAAAAAGAAATGGATATGTAATGATGTGGAATAGGGTGCATTTTGAAATTCACAACTTTTTATAAAAGTAATAATACTTCAGATTTAAAAAAAAAAAAAGCAAAAAGCAACAAAGTAGCCAAATCGAGCTGTGCAAAACCTAAGCAAGTGAATGGATTGCGTGAAATAGGGGCTTGCTTTCGTTTTTCGGAACATATTCTCTGTTGTTGTCCATAGACGTTTCACACCACAAAGACTTTTCGGAACAGGTATTGTCAATAGATCAATTTTCACATTGGAATTGTTGGGCGGATGACGAGTGAATTGAACGAATTCTTCCTGGGATGATTACTTCGAGTGAATCGACATCTGGACGAGGAAGGGTATCGGCAACGACTGATTGTGAATTGTGCTATGTATCCCAGTAGTCATTCTCATCTAGGACTACGCTTGGTTTTTCTTGCAAGGGCTGTCATCTGCGGTTTGTGGTCCGCAAGAACCGACAAAACTTGCTCCTCAATAAAATTCCTAAAATATTGTATTGCCATGTAAATAGCTAGCAACTCCCTATCGAATGCATAGTATCGAGATTTTGTAGAGGATAGCTTCTTACTGTAAAAGGCGAGGTTCCCAGGGTGAACTATGTTAGGAGTATTGCATCAGCAAGTTATCGTTTTGCTTTATTGAATGCTAAGTGAAAACTTTCAATCTAGTGATACCTTTGGAAAATTTTTAAGGTGATCACCTTCACCCCTAGTGAAGGTGCTTTCTAGGTGCGGTATGAAACTGTGGTAATAGTTTACCATTCCTGTCAACGGCCTCGCTACACTGAAAGCATCGGTTCCCAAATAGGGCCAGTAAGTTAGTATAAGATTATTTCTAAGATATTTAAGCAAATTTTTAAGTGTTTTTTTGTATAGCATGTAAGAGTAAATTAAGAGATCAAATAAAAATGCATTTAAACTGAAAAAACTGAAGTGCAAGCAATGTTGGGCGAGGTAAGTACGTAGGTGGATGACCAAATGGGAGCTCGGTACTCCGGTACGCCACATGGGCATAGTACCCCGCCGTTAAATTCCGAACCCTACAAATTGATTTGTATCGTTCCCTTGGTAATAAAATAAAATAAAAGAAATAGTTTACCATTCCAATGAAAAGTGCGTTTTTGATTAATTTGCGTTCGGGAAAACTTTCGATAGCTTTAACCCGGTCGCGGGACGACTGAATCCGGTGTTTTGAAAAGTCAAATCCTAAAAATTAACGTAGATACACCGTACATACATTTGAAGGCTTTGAATGAAGGCAAAAATCCGAAAGCCGTTGGAACAGAAATTTGAGATATCTTTCATGCAATTCTTCAGACTTCCTAGCAAGTAGAATGTCATCCACATAGCTAAATACAAGCTCTAGGCCTCTCGTTTGGGCTACGTTTCGCAACCCAAAGGGCATACGAGTAAACTCAAATAGGTCGAAGGAGGTGATCACAGCTGTTTTGATGATGTCCTCCTGCGCCATTGATATATGGTGACAAGACCGAATCAGGTCTGTTTTCGAGAAAACTGTGCATCCGTGAAGGATGGTAGTGAAGTACTGTACTGTATGCCCGGGAGTGGGCATTTGTCCGGGACTTAGCTTAAATGATTGCATTTAACATGCGGTAGTCGCCAGTCATTTGTTTCTCGTTTAGAAGCCATAGGCAGCGGAGATGCACATGGGGATGAAGATGGCTGACAAATTCCCATTTGGACCATGTAATTGGATTGGTCCCTTGCAATTTTGAGCTTAGTGTTGCTTAAGCGTCTCGGGCAAGAGTGTGGCAGGGGACTCTTTGTTAAGATGTGATGTAATGCATTACCGTGTTTTTGGCGGGTAAGTTGTAGGCGGAGAGAAGGAAGGTCTATTAAAATAGAATTGTAGTTCTGCTCTACCGCGAAGAATCGTGGACATGTTATAATTTGTTGATATGGTATGCCAGCAACGACTGTATTCGTCAGAGGGTCAGCGAGTTTTGAATTTCTGACATTTATTTAAGGAGGGTTTTTCGCAACACCGATAATCGGTTTATTGACCGAGGCGATCAAGAAGATGTGGTTAAACACGTGCCTGAATCCTAGACCTGTACGTATTTCTTTTCTACGAAGACTTTAATGAACGAAGCATTGACTGCAGAGATGAATTGGCCTGGTTTTGTGGATTTGACTTGGAAATGCGATGCGGGAATAGCTCAGACATCGGAACCGGAATCGATTTTTCAATTTTCCCGCACCCATAACTTGAACAATTTTCAACTAGATCTTTAAAAATATATTGTCTTAATAAGTACATAGGATTTTTTTATACGGACTACATTTGTTATTTACAATTTTCTGGCGATTTTTCTGCGAATTTTGCAATTTCGATGTTGGAAGTGCGCCATTTGGCCAAAAATCAATATATGCACATATCAAAAAAATCCTACGTACTTCTCTAGCTGTTGTTATGTACAATAAAAAAACAAATTAGTGACTTATCATAATTCTAAATTTACAGGAGCTGTTGGTATGGCCGTAGACCCTTCCAAAAAAGAGAGGTCATCTGAGAAACGCTGCACAGCCGCCATTTTTAAATAAATTACTCTATAAAAAATTATGTTTTACAGTCAATCTGTGTATTCTTTCCCTATTTAGTGTGGTACCAACAAGTTTTTGTGACGATATCCATTGCGTTGGGTTTTTGCGGAAGAATGTGACCTAGTTGAATTTTGGGAACGGGCATTATTGAAATGAAGTTGCGAAAGCATTGACTTTATGTCATTAGCTTGTGTTTGAAGATTCTGATTAATGGAGTTCACAGATTGTTACAATGCAGAACTTGGGGTTTTTTTTATAATTTACGCGCGCCTAAGGGGTTATGATACCCTTTTACTGTTGCCAAGGCGCGGGCGGAAAGATAGAAGGACGAGAAAGGAAAGCATTGTTGTGATGTAGTGGTTTGAAACTCAGGTGTGTTTGGTTTCGATATTGGCTCTCCAGGGGTGGGAGTCTGAATAGGACGGAGAGATTTTCCTTCACTCGGAATGATTCAGGTTGTGGATTTTAACGGTTGTTTTGTGCTTGAAAACTCTACAACAGCCAAATTTACATGTCAGTGTTATGCCTTCACACGCAGATTTTTCTGACTGAGTTCCAATTACACAAATGAAAACTTGCCGTGGCTAGGATTCGAACCTTGACCCTCCGAGTGAGGAGCGATTGCTAGTATCACTACACCACGGCCACCTCCCCTGGGTGTGTTTTGCTGTTGATACACTTCATAAATATCATCAGCTACGTCCAGCAGTTCTTCAATTTTTGATTTGGAGCAAGACTGATTTGAGAACTTTACCAGTGTGGGAAGCCTGCGCTTCCATAAATCACAAATCAAACTTTCTGTGACAATAGTAGATTGACCAGACAGGGTCTTTAATCTGCGGTAGAATTCAGACGGTTTTTTGTCCCCCTCTCTTTACCCGACAAAAGTGCCGCTATTCGTTTGCCTTCGCTCATGGAATGACGTTCTGTAAGAGGCTTTTTTAAATTGAGTAGTTTAGCCGTTAGTCTTATCGCGAATAGAACAAACACATTCCGTTAAAAAAAAAAAATTTACACTCTTTATTTGGTTGCTTATAGGCGTCTGTATTTTACAGTGCTTGACTTACGACTAATCTCCTACCCACCGGCAGACTCTTTTCCTAGTGTGGCCACTTTACAATCACTAGTTAGTGTTGCCACTTTATATTTCTTACATTCTTATCAGTTTCTCTCCTATGGCTCGCTACAGTAGGAGGTTGATAGATAGATAGATAGATTTTTTATTCTTTTCTTATGATTTTATGATACAATCCAATATAACATATAATACATACTATAATTCATGTCACGGGAAAAAAAGAAAATAAGAAAAGCTAGTGACATTCCATATTTGAAGTTAAAAAATAAAATAGAGTCGAAAGCCACTTCAATTGACATATGTATACAATAAAAGATAAGTTTTGGGTGGGGTGACCCGCAAAAAGCAACTTCGTAAAAATTAAGTAATAATATAGTTCATAGAAAATGTAAATCAGAAACGCAATCAAAAGTAATTGCTGAGACCAGCAGTATCAAAAGATATAATTATACCAGAATATCAGAAATTAGAGATTCTAAAACAACAAAATTAAAACCGAAAAGCCACATTTTAGCGCATTTCATAAACGTTCCAGGTATTGATATTGCCCTGATCCACTGTGGGAGTTTATTAAACAACCGATAAGATAAAACAGAAAAGAAATTGCGATACGCAGTGATGCGGAAAAAAGGTACTGATAACATGTTAGAGAGGTTTCCCCGTAAATTATAATTTGAAATAAGACGAAAGTTACGGTTACCAGACTTCATGAAAAACGTTGGTATTGAAATGTCGTAAATAATAGTAGCCACTTCCTGCGGAAGCGCTTGAACAACATAGTCATATTAGGATTCTTCGTCTGCCATCACAAATAATTTTGTTGCGAAGCGAGAAAGGAAGAAAGAAAGGAAGACTTACAAAAGGTTTTAAACCAATATCTAAGTATATACATATATATATATTTTAAAATAATAAGTAAGTCGGCTTTTGAAATTAATATGCGGCTAAACAAATGATGAGTATGATAATAGGTTGAGAGTACCTACATGGAGTTTTGAAGTCAATATGTGCCGGAAGCAAGCTGAGGACGATCGACGCTTTGATAAAATGAGGGCGGATGTTTGTGCTGATGTTGTTTCTTGTGGGGTGAGTGCCAGTTGCCTCGTGGTTGTTGAGAACAAAAATTTTGTGCGTAAATTTGATTTGTTTTTGCTTCGACGTCCGGGGTGACCAATGTTGTTGTTTGAAACCCTTTTTATATTCGAATTACAAGCACAAACTTTTTTCGGTGTTCATACTTTATTTTCACATTTTCATTAAAGTTCCTTTCTTTGTTACCCTTTTTTTTAAACCTCGTTTTTAGGTACTTGATCGTCAACTACTCAATCTACATATATGAATCTCAAAACTCGTCAAAACTCATTTCTTCACTTCGTAGTTTTGCTGCATCTGGCTAAGGGTAGTTTCTCAATTTAATGGCGCCATCTGTGATTACGTGGCCGCTACATATAGCACCGGACACCCACCAAAGTTTTACTTTGTTCTTATAGGAGAGAATTGAGGAAGTGCATGACTGATTTGGAATCAATGAGCTTAGAATCGAATGTTATAATGGCTGCTTGACTGTCCGTGAGTATATGGATGGGGACATCCTTCATTCCCCAATTGAGGATGAGACTGGTGCACACCTGAATGGCATGTATTTCCGCTTGGGGCTTTTTTCCACTGGTAGCGATATTCTGGTGTTTGTTCGAAATATACCAACATCCACCCCGGTGTCCATCCTTGATCCAACCGTTTACCAGGCGGTCGTTTACCGCGTAGATCAAATCAAGCTCAGGGATTTCGAAGAGAAGAAGCTGATCCATGTAATCTGAGTGATTAATCTCTCTTGTTTATATTGTAGTAGCCTGAATTGCCATCTTTCTTGGCTGCTGTGGGGCATGTGTACTTTCCGCCGGTAATGCCAAGGCATGCAAGTCATTGCAGCCGCTGCAGCTTTTGTATGGCAGATTTCTCTTTTGTTGTGTCAAAAAGTTCCGTACTGACACACGATTCCATCTGCAGACTGATCACCAGGCAACTAAAATCGCGTGAGATTGATGGTTGCCTAATATACAACAAGTCAATTTATACTAATAGTTTAGTCTCCCCATCAAATGTTGGATGCCACCCATGGGGCGAAATAAGCACTGAGTTCAAACATCTTTCTCTGTCTCTCTCTATCCAATTTTTCGAAAAACTTAACAAGTGCTCAGGTATTGTCAGAGTAGTAATACCGTATTGAGTGTTAAATTCTTTACAAAAAAAAAAAAAAAAAAAAAAACAGATTATGAATCAGTATTATCAGTCAGAACTCCAAATGCTTCTCTGAGTTTACAGATTACTGCTCCCGCTCTGAATGAAATGCATGCATTTCATGGTGTGAATTGAAATATTAAATGAAATCGTACCATTGAACTCTTATCGCTCTTGATGGTTTTCGTTTTGACTCTCAACCTGGAAAATATTCTGGAATGTTCATTCATGTTCGGGATATCTTCCTTTGTATTCCAATTATGTTTGTTCATTGGAACAACTGTATGTAGTAATAAGCTATGTATATCTGCACATTGTTGTCTTAAAAACCTACCATCAATAGCTTTTTTTTAAATGACGGTTAATATCTTGGTAACAATCCACATACTTGCATTTTAGATTAATTCAATATTTCAGGATTACCTGTCAGGATTTATCCGGAAAAAGGGGATAGCCTACTTGAATTGATCTCATTTGGCCCTATTAGAGGTATCCTAATTAAAATGAACCTTTTTCGGAATTGTTTGGTCCAATTATACAATTTTACCAACTATGTAATTATTCCATTTTTTTTCTTCTGTCGGTACAGAGCACTCAGACAAAGAAGTAGTTTATTGTAATCATTGCAAGTTCCTTTTACTGAAATTGCTCTGTCTTTCGAAGAAAAGCACCCTCAATGACAAAGCTCAGAGCGTGTTTTTTCTCCTCGAGTTTCCCTCTGGCTTTGCCGATCAGATTTAGAAGCGCAGTCTTTCGGGATCTTCCATGTTGGTAGATATTCGCAAAGCAGTTTTTGCGCACACGGAGCTGAACCCTTCTCTTCATGTTCTTAATCATGAACATGACTTTCACTGTTCGCCAGGGTTTCGGTATGAATGCCAGTGCCAGTTTCTTCAGAGTTACCAGCAGGTGGTGTATACCTTATACGAGTATAACTGGATATATTCCATCGATGTCAGGTGGCCTCAATTAATGAAGTTTAAATAAAGTGCATGCTTTGCATCTCCGTTTTTCGCTCCATTATATCAATTTTCCTTGAATTGTTGATATACTACGAGTATACATAGTGTTGCTCATCTCTATTTGTATTTCTATATTCTTAGGACTTTGTCAGTTATTGGTTTTTGAATATAATTTTTTCGTTTACAGTCTTGTTAATTTGTTCTATGTTTACCTCGTAAGTCAAATTCTTATTTTACATCAATTATGATTTCAACCATAATCGGTTGATGGCTATAACCGAAGTAAGATCCAATCTAGGAAGTATTTAGTTAAGCGTCGTCATATTAAGCTCAAGTTTAGTTCAAAATTGCTCCAACTTATAGGGATTTTTTAGTAGTGAACGAATTTCATCTATGACCGTTACAATTAAAATATTTAGATTTGGCATTTTGCAAATTTTTAGCTGGTTGGGTCCTATATTGATAGATACAGTTTTGTTTGCTTATACAACAGTTCGGGGTGAATGTCAGCCTCAGCTACAAGCCTCTCTAGTTAGTCTGATCTTTAGTTAACGGCCTACAGTTTCAGACTCCAAGTCGGCTGAGGTGCCCTACTACTTGTGGGTGCCACCTATGGTGAGGTTTTCCTCTACTGTGTTGTCCCTCCGGGTAAGATTCGGGCTGGAGCATTGGTCTCCCTTCGCTCTAAATGTCCTAGCCATCTCTTGCGACTGATGGGCAGTTCTCTGACTAGGTCAGTGTAGCCGTACAGCTCGTATAGTTCATTGAATATTCTTCTCCAAAGCTATTAACACAAACGGGACCAGATATTTAACAAGAGTTTTTCTCTCGGATATTTTCATCCGCTTTCGATAGAGTCATGCTTTAGCACCTTAAGCAGAACTGGGATGATCAAAGTCTTAAATAGAGTCTTCATAATTGTTCGTGATAGGCCCACACTATTCCGTTGCCTTCTTACCCAAAGAAACACCGATTGGCAAGAGTGAATATTAATTTTATTTGTGCTGAAGTGCTGTTGGCAGAATTTATAGCAGATGGGTAGACAAAGTGTCTTAATACCTCGAAATTATAACTGTCATGTGTGACGTTCTCTTCAATTTCTCGATCTTGTGTTTTCCTTCTTGTTGACAGCATATACTTGGTTTTGCCCTCATTTACTGCTACAACCCATTTCGGCAGTTCCGTTTCAATACTAGCAAACGTACCGATGACAGCCCGCTGAGTTGTGCTAGCAATGCCATTATTATCGGCGTACGTTAGTAGTTGCACAGACTTTTCAAAGATTGTGCCTCTTGTAAGTTCTGCACAATTCATTCAAGTATGGTGTTCAAAAAGTCACATGACAGCCCGTAACCTTGTCTAAAACCGTTTTTGATATCAAAGGTCTCGGTGAAGTCGTTACCGACTTTGGCGGACCAGGGAGCGTTCTCCATCGTCGTTCGAACGGATGCTAAAACTAGACATGTCTCTATATAGCCCTGTTGACGAAGACTTTCAGAGGGTCACGCATCGGGCAAACGATATTGAGATTGTATTCATCAGGCACGCACTACTCTATCATGGCCTCAGTTGAATGGTTTATTCTGCCAGACCGCAAGATGATGGGCTTCGCCGGCGTTATGCATTCAGCAGAAGAGGTTTTTCAATATTCTCAGCACCGTCTGTTACTCTGTTACAAGTTTCCATCTTCATCTCTACAGTTTCTGTAGAGGTCTTGTTGTTTTCACACGTTATGTTTATCTGTTGGTAAGACTATAGTTGGAGTAAAATCTCTCAATATATTCGATCACACGCTTCTCGTACTCACTTTTCTTCTTCTGTAGAAGGAGATGTCCTTCCGGTCTCTTTGACTCGTTGAGCTCATGAGCGGCATTTGTCCTTCATTGCAACGCCGTTTTGTACGCAGCTTATTTAGCTGCATGCGGTTGCTGGCATTTTTCACCAATTTACCCTGAATTTTTTGGTGATGGTCGGGTGAAAACCACCATATCAGCTGCGGCGTTTATGATGGTACTTTGGAGGCGTTGGCATAGGAGTTGTCGAGAGATTTCGAGATACGCGTTCAGTGAAGATTTTGGCGGTCATTTGCCTTTGCAGCTTTTCTACGCGATTGAGAGATCCACATTCTTACCTTGGCTGCAATAAGGAAGGTCCGGTCGTCCAGAATACTGGAGGCAATGTGGTCAATTAGATTTAGAGTTTCATGATCTGGAGAATGCCATTTCCCCTTATGTATATTGAGATGAGTTAACCGTGTGCCGTTCCGCCACATAGTCGATGAGCCTAAGTCCACTGCCACGAGGTGTCGTGTAGGCTATGAGTGCCAACTATCCTACCAAAGATGCCCCCCTGGCGTTAAAATCACCTAGTATGGTACGGTACGGTACCAAAAGTTTTACTTGAAACCTAATATAAAATGGTCTCAGTTGTTGACATTCAATAATAGAGGAAAATGCTCTATTTCGCATAAGTAAATAAACGAGTATACGATATGTACATATTAACAAACGTGCAATTTAGATCAGAGCGATATTATTTATCTGTTACTGGTACAAGTAAGTAAATATACATATGTACATATGTTTCTTATGTTTTTCAGCTTTGAAACTTCAAAATGCTATTTAATTTATATTAATATTATGTCACTTACAATAAGATCCAGCTGCATTTTTTTCTGCAAATAAAATTAAAATTAATTCTTAGAAACGACATCTTGGCCCTCTCAACATATAGTTTTAATCAATATTATCTTGCAAGAGAACTATTCCTTTACCTTATGGTCCTTGAAAAGCGGTCAGAAAGAAACATTTATGCTAGTGTTAGATTAGTTTAAAGTTTGTGTGGGATTAACATTCTTCATCTAAGCTGAAAAGAGAAGAGTAGTACTGGTAAATCTTAATCTAAGTATCTGCAGAGGCCCTGGTGACATTTATAGTTTGCACTAATGTCCAAAAAGCGTTACCAAAAAAAGTATTTGAACAATTTCTGAAGCAGTTCTATGAAAGCATATACATGTAATAAAGAAAAGGAAAAAATCACATTACGCACAAACATCATATTGTAAAATGTTTGTGTGGGTACAAATGATGGAACTTATTCCCTTCAATACAATCGCTTTATTCAATACAATTACAATCCACAATACAATCGGTTATCTCAACCACTTTTACTTTTCTTTATCTTTTACTTAAACCACTTAATCACTCTCAAATTCAACTGATGAACTGACTGCATATTTTAGGATGCTGATATTTATATTGCCGTGACATATTTCGAGAATAATCTGTGCCATCTAGCATTCCATACAATTTTCCATTTCGCTAGAAAATTCGATTACATTCTTCATTCACCAGTGGTTGAGTCTTTTGCTATTCAAATAAGAAAATCTCCTGCTTTGGAAATATAGATGACGCTGCTCACATTCAAATGGGTATCACATTGCTCTCTCTCTAAAGTTATTCATCCCGAGCAACTTCGTCATCCGTCGATCCGTTGAAATGATTTCATTCTATCCAAATTGACAACCTTCAATTTCCCTGGACCAAGCTGGATCCGGTAGACAACGTCATTAATGCGGGTTATTACCTTGAATGGACCTTCCAAATCCTGTTGCAATTTTGGTGATTTGCCGTTCTTACGCCGAGGATTATACAACCAGACCAGATCTCCTTAGTTGAAGCCAGAAGATTTTGCCTTGATGTCGTACCTAGTCTTCATGCGGTTGCCCGCCAGTTTTATCTTTTCTCTGGTGTTTTCCTGCAATTTACGAATCCTGCTGCGCAAGTCATCTACGTAGTCGTTCACCTCCTTTGGCTCTTTAGGAGGGGATTCGAATTTTATTTCACTTGGCAACTGAACTGTTTGACAAATAAGATCTCGGATGGTGTGTGTCCTGTTGAACTATGGAACGCGTTTTGGTAGACCATTAAGAAGAGGGGTATGTGTCGATCTCAGTCCCTCTGGCTTTTGCTGATGATCTTACACAGATACTCATTCAAGGTCCGATTGAATGGCTCGATCATTCCATCAGATTGTGGGTGTTCCTTAATCTAGTTGTTGACTATATGCTTCTGCTATGGTCTTAGCCTCTTGATTTGGAATGGCAAACACTTCCGGCCACCTACTGAAGTAATCTATGTTCACGGGGGTGTATCGATTGCCATTAAAAGTTTCGGGAAACGGCCCGGCGATGTCGATGGCTTTTCGATCGAATGGTGCCCCGACATTGTCTTGTTGCATTCGTCCCTTTGGCTTTACTCTTGGGCACTTGGTAGCCGCACACCTTATGCACTTTTTGCACGAGTTCTTGAAATCTTGCTTAGCGCTTCGTCAATAGAAACCTTCCCTTATCTTTTCCAACGCTTTATTTATTCCAAATGATTCCGTAATGTTGTTTCATCCACATTTTTCCATTTTCTCTTCAGCAAACCATCTTGCACATAAAGGATATTGTCAATATACGCGGGCTAGAAAGCAATCACTTTTCTGCGTACGTCCACTCCTGTAAATATAGACCAGCTGTTTTGGCACTTAGTGAAACACAGGTAGATCCCGCCCACACCTCTTAGATCACTCTGATCTAGCTACAAACTAGTGCCATTATTCTTCTCTCACCGCCATTTATGTGCGAAGTGATGTAGCTTCCCAAACTCCACCACAATGTAGTCCTTGTTCTAAACCGGAATTCAATTTCATGTCGTTAAAATTCCACCTCCGTAAGTAAATTTCCCACTACCGCTTTATTTATAGAACACGCACTGTCTGACTCCATTCAAAGAATTGTATCCCTGTATCCTCATACTGAAATCGTTATTACTAGCGATTTAAATATACACAATTCTGGGTGGCTTTGACATTCTGGACAGACAACACCCGAACGACGGTGTGTCGAGATCTTCGCTGCAGAAACAACTTAATGCAGATTGTAAATAAGCCAACGCGAATTCCAGACGTTGATAGTCATACTGCCAACACCTTGAACTTGTTTTTAACTTCTCACCCTGATAACTACAACGCTGATGTGTTCTCCCCTCTAGGCTCGTCGGACCATTGTGTCATATCAGCTAATTTCTCGTACACCGACCACACAGTTAGAGAAAAGATTCCTAAAAGAACCTTTTGGCAATACGAGAAAGCCAATTGGAGCGGACTTAACAACTTCTTTAGGAATTTTAACTGGTCGTTATGTCTCCTCGACAACGACGTGGATGCCGTTGGTGATATGATCACAGACACCATTCTCTTTGGAATGAGAAACTTTATCCCTCATCGGATGAAGAGTATCAAACCAAAAGAAAAGGCATGGTACGACTCGAGCTGTAAAGAGGCCGTCGGGGTTAGAGAAATGTTTTTTCGTCCCTTCAAAACCAACCCAACAGAAGAAAACCGTAAAAAGTTTAAACGAGCCAGGAATGACTGCAACGTCTTTCTTAAGCGTGTAAAATTCCAATACGACCAACAACTGAAACAGAAAATACTATAATGTACCAAAGGTGGTGAAAATGTTTGGTCGTTCGTCAAAAATGTTACAAATTCTGCCTCATCCTCCACCCTCCAGCTGCCAGCTCTTTGGACAAGCCAATCTGCTTGCTGCAGACTTTGCAACTAGCTCAACACTCCCAGATTGTGTTTTGTCCCCGCCTACACTTGAGTGCATCCACAGCAAGAGTACTTAAAGATCTCAACATACATAAATCCGCTGGTCCAGATGGTATACCTTCTTCTGAAGAGGTGTTCTTCCACGTTGGCAAAATTACTACGTAAACTTTTTCATCAATCCTACTCTTTAGGAATCTTTCCGAGCAGATAGAAAACAGCATTTGTACAGCCCGTCCTTAAACAAGGCGAGTCTTTTCTCTCTCCTCCTACAGACCCATTGCGTACCTTACGTACCTTCCATGACCTTGGAATCATGGAAACGCCGATAAACCGTCAGCTCATAAAATATCTCAAAACTAGAAAACTTCTTAATGATCGGCAGTACGGTTTTCGTAGCAACAGGTCTACTGGTGATCTGATCACATGTCTCACCGAAAAGTGGAACCAAAGTTTACATCAACCTGGCAAAAGCAAGATAATTGCACTTGATATTTCCAAGGCATTTGACAGAGTTTGGCATCAGGCTCTTTTGTCGAAAATGCGTGCTTCTGGGATCGACGACTCTCTTCTTCAATGGATTAGAAATTGCCTTTCGGAACGTTCAATTCAAGTTGTCTTGCATGGTTGCAAGTCTGATATTTACAAAATAAATGCTGGTGTGTCCCAGGGCTCCGTTCTGTCTCCGACACTCTTTTTAATTTTCATCAACGATCTCTTGTCTGCTACTTCTAATCCAATATATTCCTTTGCTGACAGTACTCTCTGCTTTTCAGACTCGTTCCTGGCCTCACGTCCCTGCTCTTCGGCTTGTAGAACGGGAACGCCAACGTATGTTAAGCTCATTAAATTCTGGTATTAACAGCATAACTAATTGGGGAACCACTGACAGAGAAAAAGTTAATGCTTTCAAAACGTAATGCTGTCTGATGTCGTTAAAGCGAAATTTAAACACGCAGCAATTGTCCACGAATGGCACGTGGATCGGCAAACCCAGAAAACTTTCCATTCTCGGTATGTATGTCAGTGACAATTTACGTTGGAATGACCACATTTTAACCGCAACATTTAAGCCCACTTTCGGAAGTACTCCCAAATATCGTGATTCGTTCCTAAGCTGTACAACTCGCTTATGGAATACCCTGTCTAGCTCTTTATTTCGTAGTCATTATAGCCTTCAAACATTTGAAACCAACGTTCACCGGTCCCTTACTTTCTATCCTCTCTGATTTTCTTTCGCCCGCGCTGTGTGCAAGCATTTTAAGGGTATTTAAATCCCTTGAGAGCGCGCAAATTATAAAAAAAAACTGTGCCCAATATGCCTTCAGAGTTTGGCTCCGGTCCGAAGATGAAGATGTCTTACTTTATCGCAGTTCTAGCAGCGCATCCAACGTCTACCCCGCGGAAAATTTCGTTGCTCGGCACATGGTCTTGAGCAGGAGCATTCACCAGATGTTACTTCCCTGACGAAATGTATTCCTTTGGAAACCTGATTGGCTGCTTCCATCGCCAGAGCAAAGGCAAGTGCTTCAGCAAGGGTTCTTTTCACGGACATCCTTACTGCTGACTGTAGTTCTGAATCGGCGATTCCCCTGATAAATGCATCCTGTGCCATTTCGTCGATTAGTTCTTGGCCTGCAGTGGGATGTGACAAACGTGACACTGACGTCTACTGACGTCTGCTTGGAGCAATTCCAGTGTTTCTCCTTCTTGCTGCATTCGGCTTTGCAATTGAACCTTGTAAACTTCTCGCATATGGCTATCCCCAAATCATATCTCGATAGCCTGCACTAAAGCCGTACAATCTCTATTCTTTTCGATATCGATTGTTTGTAACAATTCTGCTGCAGGGCCGTGTAAGGCCATTGCTAGGGTAAAGGACTTGATCTCATTGTCCCATTGGTTCGCACAAGCAGTCATTTCGAGCTGCTTCTTATACGCAGACCATGAGATCTGTCCAACGAATAAGGGAGGCTTCAACGCTCTTCTCCATTCTCGGAGTTTCTGTTTTCACACTGTATCGAGTTCTTTTGCCAGTTGCTCTTTCAAATTTGTCACCGATATCTTCGAACTTTTGTTGTCGTACGTTCTTTTGTTCTTTAAGTTTTTGCTCTAGATTATCCTTTTGTTCAATACAGTTCTTCTGTTTGTCTAGATTTTTCTTTTGTTCATCCATCTTTTGCTCGAGGTTATTATTTTGTTCTTTTAGATCTTTTTCTTCGTTGAGACTGTTCTTCTGTTTGTCCATTTTTAGTTCGAGGCTATAGTTTTGTTCCTCCATTTTTAACAAGAGGAGTTGCATCTTCCTTGTCAACGTCAAAGAAGTATGTATTTGGACTATATCCCTCGTTGTCCTGAAGTCGGAGCACCCAGTCACTTTTTCTGAGGTTTCTTTTATTCAACAGGGATTTGATTTGGACGAGGGTCAGTTGCAATAGTTTTCGACTCGTTTAGTTTTTTCAAACAATCACAAAACACTTTTTTTTTAAACACAATAAATCCTATCCCACTAATGGAAATTAAATTCAACCAACTAAATTTGAATTAAACTAAGTTGTATATCGACATGTAAACGAAGCATAAATTAAATTGTAAACTTTCCTGCAATAAATATCGTAAACATTTAAATGTCAATTGCACTATAAAAGGCAAACTTTAAGCGCAATAAAAACACAATTAAGTTTATAACGTATCGGAGATCGGCAGTTTTAACTTATTCGGTTTTTTAACTTAAACAAAGAAACATTGGTCCTTCTTCAGTCGCTAATAAAACGGATTGTGATAAACAGTTTGTTTTTTTTTTACATCGTTTAACATATTAAATAGAGACAGTTGTAAATATGAAAAAAAAAATTGCCAAACATAAAATAATAATAAGTAAAAACTACAATAGAACTATACACTTGTGAGAGAATTAAAGAAATTTAAACGTGCCGTGTAATAAATTTTATATAAAATAGATACATGTAGGAATAAGATCAGAACTTTCAAGTAGTTACTGCAGTTTATTACTTAGACATTATATTTTTACAAAGTGAATGAAAGCTTTAATAGAGAAAACTAATACTTGTATTAGGTACAATAGTTTTAAAAATGGACTTTACGTTCAACTTTTCGCTTTGACGTTTCCGGCAATACTACTTGTAGAGAATAATTAATAGAACAAGAGAATAATACAGCATAATTTGCATAACGGAGATGCTGTTGGCCATTGAGATGGACATTTACTCCTCCGCTGTACTTTCTGCATCTACATACATACTTGTATAAATACAGGAGCCGTTAAAAATTTACCGCTGAATTGCGTACATCGCTGGATCTTGTGTGTGCATCGTGTAATCCGTTGAGTTACCCGCTCGAACTGAGTGAGTCGTGGGATCCTTCTATCTATTGCAGGAACAGTCTGATACACCATTGGACACGGTGTTTTTTTATACTATGAAATAGGTTTTTTTTCTGATTTTTGTGAATTCTTTTTCAACTCGATCCTTTCACGATGAGCGCAATAAATTGCTTAAAAATCTGTTAGATAACAAAAGTTAAAGAAAATTGTGAGAAACCTTCGATGAAGGATAGGTAGTGGAATTACCTAAACACAAGGCTGTCCATCCTAGAGGAGTACTACAAAGCTTGTTCGGAGTGCAACATTGCTTCAGCTGTTCAAACAAAGGATTCCGCAATAGAAGAAGAGATTCAAGAATTATTCCAAAACATCAAGGAAATTTACATTGAATACTGTACGGATCTGCTAGACAACATCGACAAAATCAAAAAACCATCCGGAGCTCCGGTAAGTTCTGTGAAAACAAATTTAACAAGAGATAAAAATATTATACTGCTACCAAAAATAAATTTACCTACGTTTTCGGGAAATCGTGAAAGCTGGAAGTCTTTCCATGACCTGTTTTCATCAATCCTTCATAATGAAATTGAAAAAATGCACTACCATAAATCTAGTTTAATGGATGAAGCAGATCATCTTTTGCAGCATTTATGAATAGATAGCGGACATTATGAGAAAGCCTGTGAGATTTTAACCTCTCCATATGATCGCAAACGAATTCTTGTTAGCGAGCAATTCAAATTATTTTCCGGGCAAGTGGTCTTGCAAAATAAGAGCTCAGCAGGGTTAAGAAATCTTTTAGACACATCTACTGATTGTCGCCAAACATTCAAAAACTTAGAGCTACCTGTTGAATACTGGGACTCATCCTGATTTATTGTATTTTGCAGACACTTTTCGCAATCACTCAGCAACTGTGAGAAGAAAAATTGGGTTCATCAAAAAAGACGAGAATTTTGCCTACCTTTAAGGAGTTTTCGGAGTTTTTAGAAGCTAGATTCCGTACGTTAGAGGTCGTAGATCAGCAAGGTCAAAGGGTTCAATCTGTAGGAAGCCGAAATAACATTCAGAAAAGTCAAGGGCCGACTAAATCAAACTCTTTGCTCTTATGTTCGAAGAATAGAGATGAATTTAGCTGCAAGGTGTGTGACGGGGACAACATTTTCTACGAAAATGTAAACGCTTTTTAAAAATGCATATAGGTTCATGGCTAGGTAGTGTAAGACAGATAGGGGTCTACGAAAATTGTCTTCGTACAGCCACTCCACATCTCATTGCCCTAGTAGGATCCCTTGTTATTTTTGGCAGCAGCCTCATCATTCTCTGCTCCACCATGATAACTCAACACAATACAACTATAATTCTCAAACACATATTCACATTCACAACCCATATCTCACACATCTAACTACAGTTCACACAATTCTCGAAATTCACGTAACTCATACAGTCCATTCGAACCCCTCGCAACATTATTCAAAGCACTCGGTCTCCATACTATTCAAACCAATACACCCAAGCTTCCACTCAACACACAAACTCATTAAATCAAGCCCAATCCTATCAGGTTTCAGCAGCTGACTCAAAAGTTTCCGGATTCATACCAACCAGCCGTCAACAGATCATCGCTGAATACGTTTCACAATCACCATTAGACCAATACAAAGTTGCTCCTGGCTACAGCATTAATAAAAGCCAAGACAGCAACAGAAGAAGACATGCACCTAAGAGCATTAATTGAACCAGGGTTGGAAGCGCCGTTCACCATAGAACCAGCTACTCAATAACAGAACCAGGCGAACATTTGTCGAAATTTCCGGGTTAGAGAAGGCCATTAGTGGAGTATGCCACAACCTGGTAAACATAATTCTCGGGTCACTCAACTCGAACTTTGAGTGCCACATCCAAGTACTCGTTTACAAGGCCCTCACTGGCCTTCTTCCGGCCCACCAATTGACTGTGGATAGATGGAACCAAGTTATGGGTTTAAAACTAGAAAATCCCTTCTTCTACAGATCAGGGAAAATAGATCTTCTATTAGGTAGCGATGTAGGTTTTGCCCCACATATCTAGAGACGAAGAGATGGCTTTACCAGTTGCTCAGAAGACAGAGCTTGGCTGGGAGAGTACCAACAGAACTTCCCAAGGAAATAAACAGCTTCAAGCGGTTAACCTTGACAAACAAATGCGAAGATTCGCAAAACACGAAGTTTAGGAATGCAAAGCTTGTGAAGAAGATCTCTCTTCACACACAGTAAGAACGTCGGACATACGTGTTTAAGTATCGCTGTCATTCAGGGGAGTAAGCTATCCTGCGTTGGGATCCTCGGGAGAAGGAGCCCTACGTAGGTCTTCAACTGGAGAGACGTTTCGAGAAAAACCGTGCACTACACCAACAGTATAAGACATGTATAAACGAGTACTTACAGCCTGGCTAGATGAAGGAAGTTGATGTCAACACTGAAAAACAGCTGGGAACACCTTATCACTTCGTTCTTCCGCATCACGCTGTTTGGAAGGAGACAAGGTCTACAGCCAAGTTATAAGTTGTCTTTGATGATGCCGCAAAAACTACAGATGGTACATCTCTCAACGAACATCAGCTGGTAGGACCTAAATACTCGTATTATTATTAACCGCGACCAACTGCTACACCAAATTCAGGAAGGCGATCGGGAAATAGATTTTTTTTTACCTCTAGGAGCTTCAGATCATATTAAGACCTATGCCTAAGGTTTCCCTTGCAAGATTCCTTTTTTTTTTCAGGATATATCTTCCGAAACTTCTGAAGTCACATAAAGGACGGTTCTTTCATCAACGGCGAGGCTTTTAGACCCACTCGGATGGATGTCTCCCTTCGTTATAAATGCCAAGATGATATTGCAGCAATTGTGGCGCTGAGGTCTTAACTGGGACAGTCCAATTCCTGCAGATTTGGTAAAGGCTTGGCAAAATTTCCAACAGCAACTACCTCTTCTGGAATACATCCGAATTCCAAAGTGGGTTTAAGCGCACAGCACTCAAAAGGGCTTAGAAATGCACGTTTTTAGTGACGCAATAGGACGAACGTAGGGAGCTGCAATATACTTACGAGGACTATTGTAGATAGCGAAGACAACATCCACATGCGCCTGCTACTCTCAAAGACCAAGGCGGCTCCAGTGAAAAGAATCTCCTTACCGCGGCTGGAACTGTGCGAAACACGAAATTGGTGGCAAACGAACTCTGGTGGAACGGACCACAGTTCCTACGCGATGAGTGGAAATTTTTCAGTTCCACCTCAACAGATCCACAACACAGACATTGGAAAGCGTGCCGCCAAGGTCCTTTGTACCACTAAAATAGAAAACGACATATCCGCACTCCGCAATTATTAAAACTTGTTAGAATCATTGTTTAAGATTTGTAAATAACTCACAAAAACTTCCTAAAACTAGAAACTTCTCTCCACGTTCAACTGAAGGATTCAATTTAGCCTCAACAATAGCAATCCGCAATGTTCAAGGTGAAATATTCTCAACCCAAATAGCTGAGCTTAGGAACAAGAAGTTCCTAAGTTCCTTAAACCCTTTCATTGACTCAGAAGGGATTTTGCGAGTTGGAGGTAGACTGCAAAACTCAACCCTCTTGTATGACCAACAACTTTCAATTCTACTACGTGATTAATCCTCGACGCGCACAATCGGATACTTCACGGAGGAACTTCAGCAAGTGATATCGCATCTACGCGCAAAGCACTGGATACTGTATTTAAAAAAATGGGGTCAAAAAAGCATCCACTCGTGACTTGTTTCAGGTTTCGAACCAAGGCAGCGAAATAACTAATGGGTAGTTTGCCCGCTTCAAGAGTTCTCGTGTCGCAACCATTCGCCAATACCGGCATCGACTACGCGGGCCCAATTGACGTAAGGGCTTGCTTTGCCAACGAACACCATTCATATCGAGCTCGCCAGTGATCTGACCTCTCAAGCCTTCCTAGCAGCTCTACGAAGATTTGTGGCAAGAAGAGGGCTGCGCACAAATATATACAGTGACTGCGGGACAAACTTCGTCGGAGCTAATACGAAGTTACAAAAGTGGTTGAGGGAGGTCATGATAGACTGGAAGGGATTCGCGGAAACAATAGCAAGCGAATTTTATTCCTCCTGCTTCCCCTCATTTCGGTGGACTATGGGAAGCGGGAGTCAAATCAATAAAGCATCACATTAAACGCATAGTTGAATACAAGAAGTTTACCTTTGAGGAACCCTCCAGGCTTCTGTCACAGGTAGAAGCTTATTTAAATTTGAGACCTCTATGTCCTATGACAAACGACCCAGACGACCCCACCATTCTCACACCTGGACGCTTCCTCATCTGACAACAGCTTCAACACATTTCTCATGCTGACCACGGCGAAGAAAAGCTGGGCTGCCTACATCGATGGAACCGAATCCAAAAACTAAAGCAGCTGTTTTGGAAAAAGTGGAGCTTTGAATACTTGACGACAGCGACATAAACGGCTTCACACAGAGCAACCGCCTTCAGTGGGTGATCTGGTTCCAATAAGGGATGAGAGGCTGCCACCATCGAAGTGGTGTTTAGGACGCATTACCGACCCACCCCCCGAAGACAATCTAATACGAGTGGTTACATTAAAAACACAGAAACGGCCAATTCAAAAAATATGCCTACTGCAATACAACAAATCAAAAGCACAAGCAATAATATAAATGTAAATAATAACATCTCTCACGAAACAAACCTGTCATACGAGTACAGCAAAATAGCAATCAACATCTAATCATTCCATTCTTTCATTCAATAAACCTAAATTATCACACACATCATTTTCTTTCATTCAAAACAATATCAATAGCTTTATTCATATACCTCCATTTCAGCGTAAAATAAATCGTCGAAATTCGACTGCATAATTCAAAATTCATAATTTTACGTCCATACAATCATCTATAGAAAAACAAAACATATCCATAGCTACTATATAACGAAAAAGACCACCCATAGATTTCCAATCACATAAACTCCCAGCCATACACAATAGCCATTTCATTTCTCCCAAGTAACACATATGTACATATATCCGTACATACAAAAAAAAAACTGAAATTCCCCTTTTTTATCCATCCACACAATATTTTTTACCAATACCTCATTGACTCACACATAATTAGTTACATCTTAAAATAATAATCACACTCCACTCACTTTAAAATCAAGACAAAATGCTTCAACACAAATTAAATTTCATTCCACCATGCACCGGTAAATTGCGTAAACTTTCTCCACACCTACGCCTTAGCATATACCTTTTCTTAAATTTACAGGGTGTCCCCCAATTTGTCAACCATAATTTGAGAAATGATTCCTGGGTATATTCTATGAAAAAAAAACGTTCTACAGTAAGGGTCTATCTCCAATGTTGACAGCATTTATCGAGGATTTAAGAAAAGGATTACTTTGGTGTACCCTGACCCATATTAACGGATATTGCTCTGTTAGCAGTAATGGCAAAAACCTAATGTAGGACCTTATTTTTGGAAGAAAACCTAGCCTTTGTAACTGCGTTAAAATAAAGATGATATCTTGTTTGAGTCTTCAGATATCCAATTTCAAAGCCGGCTCCACTTTCCTTGCCCATGCTAATTTCTGACTTTGAGGTCAATTTTCTCCAGAAAATGCCTAATTAATATAATGTTTTACTATTTTTTTCTTATGAACGTAACAATAATAAAAAAAAATCATCATAGTTTTTATGATGAAATTAAATTCAAACAACTAAATTTGAATTAAACTAAATTGTAGATCCAAATGTAAACGCAGCATAAATTAGCATTATTAACTTTCATGCAATAAAATGTTGAAATGTTAATCAACCTATAAAAAGTAAATCGTAAGCGCAATAAAAACACTCAAGTTTATAACCTATTGGAGATCGGTAGTTTTAATGTATTCCGTTTTTTTTTTTCACTGTAAACAAAGAATCACTCACTTCTGACAACAATATAAAATGTTTATATGGGTGCAAATGATAGAACTTTATCTTTTCAATTACAATTCCCAATTTAATCGTTTATCTCAAAGATTGGGAGATGCTGATATTTACACTACACTAATCTCTTTGGCGAATATTCTGTACCATCCATCCAGCGTGCCATACAAATTTCTATTTTGCTAGGACATACATCTTCATTCTCCATTCACCAATGGTTGAGTCTTTTACTATTCAAATAAGAAAATCTTCTGCTATGGAAATATTGATGACGCTGCTTACATTCAGATGGATATCACAACATGGTATCTGCAAATGGTCTACCCGAGGAATGCAAATACGACCTGGGAGCCTCAAAGTCAAAGATAACTACAGTCCTGGAAATAACGTTATCCTGAGAGGAAAGAATGAATCAGAAATCTTAGTTGTGCCTACGATTTGCTCAAGAGTGATTAATAAATCAGTGCAAATAAACAAAGTTCATTGTGAGGGCGAAAAAAACCACAACAACAACGCGCAGTGAAAGCGAAATCCACAGTGCGGGCATCACATCCTTCCTGCCCCTGGTCGTAAGTACTGTTGCTTGCACTCGGTCACTGCCGTTGCTGTATTACATTGTCATACAGCGCGCGCAGTGGCTGAGTGTATGTAACAACCGATGGATAGCGGGCTGTGGGTATGAATTCTGTTGGTGTGCTGTTTCGTATTCTTGTAAGGGCATAACACCTACAACAATTTGATCCGGTAAACCAACTTTGAATTTATACTTTACATCTGCGCTTAGTAACATCGGTGTTTGTGTTTTTTGTGCTTGTCTTTCTTTACAATGACTCGGGCATTCAGAGTGGATATTGCCCATATACGCGGGCTAAAAACTAATCACTTTTCTGAATACGTCCATGTCTGCAAATACAGACGAGCTGCTTTAGCACTTAGTGAAACACAGGTTGATCCCCGCCCACAATTCCCAGATCATTCTGATCTGAAGCTACCTAGCTACGAACTAGTGCCATTATTCTTCTCTCACCGCGGTCTCCCATTTACGTGCGTAGTAATGTAGCTTACCAACCTCCACTACATTATAGACCCTGTTCCAATCCGTAATTCAATTTCATGTGGTTAAAATTCCATCTCCGTAAGCAAATTATCCACTACTGATTTATTGACAGAAGCCCCGAACTGGACTGTAACTCGACGTTTCACGAGTTTGATGCGCTGTTTGACTCCATTCAAAGAATTGTATCCCTGTATCCTTATACTGAAATCGTTATTACGGGCGATTTCATTATACACAATTCTGGGTGGCTTCGACATTCTGGACAGACAACAGCAGAAGGAGGGCGTGTTGAGATCTTCGCTGCGGAAAATAACTTAACGCAGCTTGTAAATGAGCCCACAGGAACACCAGACGTTGACAGTCATACCGCCAACACCCTGGGCTTGTTTCTAATTTCTCACCCTGATAACTACAACGTTGGTGTGCTCTCCCCTCTAGGCTCGTCGGACCATTGTGTCATATCAGCTAATTTCTCGTACACCGACCACACAGTTAGAGAAAAGATTCCTAAAAGAACCGTATGGCAATACGAGAAAGCCAACTGCCGCGGTCTTAACAGCTTCTTTAGGAATTTTAACTGGTCGTTATGTTTCCTCGATAAGGACATGGATGCCGCTGCTGATATGATCACAGACACCATTCTCTTTGGAATGAGAAACTTTATCCCTCATCGGATGAAGAGTATCAAACCAAAAGAAAAGGCATGGTACGACTTGAGCTGTAAAGAGGCTGTCGGGGTTAGAGAAATGTTTTTTCGGCCCTTCAAGACCAGCCCAACTGAGGAAAACCGTAAAAAGCTCAAAAAAGCCAGAAATGACTGCAATGCCTTTCTTAAACGTATAAAATTCCAATACGATCAAAAACTGAGGCAAAAAATACTACAATGTCCCAAAGGTAGTAAAAGCTTTTGGTCGTTCGTCAAAAATAATAGAAATTATGCCCCATCCTCTATCCGAACGCTCACTTACAATGACATTCCAGCTGTCAGCTCTTTGGACAAAGCCAATCTGCTTGCTGCACACTTTGCGGCCAGCTCAACACTCCCAGATTGTGTTTTGTCTACGCCTGCACTTGAGTGCGTCGAATCTTCAATGGGACAAATTCACTTTCGCACTCGTGTAGTAGCAAGAGTTCTTAAAGATCTTAACATTCACAAATCCGCTGGTCCAGATGATATATCTCCCCTCCTTCTTCTTCTTTGCTGGCAAAACCACTGCGTAAGCTATTTTATCAATCCTACTCTTTAGGACTCTTCCAAAGCAGATGGAAAACAGCATTTGTCCAGCCAGTCCCTAAGAAAGGCGAATCTTCTTCTCTGTCTTCCTACAGACCCGTTGTACTTACGTCCCTCCTTTCCAAGGTCATGGAAACGCTGATAAACCGTCAGCTAATGAAATATCTGGAAACACTTCTCAATGACCGGCAGTACGGTTTTCGTAGCAACAGGTCCACTGGTGATCTGATGGCATGTCCCACCGAAAAGTGGAACCAAAGCCTACATCATTCTGGCGAAAGCAAGATAGTTGCACTTGATATTTCTAAGGCATTTGACAGAGTTTGGCATCAGGCTCTTTTGTCGAAAATGCGTGCTTCTGGGATCGACGACTCTCTTCTTCAATGGATTAGAAATTACCTTTCGGATCGTTCAATTCAAGTTGTCTTGGATGGTTTCAAGTCTGATATTCACAAAATAAATGCTGGTTTGCCCCAGGGGCTCCGTTCTGTTTCCGACACACTTTTTAATTTTCATCAACGATCTCTTGTCTGCTACCTCTAATCCAATATACTCCTTTACCGACGACAGTACTCTCTGCTTTTCATATTGGCTACCGGACTCACGTCCCTGCTCTTCGGCTGCAGAACGGGAACGGCAACGTATGTTAAGTTCATTAAATTCTGACATTACCAGCATAACTAATTGGGGAACCACTAACAGAGAAGAAGTTAATGCTTCCAAAACGCAATGTTGTCTGCTGTCGTTAAAGCAAAATTTAAATACCCAGCCATTATCCATGGATGGCACGTCGAAACCGATAAACTTTCCATTCTCGGTATGTGTGTCAATGGCAACTTACGTTGGAATAACCACATATTCGGTGTCGTTAAAAATGCTGCGAAATGTCTAGGTTTCCTCAAGCGATGTAAGAAATACTTTACCCCCTCTGATCTGGCCTCAATATATAAGGCATTTATCCGCCCGAAATTGGAGTACAATGCCCACATCTAGTGCGGGTGCGTCTAAAACATCTCTGCACCTACTAGATAGGATCCCAAACCATGCGATAAAACTCATAGGTGATTCTAATATCACTCAAACAATGGACACCCTCGAACACCGACGTAATATCTCGTATCTCACTCTGTTGTATCGCTATTTCCACAACCAGTGCTACATAGAAATAGCCAGTAGCATGCCGCCCCTTCAAACTTTCAACCGTAACACCCGTCTCGCTATGAATGCTCATCAGTATACCCTCAAGCCCACTTTCGGACGTACTCTAAAATATCGTGATTCGTTCCTAAGCCGTACCTTCAAACATTCAAAACCGGTACCTTCGCCCGCGCTGTGTGCGAACATTTTAAGGGTACTAAAAAAATAATCCCTTGAGCGCGCGCAAGTTATATATATAAAAAAAAACAACCTGTTTTAAAAATAAGTTCACATCCGAATAGCAGACTGTTTTCGTAATCTAAATAGAAAATCTAAAAATATGAGCTTTACTCCAGGATCTAAGGATCTTCTCAATTATCTCAAGCTATTCCTATTTGAGGTATTTCAATTCAAGCTCTTCTATTCGATGTATAAGTTCTGATGATGTTATGCGTCTCAAATTGTGATGTATTTGCTTAGAAATACAGCGTTTGTTCTATATTTCGGGCAACTACTCGAAAAATCACCCAGAGTACTATAGGGTGACCAGATAAGAACGATAGTAGAAAAAAATTTAAATAAAACAACAACGGTGTACGATATAAAATTGATTCTGGCTTTATTTTGAAGCTACCTTTATACCATTATGTGTGGAATAGCACATCGTTCAAATGGCCACCTCGGCTTCGCTGGTGGTGCAATATGTGTGACTTTATTCCGGCACTATGGTATCGAATGTTGGCCTCGAACCCATCCAAAGTGGTTGGCTTATTAGCGTAGACTAAGAAATTGACGTTGCCGAAGAGAAAATAATCGCGTGGTGTTAAATCGCATGATCGCGGCGGCCTATTGATGAACGTTCTCTGTAAGATTACCGAGTCGCCAAATTTCTCCTTCACAACTTCGAGCGTTGCGTCGAAGGTATAGTATGTAGCGCCGTCTTGTTGGAACCACAGCTCGCATATATTCGTATCTATATTGTCGAGCTGTGACCACAGAAAGTCTTTTAACATCGCTCTATACCTGAGACCTTGAAGGTAACGGTGTCTCCATCCTCATTTCGAAAGAAATAAGGTCCGATGATGCCGCCGTACCATAAACCGCACCAAATAGTGCATGCATTAACGCTTGGTGGAACACTGGTGGATTGTGTTTTCTCCAATAATGCCCATTTTGCTTGTTGACATAGCCGCTGAGCCAAAAATGGGCCTCGTCCGAGAAGTTGATTTCTTGGCCAAAGTCTGAATTACTGGAAAACATTTCCAGCGCCCAATTAGCGAACTCTCGGCATTGTCTATGGTCGTCCGGCTTCAATTCTTGGGTCAGCGCAATTTTATACGGATGTGGGCCCAAATCCAACCGTAAAATTAGCCGGGTCGACTGTCTGGTGAAGCCCAATTCAGCTGATCGTCGCCAAATCAAGATTTCTGGGTCTCCTTCGATACTGGCCGCTACGGCGGCTATATTTTCTTCATTTCAATCTCACGCACCTTCGGCAAGCGTAAAACGATGCATGACGAAATGGCAAACCTTACTGAATTTTTTGGCAGCTGAATGTCATTGGTAATTTTGACACCTGATCAAACATAACAATTAAAAAAACTATCATTGCTATCTGGCCACCCTTTACAACAACAAGCCAACTTATTCTATATTAATAACTTAGTGTCCCATTAAATATTCAATACCACATACACATAGAAATACAAGGTGCATTCCAAAATAAATAGGACTTTTTAAAAATAAGACCACCGGAAAGTTTTTTTTGCCAAAACTGATTTATTCTATTCAAAACAGCGTTCCGTTCCGATTCAATACAGCGATTTACACGGTCTTAAATCATGTCGAATGAGTGTGCTTCTATCTTCACAGAACGCTTTCTTTTCATCGGCAAGTGCGTTTTTCGAAAAAAGTGCCAAGTCAGGCATTGACAGTTCAAATGCGATTTTTATCCAAAAAATGTATAAACAATACATTCCAACATTTCTCTCCCATGCTTGGGGATTATAAATTTATTCATGCGCCAGCTTAAGTGTTAAGTTCTTTTTGGAAAAAAAAAAATGGACAGAGAACCGTTTAATCCTACAATCTTTACCGGACTTTTTCTAAAATTGCAATTACAATTAGGCCAAGAGTCCACATATCAATTTAGAGTGCGAAATACGAGTATATCCGAGAAAAGAGTAAGATAAATTTAATGAGTAAGAGAATGTTGTAAGTCCATGATTCTTCAAGTTGGACCGGCTAATAGAATTATTTGGAGTTAGCTCCATTGCACAGCATAATTAACTCCTGTTTGATAAAAAAAAGTCTTAGGCGTTTTGAATAAGGGTGCTTCGGGATTCGAAAAACACCTCTTTTAATAAATAAATAATTGTATATTCCAAATAATACCTGAAGGGTGAGCCAACAGCTAGTGTGAAAGTTTTCATTAAATTAAACACACATTTGTTATGAAATAAATCTAGAATTTTATTTATTAATAAATCCCGGTCCATGGCAATTTCAAGTGGAATTCACCATGGCTTCTGTTGCAAACAACTATCCGAAGGTCAAAATTATCGATGACTTTTTGAACAAGAAGCGGGTCAATTGGCCGTAATTTCAGTTTGGATGTTATGTTTGAGGTCCTCTATTCTCACTGGGTTATTGGCATAGACCTTACTCTTCAAATAACTGCACAGCAAGAAGTCAAAAGGTGTCATATTGCATTACCTGGGAGGTCAATTAACTTCTCCTCTAACCGAAATAATGCGGTCTTCAACTTTCTTACGCAATAAATTGACTGATTAATGGCTTGTGTGGACGGTAGCACCATCCTGTTGAAACCAGAGATCGTCCAGACCCAATTCATTCAATTTTGAAAAAAAAGTGCTATAAGTGAGGCCCAATTGTTGACTTTGGCGACGAATTGAGCTGTCTGGCTGGTTTTGAAGTACACGAGAAATTACGAGCGCACTGGTGGACGTGTGCACTCGTCGATAATCGGTACTTGTAAACTTTATCAAAGGCCTTTGAGTTATCAAGTGCGAATACTTGCTTTCGTCTGCGTGGCAGAAATTTTGGACATGCCATCAAATCAACGATGGATTTGCGCCTGCGAAAATGTGTTGCCGGTTATTAAGGAGTTTTCGAGGTATATCATGACCGAACGATGTATCAGTGTTTTCATATTCTTGGAAATAAGGATTTAAGGAGCAATAGGTTTTGTAAGAAGATCGAGAGTAGTTTTGCCTTTTTTAAAGACAGTCTGGGTAAATGCTGTCCTCCATCTGCTCTGAGAGCAGCATGGAAAAACGACTACTTGGATGAGGGAGAGATGCAACATATGCACCACTGAATTTGTGTAGGTTACTCTTACTTGAAAGTGGATATGATATGTTCAAGTGTAGACGAAGACATGGCACAACCTTCAATCGATGTGCCTAACGAACTTGGGTTTGACTAATATCTAGATTGTAATGGTAATTGAGCATTAGGATAAAAGATAAGTTAGAACTCTTTATGTTCCTGGCTAACGACCAGCAGCTTGCACTACCATGCGGATATTGTAGTGTTTTTCGCTTAAACCTTGTTTGCTCTTCATGTGATGGATTTAGCTTGTAGGACCAAAAAAGCTTCTGGTACCGTCTTCTAAGTTCAAGTTCCGCAACCTCTTTTCTTCTGGTTTGACAGATAAACAAAGCAAACAAAGCAAACAAAGCGACCAAATAGAATTCCTAAAAGCTTATTAAATTTGCTCCAATTGGATTTGCCATATTGCCACACTATACTCCTAGAAATGTTTTCGGCAGCTTTGTGGTCTCTGATAGGATGTAGTGGTCTGACGACATTAGCGCTTTATTTATGGTGTGAAAAGACGAAACAAGTCCAGCGTGGAGGATAATTTACAAGCTGTGTTAAATTGCTTTCCGCAGCGAAGACCTCAGCACACCATCCTTTGGGTTTTGTCTATTCAGAGTGTCGGAGCTACTCGCTACCCAGATTTACATAGACTCATAGTATTACAATCGGTCGCAATAACGATTTTATTATAAGAACAAAAGGATGTAATCCTTTGAATAAAGGTTTCTTCGAGATAGTATTTTATTATTATTTTTTTTATTTTGTAAGAACAACACTCAAGAGGGTATATGTAAATGCACTTTGAATGCCTAAACACGTGTTAAGCTTCTTAGGTTAGACAGAGAAAGAAAGATGTAAGACTCAGTGGTAATTTCGCTTCATATATGGCGTCCAATATTTAATGGGAAAATTATTAGTGTAATTGGACTTGTTGTATTCTTAGCAACTACTCATGAGTTGACTAAACGTCTTTCGGGCCCGGTTGGGATTCGAACACTTTCCGATATGAACACCAATACATAGCTACATGGGCCCCCCACCCGGTTGATTACCAGATCAATACTAAGATCGTATGATTTCGGAGTTTATTTGTTATGCACCTAGTAAAGGAAATTTTCTCGCTTGCGAGGTAATCTTGAGTTCTGAGAAGGGAGACGCATTGAAGCTCGACGTCCCAGAAGATTTATAGGTGATCATCTGTTTAGGCTATTTTCTCATTTTATATCGATACAACATTTTCATTATAAAAATAGCTACAAATTGTGTATGCTTCATTATTAAAACTTTGCCGATGATGGAAACGCTTGTCAATCTAACAGCGAACACATATGGCCCTGGATATCCCCGACATAGGCAATGTCAAACGAACCGGGATATCTCTCACGGTTGACGACAGTACCGACACGATCCAAATTTCTACCTCCAGTGATCATGCACAGATTGCCTGAATCGAATTTGATGTAGAATCGAATAGTTCTGCCATCGTGTGTTACCACGAATGGTACTCTCTTGGAACCCGATTGAGCCTTACGGAACTTGCACAGCTTGTACTTGGCTCCCTCGCTAGAACTGCGACAGACAGTGAAACGTCCCTTAAAGTCCGATGCCAAACGGATGTATTCGCCGGTCTTCTCAATAGTGATGATATCCATAAATCCAACAGAGAATGTTGGGTCCGTGCATACTTTGGGATCGACTTTAATAAGAAGCTGCGTATCAATTTTAGTTACTTCAGCTCCAGTGAGGGAATATTTTAGGCGATTTCTCAAGAAAATCCTCAAGGGCAATGATCCCCTTAGTTTACGTGGGCCGGTTGATAGACGAGGGGCAAATTCCCCCCCCCCCCCCCCAGTTTACCCAACATCCATGCTTTGGGTGGTGCTAAACGCTTCAAACGTTTTTTAGGTCCTCACGCCATCTTGCATGACAATAAGAAAGGAGTGTTTTATGGTGTAATTAACTAGTCATTTTACCTTGTAAAAAAGTTATTCTATTTGCAAGAGGAACGATATTAAAATTAAGCAAAGTTTTAGTGTATATCTACATCACTTTCAATCGCATAATTGGTGTTATTAATAACCGTATAACTAATTCTCTAGTATTTTGCGAACATTTTCCCTATTGCAAGCTTACGTTTTAATTTCGTTAATAAAACTTCTGCTTTTTCTAATACTTTAACGGAATCAATCCCAGGAAAGGTTTTGTTTTTAACTTCATTAATAGGACTTCCTCTTGCTTAAGTTCTAAATACGCCATACCTATGGTATTTACTTTTTAGATTCTTAGCACGATGATGATGAAAAACATATAAAATGTGATTTTTTTATGATACATACATTTTATAACTTTGAATGAAATCATTAAAACAAGAGTGAGTTGACGAGCTCTCCATAAAATTACAAGACATTTCACATTGAGCGTCTCGTGGTGAACGGTCACTACAGTACATTCGTCCTTAACAACAATTCTTCTACACCTACAAATCTGCAAATTAATCGATTTTCAAGCGAATTTTATTTACATAGTTGTTCTAAGATCAAGTAATAAAAAGGATTTAGTTTTGTTAAATTGTTTTCGTCACTGCCAGTAACAGAAGGATCTTAAGAGATTTTAGATACATCTCTACATTATAGAGAGAGGGTGGGTCAACTTTGACTGACTGTTTTTAACAATTCTTAATGTTCATAGGGTTTAATTGTTATTATTTTTTTTTGTTGATTATAGTTTTATGAAAATTCATGATGGCAACATATCCAGGGCGGGAACAAGATAAAATTATTGAATATTTTTATGTTTCGCAACGATCTATTGTTACAACTCAAAGAGAATACCGCCACCAGATGCTGCAACAGCATCTAGGTTCAAACATGATAATCACCTGATTTATGAAGCGGAGTGCGGCATTTGATCTATCGCTACAAATTGTTCATCGGTGTGTTTGACAGAGTACCAATGAATCCAATGGAATAAAGGCAAAAACCAATGTAATGGTGCCTGCCTTGTTGGTTTGGAGAAGGCCTTCGACACTGTATGGTTAGGGTCTTTTCTATAAGCTGACTAGGCTGGGGATCAGTAAACCAATCTTGTACATTCTTTATAATATGCTAACCAACAGACAGTTCATCGTGAAAAATGGTGATGTAACTTCTGTCAGAATATTTCAAATTAAAAATGGTCTGCAGCAAGGCGCGGTCAATTCGCCGATCCTATTCAACATTTATACAAGCGACTTGATAGGTTCACTTCCCCATACTATTGCGTACGCAGACGATTTGATAGCGTACAGAACAGGTCCAAAAATCGAGGTCGTTAATACTCTCTTCCAGCGTGACTTCGATAAGATAAGACGATTTTGCGATGACTGGAAGTTGAAAATTAACTTTCAGAAGTCGGAAACCATTCTCTTTAGGACGCTGTTGTCTGGAGCCTCTAGGGATACCAGAAACAATTGGCGAAAGTTCTCGATCATTGGACAACACGGACAGCCTCTTGCCTGTCGAAATGTAGTCAGATACCTTGGGATCTGGCTATTTCGGTATCTGTATTTTGACAAAAATGTAGATGCTGCTCTGGCCAGAGCTAAAGGCGCTTTTGCCCTTACAAAGAGACTGTTTTATTGCAGTCAACTCGAGGAGAGGGTAAAGGTAATCTGCCACATGGCCCTTATCAGGCCCATGCTGGTATTCGGGTGTCCTGTGTTGTTCAATGTACGAGCAAGCTTAATGGAAAAGATTCGGGTGTTTGAGAGGGCTTGCCTTCGCTTGTACAGAATACCAGAGTCGGAGTACAATTTTTTTTATCCTAATGAGGTCCTTTACAACAGGGCGAACCTAATACGAGTGGACAACTTCGTAATTAAGCTGACTCGAAAGCACATCGCAAGAGCAATGACCTCGACGAATAACCTGATATCTGGAGCTTACTATCCCAATTACCTTGACCACGAGAGTGTGCGCTCTGACAGCTTCGTTTCACTGGAAGCATTCCTCTACCTAGATCAGATAGGGTTGATCCAGGATAGATCAGCAGTCCCGTTAATCTTCCATGTCCCTCGGAGAGCTGGGGATAGGCGACTCAACTACAGCAGAGACGTCGCACACGGCAGTGTGGATCGTCTCAAGTTTAGTAGGGCGGTGGGGAATCCCGATAAGAAGTATGCCGTATTCAGCACCAGCATTTCTGGTGGCTGAATGATGGAGAAGATGTTTCGTCGTCGTCGTCTCCGTCAATTACGGACCAGCCTCACTAATGAGGCAAAGCTGACCAATTTATTTGCTCTGTAAATAGCGATGTCCGGCTTACGTAGGTTTAGGTTAGCATTTAAGAAATATGTATATATATTAGTATATATAAACGAATATACTAGTGTATATATGTTCTTGTGTATAATGTCTATGTGTGTGTATGTGTATATTGTGTATGTAGGTTAGGTATACTAAGGTTTATTTTAAGTTAGAAATTAAGTTTTTATAGAAAAAATAAAAAATTATGTCCATATGCTAAGTTTTTTGTTAACATTTTTTTTTTAGCCTTAAGTATAATAAATATTTCTAAGTAAAATGTAAATAAAGTAGACGTGGGTCGTTTTCGGTTTTTGTGTTAACGAAACGAAACACTTATTTAAAGAAATATAACCAGTTAAAAAACTAGTTAACTAGCTAATAAGAAGCACTAACGAGAAATTATAATCATGTACTGCGAGAAAACCAAACACCATTTTCGCCTCATCCACCCAAATGAAACCGTTGTTTTCAATGTAAAATAAGCCCAACTTTTCCTTGTTGATTTCACTCCTGACTGACAGTAACTACATTCACGAAACCAACGAAAAAGCGTTTTCATATCTTTTAGTGCAAACGAACAAAAAACGAAAAAAACGAAAAAAACGAAGGGAAGTAGTTAAACGAAAATAACGAGAACGATCGGTAAAGCAGTTAAACTATAGCGATCGGGGAAGTAGTTTAACTACTTGTATGTAGTTAAACGACTTCCCCGATCCTTCTTTCAGCTTTTCGAGTAGTAGTTAAACGATAACGATCGGGGAAGTACAAGTAGTTAAACTATAACGATCGGGGAAGTAGTAGTATGTAGTTAAACTACTTCCCCAATCGTTATCGGGGAAGTAGTAGTATGTAGTTAAACTACTTCCCCGAGCGTTATCGTTTAACTACTACTCGAAAAGCTGAAAGAAGGACACCATACAGCATTCTACGAAGGGGCTCCTCAACACGCTGATGTTAGTTGGGTGCGGAATTTCTTTCACCGAAACTATGCCATCACCATTAGCGAGTGCGAGATGCTTTTCCCTGCTGACTCCAATAGTTCCTGCAGCTTCAAAATCAGCATACCAACCAAATATTCATGGTTGTTCCCCACTTCCCCTGGTAAGGCCACTAAACCTGGGTATCACCAAGTGCTCTGAGGGACGAGAAAACCCACGTGTCGACGACTACCAAAATTTTAAAAATAAACATAGCGATAAGCTAAAAAAAAGACCGCTCCCAAACCCCAACTGGAGCTTCAAAACGAACTTGTTCCCCAATTTTAATCCCCCCTCCTCACTTATCCGACACAAAGCTCTTACACACCAATCCTCTAATCCGCTAATTCCCAATGTTCCACCCAAGCCCCCGCGCCAACGCGTCTCTTTCAACTTAACCCCAACCACCCATATTATCCCTTCTCAATCTTCTACGCCACCGATCCCAGCTAACAACTCATTTCCTAACTTCGACCTACAAACTGGAGCTAAGTACCCTAATTTTATTAACTCCCATACCCTAAACCCAACATCTCATCTCATGAATCTCCATCGCCCTCCTCCACTGCCCCTATTCTTGATATGTGAAAACATTCGTCTCTTTCTCGCCTATCTACATGACAAATCGGACTCGGTCTGCTACGAAGGGAAGACCAAAACCAGCGTCATGGTATCCATCCAGCAAGAAGGCCTCCCTACCGACCCTATCAGTCTCAGGAACTTTATGTCAGGTACCACGAGATTTTTAGCATGTCCCGTCAGAAAGTAGCAGACGACCTACGTTCACTCTAAACGAGTCTCACACCTACAGCGAAGTCGAGTTGACCACGAGAAATTTTTTCGTCCATAACGTGCCTCCCTTGTCAGCACTTAAACCATCCCGGCATACATCTCTACCGCACAACATCCCTCTTACATTTTACTACCAGAATGTAAGAGGTCTTCGCTCTAAAACCAATGCTGTCCTACGTCAACCGCATTATCTTCCCCTTGACTGAAACCAATTTGATTCCCGATATAAAGAACCAGGAATTGTCCCCTCCTATTTTTAATGTTTTTGGCGACGACGATCCTATCCGCCCACATGATGATTCCCCCTGTCGAGGCGTCCTACTGGCGATCTACAACAGTCTTAACTCTTCTCCCATTACCATCTCTTCATCCTTTAAAATCGACTTTGTCGCTATAAAAATATCACTTCCCTTCAAGTCCCTTTACGTTTTATGTTGCTACATCCTGCCAGCTCAACCTACCGAATCTTACCAACTTGTTGTCGATGCGATCGACTATTTAATTGACCTGTCTGACTCTACTGACGATATCTTTATTTTCGGCGACTTTAATCTTAATCAGCTACAGTAGATCCCATCAGACGATCAATCGTTTTTCATCGCTTCGAATGCCAACTCAGCTAAGGAATGTCTCTTCTTAGATCGCTTAACAGACTCAAGTCTATGCCAAGTCAGTGGTGTATCCAACTATATGGGCAGGCAATTCGACCTTATTTTCAGAACAGATTCAATTAACTCCTCAGTCTCACTTTGTCCCCTATCTCTCTCTACAATCGACAACTACCACCCGCCCTTTCTACTTTCATTTTTTCATAACTCTTCTTTCCTTGCCTACTCCTCCCACAACTCTCTCATCCTACGACTTTCATAAAGCAAACTTTCACAAAATTAGTGACTATCTTAGCAGATCCCCCTTTAACTTTCACAACCTAAGCGTAAATGATGCCTTACCTATTTTTTATAAAGAAATATTTAATTCTTTCAGCCTTTACGTTCCGTTTTTCCGCCTTAAAACATCATCTACTAGTCCTCCCTGGTATAATCGCAAGCTTCGTTCCTTACGAAATAAGAGAAACAAGTTTTGGGCTATTTTCCTGCGTACCAGATCCTTGTCCGACTATTCCAACTATCTTGGTGCTTATCTTCATTTCACGGAACTTTACGATTCCCTTTACCAGCGTTACCTTAATAATGTGCAAGTCAACCTTATAAATGACCCTAAGTCCTTTTACCAATTTGTTAACTACAAAAGAAAGTCTGATGGTTACCCTCCTTCCCTCTCTTTCAACAATAAGTTATCAACCGATCCACTCACCATTGCCAACCTATTTGCCAGCTTCTTTAAACAATCCTTCACCAACGACTCCTTTGTACCAGATCCATCCTATTTTCGTTACCTACTGAACTTCTCCAATGGCCCACTTCTCTCTCACATCTTGGACCCCTCCTATATCGAATATAAATTACACCAACTCAATGACGAATTTACACCGGGTCCAGATGGCCTCCCTACCATATTTCTTAAAAAATGTTGTTCGTCCCTTTCCCTTGCCCTTTCTGATCTCTTTCGTCTATCCCTTTCACAAGGAGAATTTCCTCAGGTTTGGAAAACCTCCTTTATAACCCCGATCCACAAAAAAGGTTCACAGAACGAAATAACAAACTATCGTCCAATCGCTAAACTCTCCCATATACCCAAACTCCTCGAAAGTATTTTGTATGAAGCTTTAAGCTTCCAATGCAAATCACTTATTTCCCCTAGACAACATGGCTTCCTAAAGGGTAGGTCAACCACCACAAATCTCGTTGAATTCGTATCCTTTGCCATCTCTGCCGTAGAGAACGGCAACGAAGTCGATGTAGTTGCAACCGATTTTAGCAAAGCCTTCGATAAAATCTCTCATCGATTAATACTCTTCAAATTGTCTGCCCTCGGCTTTGAACCCATACTGTTAAAATGGATTTCCTCTTACCTCGAAAACCGCTTTTACAGTGTTCGCTTTAGGTCATCGCACTCCGCTCCATTTTCGGCCACCTCTGGAGTTCCTCAAGGCAGCCATCTCGGTCCCCTCCTCTTTATATTAACCACAAATGATCTCGATAGGATCATCAAACACTCGTCCGTCTCCCTTTACGCCGACGATACCAGATTTTTCAAAACCATTTCCTCTCCCCATGACTCCTTCCTCCTTCAACAAGACCTTCATAGTTTTTCGATCTGGTGCCTCAAAAATTGTTTGGAACTTAATATCACCAAATGCCAATCCATCACCTTTTCACATAAGCGGCTCAAATCTCCTCCCCGACTCTACCTTCTCCACAACCAACCTATCTCCTCCGTTGAATCTCTTCGCGACCTCGGCATTTTGTGTGATAGGGAACTCAACTTCCGTTTACATATGGATGGGATAATCCTTAAAGCCAACTCTGCACTAGGTTTTGTAAAACGATGGTCCAAAGAATTCACCAACCCATACGTGACCAGGTCCCTCTATATTACCTTTGTTCGTCCCCTCCTAGAGTACGCCAGTCAAGTATGGTCCCCATATCATCGCGTTCATATCTCGAGAATCGAAAGCATCCAGCGCGGTTTTCTTCGATTTGCTCTTGGAGGTTTGCCCTGGGATGATCCTTTTACTCTGCCCCAAAACCGTCTCAACCTTATTAACCTAAACACCCTTGAGGAACGCAGAGATGCAGCCGACTTTCTCTTCATTCATCGACTCCTTTCAGGTCACGTTGAATGCGCGTCCCTTCACAACTCCATTTTCCTCAACACTAACCCTTGTAATCTACGTACCCCTCGTCTCTTCTATCACCCAACCCACCACACCACCTATGGCGCTAACGAACCAATCTCCCGTATGCTACGAAAAATTAATTCAAACCCTAGGGTCTTTGACTTCCACCGCACCACTTCCTACCTCAAATCCGTTCTCCTTCACCACTCTAGCCAACCTTAGTTTTAAGTTTTAGTTTAAGTTTAATTTTAAGTTATAAAATTAAAATTAGGATTGTGTCGCTGCATTTTACGACTTCTCCCATGACGAATCCCGTCAGAATTGATTAAATTAAATTTTGACTCGTCGCTGAAAAGAAGGATTTTCCATTTTTCAGGACACCAGTGTTGGTATTTTCTTGCAAAATTTAGCCTAATATGAAAAAAGGTTTTAGTTTGAATTATGTTTAAAGAATTTAATTGCCCTACCTGTTCCTTAAATGTCTTTTTGGGAGCATCGGTTTTTTGCACGGTCTGTAACTTCGAAGATTATTTTCAATTGCATGTCTTCGCACCGTGCTAGCATCAATGTTAAAATCAAGTAATTTTACGACTTCATTCGAACTTATGAACGGTTGTTTTTTAGTTACACTATAAATGTTTCTATCCGTTCGAGATGCTGTCTTACGCGGTCTACCACCGACATATTTTGACTTTCAACGACTCCTGTTGCATTACGTGTTTTTATTAAACCTAAAATAATCGACTTATTAATATTATAACGTTTAGCTAATGTTGCCTGAGTATCTCCAGACTTAAATTCATCAATAATCTCTAATTTAAGAGAAGAAGAGTAATTTTGTCGCGACATTATTAAAAAGTATCAATTATGCGGCAAAATTAAAAGAAAACTGATCAAAGACAATCACTCAAGATCAAAGACAAAGAGCTTACAACATTTCATGTATATCCGGACTAGAAAAGTACTGTTAGCTATTTTTTTTTTACAGTGGGTTACAAAGTTGCTTAGGTTTTGCACAGCTAAATTTGGCTACTTTGTTTGTTTTTGCGAGTTTTTTTTAAATCTCAAGTATTATTACTTTTATAAAGAGTTGTGGATTTCAAAATACACCCTATTACACGTCATCACATATCCATTTCTTTTTATTTGGCGGAGCGGAAAGTTGAAAAGATTTACTAATGAAACGTTGACTCCAGATGGTTGCTTAGGTTTTGCACAGTAATGTATGTAGTTACTGTCAGCCAGGGGCACTATGTACGAGTCTCAGGGTGGAATCATGTTATTCGTTTTTCTTCTTCATGCGTTTTTGATATTTGCGGATCAGAATGATCCATTGGTATACCTGAGTTAAATTTTGTGTATGCAAACAGATAATTGTAGTTACTATTGTATATAAACTGTTTTTTTATGAGAATGAAACGGTTACATCGTTACGAGATGAAGAATTGTTTTTTTTTAACTAGTTCGTTTTATTTATACCCACTCCTAAAATAAAGTCGAAAGACATAGATATAAGAATTTAGATTAGCTTAGAGTGCCTGTGTGGGGCCAGTAAGTTAGTATAAGATTTTGAGCTAGCATTTAAGCATTTTTTGTTAGTATGTAAGAGTTAATGATTAATAAAATAAAATGCATTTAAAACTGAAACAGAGTACCAATGAAGAACACCGCTAAGGCAGATTTTAAAATTTGATATGAAGATCCAATTGGCCCAAGTACTATAATACTACCGCCGATATGCAAATAAATTCGTACAGCTAGCAACAGATAATTGCAACATTTTAAACAAACTAATTATAAGCAATAAAGTGCATGTCCATTTAAATGTACATGTAAATGATTATCATAGAACTGTCGAATTTGATATATAGAGATCCTCGAGCATTTCACCAGCGTTAATTATAGCATCTAGGTTTCACCGTTTGGTATGGGCTTATGGTCCAGATTTTTTAGAAAATTATGTTGAACATTCACAAGCTATTACTGGGTCTGTAAATCGGGCTAAGCTAGAGGATTTCTGAAGGCTCAACAGTTCAGAATAACCATACGTTAAGGTTCTAGTTGGATGGAGCCATAACGCACACCGTAGGGGCGACAATGGAGATTTTTTGGGTACTTGTTGGTGACTGGGTAATTTTGAAAAATGCCGATTTCAATTGGCCTGCCTGTTTCATATATTTGAACACGCATAATTTCTTTTTGTAGGCTTGCAATTCAGGGTCTAGCAAAACATAATATAGAAAATTAAACTTAGAAAAGTTATATGCATTTTGCATCAGTCAGTTCAGGTTGGCCCACTATGAATATCCTTCCGGCGAAATCACTAAAAATACGCTATGTGATGTACTCGAGTAGAAAACAATGCGGCGCTGATATAAGACATCAAAACGGGCTCCCTTTGAAGGAGCCTACAGAGTTTTCAGAAGCAATCAAAAATGTAAACTTAACGATTAAACATATTGCAAATAGTTGTATGGCAGTAGATTTGCAAGTTATCAGCTTCAACGAATACGTGTATTTATTATATTAAAACAAACGTGAGCTTTCGTATAGTTTCCGTACATCACATATAATATGCGTCTTTGTTGCTTCGTGTTCAGAAGGCTTAACATTCCTTTACTAAATATGCATATTCCACATAATGTAATACTTATAACGATTTGCAACATTTTGCTTTTGCATTAAATGTACGCATCTAAAATTATAAATAATTGTATTCAATTCTGCCTTTTTTTTTCATTTGAAAGTAAATTAATCTTGATTCAAAATTAAGCTAATGCCGTCCCTGATTTGCTTTCAAAAGGCATTTAATTTACTCTCTTTAACCTTCCATCTACGAATTGCAAATAACATTCGACCGCATAACCTAACCAAATAATACCACATAAGAACCAGTGCTATAAAAATAAATTTTATCGCAGGGATCTTCTTACAAATATAAGAAATTTTCATTTACCTATCTTCGAGGGTAGACCTTTTTGAGATAAAATAGAATACATATCTGATTTAAAAGGCTTAGAATGTGAAAATATCTCCGAAAAAGGGTTTTAATTTCGAAACTTTGGCTGGTCGTTAAAGTGATCAACTTTGTGAAGTCCAGTTTTAAGAGCGTTTCGATGAAAGGGTAAGCAGATTTTGTTAGGTTGAGTAGCATTATTTGACATCATACCGTGGTCTAGTTGGTTCTGGATTGTCAAAAATTTTTAAAACCATGTTATTGAACTCTGTGATCCCTAATATTGTTTTATTTGCATTGCTTTTTCCTGTACCCTTCATCACCTGAAAATGTATAGGCAAGCTTCTTGTAAATTATATTGCTTTTTATTTAATACTCAAGTAGGTACGAGTATACGAGTGTGTGTATACATGCTTGTAATATGTGTACCGAACTCCGAAGGGATTATATTGTAGGTGGGGATACTACATCTGGCCCTTTTCGCAAAGTGCTACGAGGTGATATTTTACCATGTGTAAAATAAAATACAAGTATTTTGTCGCTTTTTTCCTTCATGCTGTGTTTATTTTTCTTTGAAAATCAGTAGCATGTCCTGAATTCGTACAGGACAAATAACTGCTTGAAAGGAAGGACGGGTTTGACTAATAAAAACAAGCATATGTGGTATATGGTTCAATGATTAAAAATACTTTGTAGGTACAAAATTGTAGATTTTGCAATTGTCTAATTTTTTTCCTACGATTTAATTATTTTAATACTCATAGGATATCTCAATTAAAAAAAAAATTGGAATCATACGCCAAGGTAAACTATATACGATATCAATGCATAGGTAAGAATGAGAGTCCAACTCGGAAAAATAGCTCTTCGTTGGGCCATTCTTTCCGGCTGTGTACAGAGGGTATTTTGTTCTCTGCAAGAACTCGAGATGGTTTCGCCTACGTTAAACGGTGCCTACACAAACTATCCAGATATTGCAAAACCAAAACCGGCTTTCTACTGATCGCCTCTATCCGTGTGACCCTGACTGACCCGCCCATTTTACTCAAAAAACGTCATCCACATTACACACACATAATGAGCTTAACGTGCAAATCGCTCTCCTTCTAGCAACTTTACTTGCAAATTGCTCTCATTCTAGCAAATTCTGGCAGGACATAGGGATGTGCAATGTGTTGGTAAATAAGTTGGGGGTAAGGGCATAGATAAACTAACTTAGAATTCAAACTTTCCAGGATCGGAAAATCAAAATCCGTTTTCCCTCCCATTTTATACAAACCACGCCCATTTTAATCAAAAAAACGTCATCAACACTACTCACACTCGTGCAAATCGCTCTCATTCTAGCAATTTTACTTGTGAAATTCTAGCAAATTTTGACAAGGTTATAGAGATGGAAAAGTGTAGGAATTCTCTTACAGTGAGGCTGTCGGAAATTAAAGATTTTCAAAAGTATTAGTAGAGTTTGACGCTAGATGAGTTTATCTCTGATTTGAAGTGTGAATTAAAAGAGTGATCAAGTGGTTTAAGCAAAATTCGTTGAGATAACCGATTGGATTGTGAATTGTAATTACATTGAATAAAGTATTGAAATGAATAAGTTCCATCAATCATACCACACAAACATTTTACAATATGAATATATGAGATTGCCGTTCGGTTTAGAGAACGCGGTTTCGCTGAAGTCTTTATTAGAGCAACAATGTAATATAACAAATCCATTCGCTCCTCGGAAGAAAACCTGCTGAAGTCTTCTACAACAAAATATCTTATTCTGATATCGCACTAAAATTAACCGTGCCCCAGGACAAAATGATAGATTCCCATAACAAGAATAAAAATGTAGTCGAAATTATAATAATGTCAAGTGGTCTACAAAGATAACTTGAAACTCTAATTTCAGACAATGACTTCCTACCACTCCTATCTGTCATAAATATGCAACTAACCTCGCTGATTCCTCGCTCTAAACTAGCAATTAATACTCGTATAATAGCAACCATTTTGAAGTGGTTGTGGTGGTGGTTCACCAGCCAAGGACGATGAGCTTAAACTCGAAATCAAAGAAAACGATTTGATTAAAATTAATAACCGAGAATTTGTAACTAACTCAAAACTATTCTATGCTACTAATAAATCTGCGATTCTTAAATGTAATCAATACGCTCACTTTTGCTAAATTGAATATTTTAAATTCGCCATATTGAACATTAAAAATATAAATAATTTCGTAAACTAAAAACTAATCAAAACTTTTACCATATCGGATTTAATCGATATTTCGGAATTTAAGATACGAGGGCGGGTCAATAATTCCGTGCATTTTTGAATTTCTGACCTCTTTACTGAAACAGCAACACTGCTCCTGTCAACAGGCATCAGTTGACTCCTGTCAAAATTCAAACTTGCTGCGTCAGTTAGTTTGTGTTTGACAGTTATTTTTATCAGACTACTCACTAATTTGAGGAGAAAATGGAAAAAAGTGAATTTCGTGTGCTTATTAAGCGTTATTTCTTGCGAAAAAAAACCATTACCGAGACCAAGGCTAAGCTTGATAAATACTATGGGGACTCTGCACCATCGATTTCAATGGTAAAAAAGTGGTTTACTGAATTTCGTTGTGGCCGTACAAGCACTGAAGATGCCGAACGTCCTGGACGCCCAGTTGAGGTCTCTACACCCGAAACAATCGAAAAAATTCACGATATGGTGTTGGCCGACCGAAGATTGAAAGTGTGAGAGATTGTGGAAGCCGTAGGGATCTCGCATGGCTCAGTGGTTTCAATTTTGAATGATCACTTGGGCATGAGAAAGCTTTCCGCAAGATGGGTGCCGCGTTTGCTCACAGTCGACCACAAACGCAATCGTGTAACAACTTCACAGGAAGGTTTGGCGTTGTTTAATCGCAATATGGAGGAGTTTTTGCGCCGTTTTGTAACCGTGGACGAAACATGGATCCATCACAACACACCAGAGAACAAACAACAGTTTCTAAGGGTGAATCGGCGCCAAAGAAGGCCAAGGTGGGTTTGTCAGCCAATAAAGTTATGGCGACTGTTTTTTGGGATACACGCGGGATAATCCACATTGACTACCTTCAAAAGGGAAGAACAATCAATGGGGAATATTATGCCAACTTATTGGACCGATTCAATGACGATTTGAAAAAAAAACGACCTCATTTGGCCAAGAAAAAAGTTCTTTTCCACCAAGACAATGCAAGGGTGCACACACGTGCAGTTGCCATGGCAAAAATCCATGAATTGGGCTATGAATTGCTCCCTCATCCACCCTATTCTCCAGATTTGGCTCCGAGCGACTACTTCTTGTTCCCAAACCTGAAGAAATGGCTTGGTGGAAAAAGATTTGACTCCAATGATGAAGTCATCTCGTCATTTTGAGGACCTCGACAAATCATTTTTTTTGGAAGGGATAAAAAAATTGGAGAAACGTTGGACAAAGTGTATAGAGCTCAAGGGAGACTACGTTGAAAAATAAAATTATTTTTTTATCAAAAAATCGGTTTTAATCCAAAAGTCACGGACTTATTGACCCGCCCTCGTACTACAGAAAAATGGTATCATTATAATCTTTTCTGCATATCCTGTCATATATGAAAAATGTAAGTTGTATGAAACAATAGCCATAAGACAAAATGATGGTAAATTAGTTTTAAGCGCATGTAGATCTAAGTTTGTTAACATTAACACTTCCAGAAAAGAATTTAAGTACACGTTCTGTAAAATAAGTAGTAACTAAACTTTTCCTCTGGATTGCTTAACAACCAGAAGGTCTAATGCTACAAAATTAAGGAAAAAAAAATCAAGACATACCACCTTGATCAAAAGGTTCAAGACCACACCACCGTGTGGCGCTCCCATTGTTCCGATTTGAGTTATGTTCTTTTTTTAAGTTGGTAAATCTGTTGTTGACATTCCCTCTAAACCTTAGCGTCATAGTTTCACATTTGCAAAAGTTACGTAGCCAAGAGTACATCTATCATGTGTGTGTTGGATTTAAATTTTCACCAACGAACTTGTATTCAATTTCGCATAAAAAACGGATGTAATGGTGCGCGAACGTTGAAAATATTGGAAAAGTGTATCGGCAATGATTCCCTAACGAAAACGGTCATTTACCAGTGGCACGAGCGGTTCAATCGAAGATGATGAACGCAGTGGCAGACCATCGACATCGAAAACCGACGAAAACATTGATGAAGTAGAAGAAATGTTAGTCAATAACAGCAAATTAACCATCAGAGAGATGGCGGGGGACTTGAACATTGCCTATGGAATGGATCCGTCCATTTGAGACCATGTTGATTTCGCAAAAGAGATGATTTGCAAGGCTTAATCCGATCCCACATTCATCAAAAGGATCATTACTGGAGACGAGACGTGGGTTTGTGAATACGACACGCAATCCAGACATCAGGCAAGTGAATGGCGTTCACCAAATGAGCCGAAACCAAAAAAATTACTTCGTTTTCAGTCAAAAAAGAAGGCAATGCTCACGTTTTTCATGGATTACAACGGTGTAGTACACCATGAATTTTTGCCAGAAAGCCAGACAGTAAACAAAGAGTATTACTCGGGCGTTATGAGACGTTTGCGTGAAGCAATTCGACGAAGGAGACCGGAATTGTGGGCAGAAAACTCATGGATTTTGCACCATGATAACGCACAGTGCACAATGCCGTCATTATTCGCAATTTTTTAACGAAAAATGCAACAAATACCATCCAATAGCCACCGAATTCAAATGTTTCGAGGATTGGATCAAGCGCTGGCATAAGTGTGTTACAGTCGATGGGGATTACTCTGAAGGGGGCAATAGATTTAGATTTAGATGAATAAACTTGTATTTCCAATTTTCTGAATGCATTCAGAGAACTTTTTGATCAAGGTAATAATTAATGATGGAGCACCCTTAGTAATGATGAATTAAACGGAGTCTACTTAATTAACTTCGAGATCACAATGATTATAGATGGAAGGTCATATAATAATCCAACTAACAAGATCCAGAATTATCTGAAGACTTATGCTATTGATAAATATGAAGTTGGAACCTAATTTGAATCCTTAGACGAAATTGAGATTCTACAATATAAACCGACTACAATCCCTTCAATTGGAAGCAAGCATAGGATTATTATCGGTAACAAGACTTATTCTAACATTTGTTGTAATCTATATCAGAAGTCATAGAATATCTCAACTTCTTCCTAAGCAACTCCTAGATCAACGAGTTGAAGGAATCCAAATACTAGTAAGGAGCTATGAAGACGCGGAGCGGTCTTTATAAACGAAAGAGGGAGTTAACACGAAGCAGTTATTAACGAACACACATCCTTCGAAACAGTTTACATGCAGACATCATGTAGTCACGTTCCCGATAACGACACGGTGCGATTAGAATAACAAACAAACAAGCTCGAAAGTAATATAGTCCCTCAACCTTGTTATTTACAATATCCAGAGTATAAAAAACCAGCACACCAGGCTTCGAGATGTCCAGTCTCACATTAGTCGCAGGCATAATATATAATATATTGTATAAGAATTAAAGATTTGAATAAATTTTTTTTTACATTTTTTTTAATAAACCGCTTATTTGTTAATTTATATATCTACATGTATAACGGTTTAGCGTTCGTTCGCCTGTAGAAAATAAAAAAAAATCGAATTACGCTATTAGTAGCTCAAATATCTTTCTATCTCTCTCTATCTCTTTCTTCAAAAAACTAAGCACGTATTCGTGGCGAAAGTATTAGTGCCTCAGCTAAGAAATTGAAATCTTCAGTAGACAATGATGAGCCGAAAGATAGAAATATAGAATTTATTATTTCGAAACTTAGTGCGGTATTAACTGCTGTTTAAAATCTTATAAAGAGTAAAAAGGTTGTGCAAATGTAAAATGTAAGAGAATAAGGTGGTTTCCGCCCAAATATCAAAGAAACGTCAACCAATTAGTATCCAAAAAAGCCCTGAAATAGTCAACAGTATATACATCAGCACTGCTCATGTTGTCGTTTACTACGAATGAGTTGTGGGCCTAATTCATCTGTTTATTTTGAATACTCGTAGTATTCAAAAATGAAACTTAAAATGCGTTTTTCTCAAAACTACCTTTTCGAAGGCTGTGACCACTAGATAAACTGTTAAGCTAATGAATTTGGTTCTTTTTTCATTTAGGTAAGCTGCGAAGAAGTACAGATAGTATTCCAATACAACTACTGTGAAACAGGGTTCAATAAACCTAAATATAACTTTCTCCAATATATACGAGTACATATATTTTTATTTAAAATCTTTATGAAATATACTTCAAAAAAGATGGTGTTGCAAGATGATAGACTGAATAATTTAAATAACAACGGTTAACAAAACATACAGGTCTAACTAAACTAAACTAAACTAAACTGTATATATTTTATGAAAAAAATACTGTAATAAAATACATTTATTTAAAGTATATCTTTTCGGCTCTTCTTGTGACAAAAGAGAAAATTATTATCATCAATTATTTAAAATCAATTACATTTTCTCTTTTTGTTGTATTTATACCTACACCTTATTAGATTTATGTTAATAATAGACCTAAACTATGTTGATAACATTCCACAGGCTACCAGTTTTAGTGAATTTTATTGCCTTAAGGTTTCAGTTCATTATAAGAAGTATACAATACAGATGAATTTCAGAAATACAAAAGAAAGAAGGTTTTATGTACGAGTATACCTACCCATACAAAAAACATTTTATGGTAAAACTTTACTCATAATCATAGATATCCTTTTAAATAAAAGGCTAAGTAGCAAATTTAAAATTTCTTAAAAAAAAAACTAAGCAGGGAAACGTTCTCATTTATAATCAGGAAGTAGTCAATTTTAATGAAAACGCTGTCTTCCATTGCACATTACCCAAGAACTTGTGCATACATATTTATATTACATATACATATTTATGTGAATATGCAGTGTACATTCTGACACATACATATACACATATTTATATGTAAATATATATACAGCATCTGCGAATCTAATTTTCCTCTATGTTTAACCGTTGTCAACTGTTTAGTGAAACGTTGGGTTGTTTTTTTGGGATAGTTCTGTATTTAATTCTAAAAATATATTTCATTTATTTAATTTTAGTTTTAGTTTCCGTTTATGGGCGATGTTTCTGATGATACATTTAGTAGGATTACTAAATTACTTGGGTATATGGACTGTATATGGTATGTACACCGAGTTCACATACTCTCCTTCTTTTAAGTTAAAATCAAAGCATTGTTGAAAAGGTTAATTTTGGAGGTACCTTTTACATATATCAATAAATAATTAACATCATGCGGCTTAAAATAAAAGTAGCATCATTTGATATTGACATACCCATATCGTCTTGTTTTTGTCCTTTTTCCCTTTAATAGTTAGCATAAAAGAACTTTTAAAACTCTTTCGATTACTTATATACAGGTAAATGAGTTGCAAAACATGTTTTAGAAATATAATACTGTTGCCGATATTAGCCAATTTACTCTTTTGATGGTTTCACCATGCAAACTATATTTATGTAAGTTTAGTAATACCATCATATATTTACTTGCATTTCGCTTCTCAACCAAATCGTTCCACTGCAATAACTTATTAAACATGTAAAGGGACATCAATATCAAATACCTAGTCTGCTTCACATCAGCGATGTACGAGTACTTATACAATATTTATAAAAAAAGGTTATCTTTCAGATGGATGAGACTACGGACTGAATTATGATTTTGATTGTTTATTAGTATCAAAATTATACACAAAGCTATTTTTTTAACCCTTACATATGTATATCCATTTAGTTTATTTAAATATAATTCTACATATTTCTCTTACATACATATCTGCATTGTAACTGCAGCCGGATTTTCCGACGACTTTCATTGAACACGGCAAAACCGGTTGATTTCCTCACTTACTTTTTACTTAATCACATTTTGTCACCTCCACAAGCATTCCTAACATTTTCATTGCCTTTATTGCAATTTTTCCTAGATACTCGTACTACTCGTACATTATCCAACGCTGTAACGCGTATGTGAAGGATATAATTGAAATTTTAAGGAGCATTTTTCTGTCATAAAATACTGCTTCTGCGCTAGTAAAAGCGCACGTAACTTCGTAATCGCACTTAACAACAAAGCTTACATAAGTGTAAGCAATTTTCTCCATTTCGGCAACATATTCGTGACTCCATCTAAATAGGTGTCAGGCATTGATTTTGCGCGATCGCGTGCTTGCGTGCGCAATGTAGATTTTATATTTATCTTCTAGCGCATTTATTCAATAATTAAGGGCATCGTTGCTTATGAAATTAGTATACCTATTGAAAACAGGGGAAAACGTTTCAAATTCAATGCGCCGCTTCCATAGAAATTCGTTCAAAGAATTAAAAGCTGTTGATTTAACTTTCGTGTTAATATTTTGAGAGCCTAGCGCTGATTTCTTGAAACTATATATATTTTATATTTTCCAAATCAATGAAGACGTTCTTTCAAGCCGTCGCTATGTTTTTCCGCAACGGACAAGCTTTGAATAACGTCCTATGTCGACCTACCACCTCCCAAGGAGCTCCGTTGACTACAATGGAGTTTAATAATATTGCGTTGAGACTCACCAAAACCCTCTCGTTTATTTTCATAGTATGCGAAGTACGTTGTTCCGCTTGCTTTTGTACGTGAGCAAGAAAATTTTCCATTCACTGGCTAAAAATCCGATCATCTCTCACCATTCTATTCCCAAGATTTCCAATCGCCCAACTGTACACCCCCTGTTTTTTCTTTTACTGCTTCTGTAATTTCAGTTTCTGTAAGATCTGCGGTTTACCTTGTGGCGATTGAATCCCTTGCGAATTTTCTTTATTGTGCCGAAAATCTAAAAAAAATATTTTCTCGTTTACCTATACTTCGACGCATTTCTATTGATTGTCGCTGACGCTTCTACTATCGTAAGTATTCTACGAGTATCTACCTCATTCCTCGGCTCTTTTTCTCGTAGTGTAAATAAAGACGTATTTTATAGAATTTGCTGCAGCTTTTGTATAATGCAATTAAATTTTCCTTCACAAAAATTCAAATGTTTAAATAAAAGGGAACTTTACAACAGAAAATATACGAAAATGATCTCTCAGAGAGAAGAGAAATGGAAGAGGACGCGCACAGTACACACCCATGGATTTTCATTCCCTTACTCTCGCTGAGCATGTGTCCGTTAGCCAACTGTAATGAATAGCATTACAGTCAACTGTAATGAATAGCATTACAGTCAACTGTAATGAATAGCATTACAGTTGGTGCAGGCTTGAAAGGTGTTCCACCATCACCGTTCCATGGATACATATTTTTATGTCTCCGGCCTCGTGAAAGGCCGAACAAAGTTTTTTTTACTATAGGTATTTCCATTTTTCCTCCATATTGTTTTATGTATATAAATAAAAATTTATTTATTTAGTAACAAAGAAATCAACTGTGTGACGATTTTTTTTTTGATTCGAAAGATTATAGATAGATACTTTATTATATGCATATACCTATAGTATAATATTTACAGTGTTTACAATAATTGAGCACAGTTTGCAAAGAGATATGATAAATTATAAATCTTACTAAGCCGATGGCCTTAGTTGCTCGTGCTTTTCCCCGGTTTTTGTAATTTTATATTATAAGTCACTTTAAATAAATAAATAAATACAAATCTTACTACTGAAAGAAATCGTTTAGTATATACGTGCTCTCTTTGTTTATAATTGTAATAATAATAATAATGTCAGAAGAAAAAACTATTAGAAAAAACCTCTATTTAAAAGATGACAAAAAAAATAGTTTAAAAATTATATTTATGCACTATAGAAATGAGCGTATCATTTATAATAAATAGCAGATAATGAACAGCGAACAACAGATAATAAATTATAAACAACAACAACAAATAATAAATAATAAATAACAAATAATAAACCATAAATCATAAATAATAAATAATAAATAATAAATAATAAATAATAAATAATAAATAATAAATAATAAATAATAAATAATAAATAATAAATAATAAATAATAAATAATAAATAATAAATAATAAATAATAAATAATAAATAATAAATAATAAATAATAAATAATAAATAATAAATAATAAATAATAAATAATAAATAATAAATAATAAATAATAAATAATAAATAATAAATAATAAATAATAAACAATAAATAATAAATAATAAATAATAAATAATAAATAATAAATAATAAATAATAAATAATAAATAATAAATAATAAATAATAAATGATAAGTAATAAGTAATAAATAATAAAAAATAAGAAATAAGTAATAACTAATTAATAAACAATAAATAAATATGTAATACTGCAAAGAAAAGAATTGATATAATGTAATTATAGTGGCGTAAGCTCAGTAACTAGTGTGTTTTCAACAGTTAGACGTTTCGAAAAACACTTCTCATCGAGTATTTCAATTCTTCTGGAAACTTGAATTATGCCAGCTTGTTCATGTAAAATCAGTGTTGAAAAGTCCCAAGGAAATTTCAACATCATTATAAGAATTTTGTTTTGTGCTATCTCAATGTGTGTTTTTGGTCAATTCCCCCACACGGGAGAACCACAAGTAATTATTGTTTGAAAAACGGCTTTAAACAATATCAGTTTGTTTTGACGACTTAGCATTGATTTTCGATTAATCAGTGGATACAACATTTTGATGGGGATGCTTAATTTATTTAAGGTGTTCTTTATATGTATACCGAAGATTAGTTTCGGGCCTAAGTACACCCCTAGGTACTTAACGAAATTAGCCCACGGTAAGTCACAGTTATTAATTGTTAAATTGTTTGGAGGACAATTTTAGCTTTCCAATGTTTAAAATAATCAAAGACACTATTAAGGCCGTTTTGTAAGTGATTTGTAATGACTGTTCCACTAGCATGAGACGTATACAAAGCCGAGTAGTCAGCGTAAAGTGCTATATGACAGTTTGGAATGACAGGAAAATCACTGGTGAATATAATACATAAAGTTGGTACCAAAACCGAGCCCTGTGGGACATCAGCAGGTACAACTTTCGCGGTAGAAATTGCACCATTAAGTGAAACAAGGAGTGTTCTGTCGGTTAGAAGGTTTTGGATAATTTTAGTGAGGTATTCAGGGCAACCGAATTTTATAAGTTCGTAGATTAAGGCATTGTGCCCAACAGAGTCAAAAGCTTTTTCTAATTCCAGTAGTACTGAACCAGTCGAACTTTTTCCGTTTACGCTTTCTTTAATTTCCTTACAAATTCTTAAAACTTGATGAGAAGTGCTATGTCGTTCGTGGAACCCGAATTGCACTTAGGGCAGAACCCTACTGTTTTTCAGAAAAGCATCCAGTTTCATTTTAATAAGTTTTTCTAAAATTTTGCTGCATCCATTGAACAAGCTAATGGTTCTATAGCTATTTGGATTGCTGGGGTCTTTTCCTGATTTTAGCAATTCAATTTCTTCCACTTTAATAATAATTTAACTTGAAACAAACATTGTAAATAAGCTGGAGGAACTTTATTGCACTTAAGGGAAGGTTTTTAACAGTTATGTTATTTATGCCATCGAAACCAGGCGATTTTTTACATTTCAGATGAGAGATAATGAACTCTACGTCATCTAAGGTGAGAAGCTTGTCAGGCGGAAATAACGGACTTATTACGTTAAATGATGACATTTCAGCTTCAACCTCAGATTCCATTACAGATACAATATTTTGGGACACTAAATAGTTTTTTTAAGAAAACGTCTGCTAAAAGCTGAGATTTCTGTAATTAATGAATTATTAGCAGCCAAATTGGTAATCTGGTTATGTTTTTTAATTATTTTGTTAATATTCCAGAATGGCTTGGAATTTGGATTAAGTGTGCTAAGTTTTATGTTCCAACTGTTGTTTCTAAAGTCTGCAATTTTCATTCGAATTAAACGTGTTAGAAAATCCATTTTTCGGAAATCTTAGATTAACCGATATCTCTTTTTTTTTTTTTTTATATAATTTACGCGCGCCAAAGGGGTTATGAATACCCTTACACTGTTGCCAGGGCGCGGGCGGAAAGGTAGAAGGAGGAGAAAGGAAAGTTTGTGATGTAGTGGTTTGAAACTCAGGTGTGTTTGGTTTCGATATTGACTCTCCAGGTTTGGGAGTCCGAATAGGACGGAGAGATTTTCTTCACTCGGAATGGTGAGGTTGTGAATTTTAACGGTTGTTTTGTGCTTGAAAACCCTACAACAGCCAAATCTACATGTCAGTGTTATGCCTTCACACGCAGATTTTTCTGACTGAGTTCCAATTGCACAAATGAAAACTTGCCGTGGTTAGGATTCGAACCTTGACCTTCCGAGTGAGAAGCGATTGCTAGTACCACTACACCACGGCCACCTGGTGGTGGCTATCAGTTTGACTGTCAACCTGTGCGGACGTGTTTTTTCTTGTATACCGAATTCAGTTACTTTTCCGCTTTCCTTCAATGCTCCGTAAACTGCCGAATCAGTATATTTCAATATATTTCCCGTCGTTGTTCGTTGACCTAGTTTCACCTGTGCCAGTTTTGTACCCCCCAAAAAAAAAAAAGAAAAAACCCAATAAATGTTCGTAACCCAAATAAAAAAAAAAAAACAATGGAAAAGTGCTGTGCTAGTGTTTTGTGCTCAATTGTTGACCCCGACGCCAAATGAGTAGCCTGCAATGGTCTCTGTGGAAAATCATTCCATGCCATATGCATCGGACTTACCCGGAGATCCATTACCTACGGAGTATTGCAGTCTCTTCAATTTTTACTGCGACGAGTGCAATAACGAGTCTATCAATGCGATGCTAACCGAGAACAATCATATTAGCAGAACTATTCTCGACAGAATAGAGAAGATTGAAGACTCAGTAAACTGCATTGCCAGTAATGTGGAATCTTACAAGTCCACAGGAAGAATGATAGAAAAGCAACTGACAGCGATCCACAATCTGTCCAAAAATCAATCTCATCACGACAACGAGAGCGAAGTGATCAAATATCACTTGGATGGATTAAAAGCATTCCTCAAAACAAATTTTGCCAACCTCCTTAAATCCAACGTACTCACACACATAAACGACTCTATCAATCTTCTCCGTACTGATCTCGACTTGCTTTTTCAATCCTCCTCCAAAACAATACATCCCACCCCGCATCCATCAGACTCTACGCTCGATGACTTAACCCTAAAAATAATAGACGACAGCGAGGAACTCATAGCAACTCGGTTGACCGTTGCCGAAATCGGTAAAAAAGTGAGATTGGCTTCCCGCAAAATCGATGGAATCCCCGATCAAATTCAATTCCAAGCTAGTTCCCCGTACAATGTCTCAATTCATAATGAATTAGTAGACACGGAGTCATTTTCAAATACTCCCTCCGCCGCCCTAACAACGGAAACCGAATCCCGCCCCCGCCCCCGCCCCACGCAAACTGCTCAACCAATTCGGAACTTCATGGACCCCCTCCGAATGGAAAAGCCGACCCGAAAAGCTGAAAGAGGGAAACCATACAGCATTCTACGTTGAAGGGGCTCCTCAACACGCTGATGTTAGTTGGGTGCGGAATTTCTTTCACCAAAATTATGCCATCCCCATTAGCGAGTGCGAGATGATTTCCCCTGCTGACTCCAATAGTTCCTGCAGCTTCAAAATCAGCATCCCAACCAAATATTCATGGTTGTTCCCCACTTCCCCTGGTAAGGCCACTAAACCTGGGTATCACCAAATGCTCTGAGGAACGAGAAAACCCACGTGTCGACGACTACCAAAATTTTAAAAATAAACATAACGATAAGCTAAAAAAAGACCGCTCCCAAACCCCCTTCCAACTATCCCAACTGGAGCTTCAAAACGAACTTGTTTCCCAATTTTAATCCCCCCTCCTCACTTATCCGACACAAAGCTCTTACACACCAATCCTCTAATCCGCTAATTCCCAATGTTCCACCCAAGCCCCCGCGCCAACGCGTCTCTTTCAACTTAACCCCAACCACCCATATTAGCCCTTCTCAATCTTCTACGCCACCGATCCCAGCTAACAACTCATTTCCTAACTTCGACCTACAAACTGGAGCTAAGTACCCTAATTTTATTAACTCCCATACCCTAAATCCAACATCTCATCCGTCGCCCAACTCCATATCCAACCACTAATCTCCATCTCCCTCCTCCACTGCCCCTATTCTTGATCCTCTTCCACCCCCCCCCACTGTTAAACTAACTCAGCAAACCAATGGAACTACAGAAAGTCGCTATGCACTCTCTAGGCTTAGAGAGAGAAAGATATATGAAAACATTCGTCTCTTTCTCGCCTATCTACATGACAAATCGGACTCGGTCTGCTACGAAGGGCAGACTAAAACCAGCGTCATGGTATCCATCCAGCAAGAAGGCCTCCCTACCGACCCTATCAGTCTCAGGAACTTTATGTCAGGTACCACGAGATTTTTAGCATGTCCCGTCAGAAAGTAGCAGACGACCTTGCTGCATTCGGCCACTACGTTCACTCTAAACGAGTCTCACACCTACAGCGAAGTCGAGTTGACCACGAGAAATTTTTTCGTCCATAACGTGCCTCCCTTGTCAGCACTTAAACCATCCCGGCATACATCTCTACCGCACAACATCCCTCTTACATTTTACTACCAGAATGTAAGAGGTCTTCGCTCTAAAACCAATGCTGTCCTACGTCAACCGCATTATCTTTCCCTTGACTGAAACCAATTTGATTCCTGATATAAAGAACCAGGAATTGTCCCCTCCTACTTTTAATGTTTTTCGCGACGACGATCCTACCCACCCACATGATGATTCCCCCTGTCGAGGCGTCCTACTGGCGATCTACAACAGTCTTAACTCTTCTCCCATTACCATCTCTTCATCCTTTAAAATCGACTTTGTCGCTATAAAAATATCACTTCCCTTCAAGTCCCTTTACGTTTTATGTTGCTAGATCCTGCTAGCTCAACCTACCGAATCTTACCAACTTGTTGTCGATGCGATTGACTATTTAGTTGACCTGTCTGACTCTACTGACGATATCTTTATTTTCGGCGACTTTAATCTTAATCAGCTACAGTGGATTCCATCAGACGATCAATCGTTCTTCATCGCTTCAAATGCCAACTCAGCTAAGGAATGTCTCTTCTTAGATCGCTTAACAGACTCAAGTCTATGCCAAGTCAGTGGTGTATCCAACTATATGGGCAGGCAATTCGACCTTATTTTCAGAACAGATTCAATTAACTCCTCAGTCTCCCTTTGTCCCCTATCTCTCTCTACAATCGACAACTACCCCCCCCCCCAACTTTACGATTCCCTTTACCAGTGTTACCTTAATAATGCGCAAGTTAACCTTATAAATGACCCTAAGTCCTTTTACCAATTTGTTAACTACAAAAGAAAGTCTGATGGTTACCCTCCTTCCCTCTCTTTCAACAATAAGTCATCAACCGATCCACTCACCATTGCCAACCTATTTGCCAGCTTCTTTAAGCAATCCTTCACCAACGACTCCTTTGTACCAGATCCATCCTATTTTCGTTACCTACTGAACTTCTCCAATGGCCCACTTCTCTCTCACATCTTGGACCCCTCCTATATCGAATATAAATTACACCAACTCAATGACGAATTTACACCGGGTCCAGATGGCCTCCCTACCATATTTCTTAAAAAATGTTGTTCGTCCCTTTCCCTTGCCCTTTCTGATCTCTTTCGTCTATCCCTTTCACAAGGAGAATTTCCTCAGGTTTGGAAAACCTCCTTTATAACCCCGATCCACAAAAAAGGTTCACAGAACGAAATAACAAACTATCGTCCAATCGCTAAACTCTCCCATATACCCAAACTCCTCGAAAGTATTTTGTATGAAGCTTTAAGCTTCCAATGCAAATCACTTATTTCCCCTAGACAACATGGCTTCCTAAAGGGTAGGTCAACCACCACAAATCTCGTTGAATTCGTATCCTTTGCCATCTCTGCCGTAGAGAACGGCAACGAAGTCGATGTAGTTGCAACCGATTTTAGCAAAGCCTTCGATAAAATCTCTCATCGATTAATACTCTTCAAATTGTCTGCCCTCGGCTTTGAACCCATACTGTTAAAATGGATTTCCTCTTACCTCGAAAACCGCTTTTACAGTGTTCGCTTTAGGTCATCGCACTCCACTCCATTTTTGGCCACCTCTGGAGTTCCTCAAGGCCTCAAGGCAGCCATCTCGGTCCCCTCCTCTTTATATTAACCACAAATGATCTCGATAGGATCATCAAACACTCGTCCGTCTCCCTTTACGCCGACGATACCAGATTTCTCAAAACCATTTCCTCTCCCCATGACTCCTTCCTCCTTCAACAAGACCTTCATAGTTTTTCGATCTGGTGCCTCAAAAATTGTTTGGAACTTAATATCACCAAACGCCAATCCATAACCTTTTCACATAAGCGGCACAAATCTCCTCCCCGACTCTACTTTCTCCACAACCAACCTATCTCCTCCGTTGAATCTCTTCGCGACCTCGGCATTTTGTGTGATAGGGAACTCAACTTCCGTTTACATATGGATGGGATAATCCTTAAAGCCAACTCTGCACTAGGTTTTGTAAAACGATGGTCCAAAGAATTCACGAACCCATACGTGACCAGGTCCCTCTATATTACCTTTGTTCGTCCCCTTCTAGAGTACGCCAGTCAAGTATGGTCCCCATATCATCGCGTTCATATCTCGAGAATCGAAAGCATCCAGCGCCGTTTTCTTCGATTTGCTCTTGGAGGTTTGCCCTGGGATGATCCTTTTACTCTGCCCCCCTATCAAAACGGTCTCAACCTTATTAGCCTAAACACCCTTGAGGAACGCAGAGATGCAGCCGACTTTCTCTTCATTCATCGACTCCTTTCAGGTCACGTTGAATGCGCGTCCCTTCACAACTCCATTTTCCTCAACACTAACCCTTGTAATCTACGTACCCCTCGTCTCTTCTATCTCCCAACCCACCACACCACCTATGGCGCTAACGAACCAATCTCCCGTATGCTACGAAAAATTAATTCAAACCCTAGGGTCTTTGACTTCCACCGCACCACTTCCTACCTCAAATCCGTTCTCCTTCACCACTCTAGCCAACCTTAGTTTTAAGTTTTAGTATAAGTTTAATTTTAAGTTATAGCTTGTATTAAGCCGAATAAATGGGAGCTTTCGCCCCCACCAAAATTAAATTAAATTGCCATTTTCGTCTCAAAACGTTTCTCGTTTTTATTAAACTTAATATAGATCGTGGAAAGCGCTAAGGTTTTGGTTGTTGTGCAAGGGTAAATAGCCGATCCTTGTCCCAAATGTTGTTTTGTCTCCCCTAATGGGTAGTCTCCAGCCTTAAGTAGAGCTAAGGCATCCGCCCTATCCTTCCAGCTCCTAACCCCTTCACCTTTTGACCCGCCTTGTCTGTTGTGTCCGTTGTCGCTTTGGAGGAACGTATTTGCGAAAGGCACCTGTGAATTCTTCCAATCCCGGACTCCTGCCTTTACGCTCCTCGGAAGTGACAACTAGTAGGTCCACCCGGGCAAGACAGAGCCAGGCAAATGGTCTGGAACACTCTGCACATATAGCGGAAGGTCATATTATTTGGACCACACACCTAGAGCCAGATAGACAGTCTGGAACCCTCTGTGTAAATGAAACATCTACAACCCACACAAGTTGCCCAGAGGCAGGCGGAGTGTCTGCAACTCTCTGCAACACACACCACACAACACATCCAGAAAAACACAGGAGCAAACGAAACACAAGATAGAAACAAAAAAAAAACAAACAAAAAATTGTACAATGAAAAATAAAACATAATCAGTGTAAAGAGTGGGACGCTATCCGATGTTCCCCCCGCCCCCCCAAAAAAAAATCTGCACGGAAGCCCACCGGGTCCACCTTCCATAAGGGAATTTAATATGAGAAAATCTTCCTTCTTCCTTCGTCACTTTTCAAAAGCTTAACCTAAGATACCTAGAACCTGACTTGCTCCCCTTTTCATTTCGACTTACTTCAGGGATCAAATTCGGGGAAAGAAGGGGTTATTTGACCCCAAGACAATTACGGGGAAATGTTCACTCAGGCCAAAGAAAATTCCCAGAATTTGGAAATTTTCCTTAGAATCTGGGTAGTCAAAGTGGCACGCTTGAGTGTATGAAAGAGCGGTCTAGCAGTGCTCCAATCCATGGTTACACGCTCCAGCTAGGCAGCAGAGCGCTGTACACGTATACCAGACATTGGGCCCGCTAACAGAATAGATGTAATGCACGAATGTGTGGGTGAGTGACCAATGGTCTGAGTGGACATAAGTCGAATCAGGGCAGCCACTTTTTGGTTGACTACAACGCAATATAAAGGTTTACAAAAAAAAATCAGATCTAGGTGAAAGTGACGAAAAAAGAGTTTAGAGGAAAGAGAAATTAAACAGTAAAACAAAAGAAGAACATTGAAGTGGAAGGTCAAAGGAGAAGAGGACAGGATCAGGGAACAACAGCGAGAACTGGGAAGACGAGGAAAGAAGGATACCAGGCAAAGCTAAGTATTGTGTGGTGAGAGTTTGTAGTGAGATCCCGATAGGCTTTCGCCAACGTGAAAAAAAAAAACAAAAAAACGGGACACGCGACCCGCGACCCGCTAGAGAAAAAAAAAATTATTTTCAATCATTCGGGAAGACGGACGACAGCGGCCCACTCTTAAGCGGTTTCTACTACTTTAGTTTTAACTGCCACATTTTTCATTTCATTTTAAATGCATTTTTATTTTTATTAATTCATTTACACTTACAAGCTAGACAAAAAAATGCTTAAAAATTAGCTTAATTAACTTACAGATAATCTTATTCTAACTTACTGGCCCCATGCGGGCACTCTAGGTTAAACATAATACTTAAACTATGTTTTTCGACGTTTCGAACATTTATTATTATTTATATTTATATATTTATTTTAAACTAAAACTAAGAAAAATTTTTATTAGGCAATGGAAAAACTTAGTATATGGACTTATTGTTTTAACTGCCACTCGTCTTGATCCATAAACATTTTATACCGCTCAATTCCTTTGTTCATACAAAAAAAGTCTGATACATAAAGCACCCGTTATAAAGTTCGACTTTTGTTCTGTTTTCTTTATCGTTTTAAGGTTTCGCAATTGCCTGCTAAAAAGATTACGTTGCGCCTAGGGACACATTTGTGTATTCTTATTTTAAGAATTGCTACTTTCGTATATTTTTTCCTTTTTTTAACCATAAACCCACCCCCAGCTGAGCAGCTAAAAGTGGCAGCACTCAGCCTGCTGCCTGTTGCAAATTCCCCCTTTTGGTTTTTTTCGTTGTTGGCGTTGCAGTCCGCCATTACTAAATAACCACCACCTGTGTGGTTCGCGATAACTTCGTTGTTTTTTCTTTTGAATTTTGATAGCAGACCGGCTACCGAATAATAATAAAAATTAAAAAAATTGCAACAAACATAAAAAAGCTCAACAATGTTTATGTTTTTAGGAAAACGGATTGAATAAGACGGGAGAGGAAGTATGAACGGCTCGTTTAAGAGTACAAACCCGACTGATTCTAAAGATAATTTAATGCCGTTTAATATATGAAAATAGTTTCACCATAAAAGTACATTTGTCTACCACCGCTGCCTCGTACAAAGCGCTTTCTAGAGGCGCAAGTTTCGATCACTTTTCCGAGCAATTGGGGAGTATTACACGAACAATCGTTTGCTCCAAATCGTCAACTGTTGCTGGTTTATCAGCTGAAACTAATGACTTGACATAGCCCTACAGAAAATAATGCAATGGCGTCAAATCGCACGACCTTGGTGGCAAATTGCCTGGTCAATTTCTTGAAATGACTTTATTGCCAAATAGTGTTTTCAATAAAGCGATATTTTTGTTGGTAGTATGTGAACAAATAATTGTTGATCATCGCACATCTATTGACAGTAACTTGCAGTCCGACCTCATTTTTGAAGAAATAAGGACCGATGATGCTCGTATTACCGGCGTACAATCCGCGCCATACGGTATAATTTTCTAGATTCAATGGCATTTGGTGAGCTTCTTGAGGAGTTTCCGCGCACCAAATTGGCAATTCTGCTTGTTTACTTAGCTGTTTAACCAGAAATGAGTCTGAACTGAACAGAATCTTACGGTAGAAAACTTAGTCAACTCCCAGTTGATTTAAAGTCCAACCACTAAACACACGACGCAATAAATGATTGCGCGACTTTATCTCTTGTACCAATTGGATCTTATAACCCTTAAGACAAAGATCTTTACGCAGAATTTTCCAGATAGGCTAATTTGCTGCGAATGGAAACCAATCGATAAATTGGGATCCTATTCAATACAAGCTTCCACAGCCGCGATATTTCCTTCTGAACGCACTGTTCTTGTTGATGTGCTAGTATCCAACAGCGTGAATATGGTACACAATTTTTCAATAATACGATAGATAGCACGTTCAGACTGGCCGACGATTGTAATAAGATATCTAGGCAGATACATACATATAGACCCGTGAATTTTAGTCGATCTTGATTACTTTTTTAAAAAAATAATTCAGTCGATGTTTTTGAAACTTGGCGTATAGTTTATTTATATTTTTAACTATTACAAACAAAATTTTTTTTCTTAACATTTCAAAATGGCCGATTTACAGTCCAGTATTCTGTTGTTGATTGCCGTAGCTTCTTGCTTCTGTTGTATTGATCCGAAATGGGAAAAAATTTTCTGAGTGTTTATTAATTTATATTTTGTAGATGAACCAAAAAAAAATTAAAAAAAAAAAATCGGATTGAAACACTTTATAAAATTTTTGAATTTTAAGCCAAATTTTTCAACGGCTTTTGCTTATTTTTTTAGCCAATTTTTCAACATAAACGTTCATATAGAAACTAATATTATTAAAAAGACGTGTCCAAAATTTCAGAGCGATTGATCAAAACTTTCTGAGTTATCGCACACGCCGATTTGAAAAATATAGTTTTGAGAAAAATGCATTTAAAGTTTGTATATGAACGATCATTTGCAATTCTTACAACTTTTCCATGATGCCATTCATTAGATTTTGTTTTGAAAATAATTTGATCATTCAAACTCAAACATGGTGACACCCGTGACGTTTTATCATAATACTCTTGTTTCTCTTTTTTTCGTAGCTTTTTATCTATCGTTTTTTGAATTACTTCCCTATCAATTGTTTTAGTTTCAAACAGTTCAATTGATATTAGTAATTTGGTTTTAATTTGCCTAATGAAGAATAACTATGTTGGGGAAAATTTCATTAACTCCACCGGTGTTTCGTTATATTCCAAAATTCGATCTTAATAGTTATCAAATTTCTTGTCTTCATAGCACAGTTTAAGTATGTTTTTAGCTATTGCTACCCCTTTCGGACAGCCCATTACTCTGTGAATAACGTGGACTTGAATTTGATGTTTGCATCACTTGGAACCATTTCAAATTCGTAGAAACCAGACTATTATCACATTTTAGTTGCGTACCCCAAGCGATTAAATATTTTCAAATTTTCAATCGTAATTCAATAAGAAATCCAGAAGTTTTCCTTGATGTCTGCTTAACAACCAAGTATCCAGAATATGCATCACTATTGTATTCAAAAATATTGACAGCTATTCTATGAAATGGATACTCTGCATTTTTTTTACTCTTTTGTTAAGTTTCTTTTCAATTTATCACAAATCCTATGTAGATTTTTAACGCCCGTATTCATACCTGACCAATAATACTTCATACAAACTCTAGCTAACGTTTTGTCCCAAGTGTGACACATTCGTGTGTAACACATTTGCATATATAGTTTTGTAGTTCATTAGGACTTACCAGTTTATGGTTCTTAAACACCAATCCCATTATAAAATGAAGTTCATCTTTAAATATAGAAAATGATTTCCCAATTACATCTAGTTTATCATATTTTGTCAATTTTGTTTGAACGAATACTATTCGTAAATAATATATTGTACATATGAGTTATCTTTTGGAATGATTTCCAAATATTTTTTATAATCATCTTCTGATAAATATGACTGACGAGTAATACTTTGAATGACTGTAGCTAATTCATTGTTTCCTCAACTTCCTCAAGCTGTAGTCTTAACAAGCAACCAGCAACTAACATTTGTTTCCCTGGGGTACGAGTATAAACGATATCCATTTTAGGATATTTCAATAAACACATAAACATATTTTGTAATCGCAAAGTTCCTTTATCAACATCACGTTTATGTTGTATAACGTTTCCAACGGCTTGCGATAACTTTGAACTGTGAATTCTCTTCCATAGAGATAATAATGAAATATTTGATATGCAAAGAATACAGCTAACAATTCCTTTTCAATTTGTGACTATCTTTGCTTACTTTTGCTTCATGTGCGTGAAGCGAATGCCATAGGATGATAACCCCGCAAAAGAGCGCAGCCCTATCCTACATTTGATACATCTGTTTGTACAGTTATCTGCTTTTGGGGATTATAAGCTGATAAAAATTGTTCATTAGGAATCAACTTTCGTGAATTTAGAAATTCATGTTCATGCTTTTCATTCCACTCACATTTATTATTTTTCCATGTTAACTTACGTAATTTTGTAGACTTTTTAGTTAAATTGAAACTAAAGAAACACGATTAAATTTATACCTTCCAAATGGAGTCATAAAAGTGATTAGATCTGAATTTTTCTCATCCATGTGCCGAAACTCTATCAATTGAATATTGTTTTATCTTATAGTTGACTGCTAAAATCAGCCCGTGTCGAAATGAGAAGATGTTCCCTTTTAATATTTTGGTTTATCATACTATTTATATTTATTTGATCTAGACATATTCTTAAATCAGCGTTTACTCGTAAGAGTGGTAAGAGTTTTAAGGCGTGCTCGTTTATTTGAATACCTGTCAAAACCCTCATTTTCTTACCGTGTTCCTTAAAAGTTCTTAGAAAGAGTTAGATTTGGGATTTGAAGGCCTATTTCGAAAGTTTTCCAAAAAAAAATGGTATAAAAGATTACAAAAAAAAAATTCATCGGTTTAATTTTTTACGCTAAGGTTACAGTTGCTCAGAAACGCTATTTGAAATATTTTCATTTACAAACTAAGAATACGCAGACATTATTTATATTTACGAGTATGTGCAATGGAAGTTCAACTAGAGTGCGACAAGCAACCGACCACTTCCTAGTGAAGGAGTATTTGGAAATACGATTTGAAGGCTTCGAGAAACTAAATCAGTTTCAAATACACAACCGAATGCGGAAACTCCACATCCATACCACCATATACCTGTGTATTGTGATTTGGAGAAGAGACTTGAGTTTTCTGGAGTTGCTGGAGCGGAACTTGGATGACAACAAGTTTATTAGTAGAATTCTTTGAACGGACAAACCTCAATTTACAAAGATGTGATCACAAATTTTCATAATCTGCATACATTGGCTGCGGACAATCTACATACAAGGTGACATAAATCATTTCAACACAAATTCAGCGTCAATATGTGGGCAATTGTACTTGGAAACAAGTTAATCGGCCACTTCAAACTACCACCTAGGCTGAATTCTACAAACTATCTGGATTTTTTGCGAAATGATTTCCCAGGACTATGGGAGGACATTCCATTGATTCAACTAGCTTCATCATATTTTCAACAGGACGGTGCTTCACCCCACTGGTATTGCTAGACGAAAAGTACGGTGACCGTTGGATAGGAAGAAATGGACCAATTCACTGGCGCGCAACATCTCCTGACCTTACAGTATTGGATTTTTTTGTATGGGAGAGAATGAAAGAACTTGTTTATTCAATCGAAATAGCAACTTTAATTGAATTGGAAGAACGTATTCTCAAATCGTCAGCAAAAGTGAGGCAGCAATTAGCATCAATAAACATTCGCATTGAAATCCAAAAACGGGCTCTAGCATGCATACAAAACCAAGGAGGACGCTTTGAACACCTGTTATACTTAACTGGTTTAGTGCACACATAAAATAATGTTTTTAATTTCGCTTCAGAAAAATTGAATGAGTTCCAGTTCATACCCCCTCGCGCGCCACATGTCACAGGGCTTTGGGAAGCTGCAGTGAAGTACGCAAAGACGCTTTTGGGAAACAAGCAAATAGAGGAAGAAACCGGCAAAAATGGCTATAAAGAAGCCGATAAAACTCCCTGAAGCCATCAGTAGGGATGCCCGGCGAAGTTGGTAGCAGAGGTTGACGGTACCAGGACCATCATCCAAGTCTCGATGGCATAATGGTGCGATAAAAGTCTTCTGGTGGAAATAGTCAGCGGTAAGGAGAAATGGATGGCGACAATGGACCCCGGTGCCACGGCCTCAATCATCAGCAGTTGCAGCTTGCTACAGCTACAGGAGCAATGATTAAGGTACATAATGAAGTCCACATAAAAATACGGCCGGAATAACAATCTCTTACGTGTTACCGATGGCTGACATATGTGATGAGTGTATCATTGGTGCAGACACAAACCCTGAAATACAGAAACATGGAGATACCAGGGACCAAAGAACAATATGGTCCCTAGAAGGATACTAAATCCAAAGGCATTTAGTGTAAAGGTGAAAAAAGCGGAGGTAGTGAGAAAATGTGTACCTGTTTAGGCTATATCAATCCCAACGGAAACAAATCGTGCAACACCGGTCGCAACAGTTCAGAGCATAAAAATCAAGAAAAAAATTCTCAGCCTCTGTAATCTGGATCAGCGAATCCTGGCAGTGAAACTAATTGATGAGTACGCTGATATATTTGCTACACACGACGGAGAATATGGACGTACGAAACTTGTTCAACACCATATTGATACCTGAGACACCCGACTAATACATCAACCTGCAGGGCGTCTTCCACTGACATTGAAAACAGAAGTTACCGAAGTGGTGTCGAAGATGAAAGTTGAGTTGAAGAATCGCAGAGTCCATGGGCATGTCCAGTGGTCCTCGTGAAGAAGAAAGATGGCAGTACGAGGTTTTGTGTAGGCTACCGCCGTCTCAAAGATGTTATTAAAAAGGACAGCTACCCACTTGCGACAATCGATGTCACTTTGGATACGCTTTCTGGAGCGAAATGGTATCCACTCATGACTTAAAGAGCGGTTACTGGCAGATAAATTTTACGTATCGCGAAAACTGCGATACGTCCCCCATGCGGAATGCCCCCATCTTGGTTTACCCCACACCCGGAGTGGTTGCATATTACAGCAAGGTACTCTCCAGACCTGAAAGTAACTACTGCGTAATTTGGGGCGAGCTTCTGGCTTTAATTCTAGCTACGAAGCATTTCCAAAAGCACTTTTTGGACATTTTTCGGACAGACCACTCAGCTCTGAAATGACTACCTCAATTTAAGAATCGGGAGGGTCAAGTTGCGAGATGGATCGAGCAGTTGAAGGGTACGCCTTTGAAGTGCAACACCACAAGGGAAAACTCCACTAAATTGCTGATAATCTCTCAACAAAATTTGGATTCCCACCTATGGAGCCTAAGGAGGTGAATTACTACGTAAATGACTTGCGCAGCAGGATTCATAGATTGCATTAAAACACCCGAGAAAAGACGAAGCTGGCAAGTGACCGCATGAAGACTAGGTACGATATCAAGGTGAAATCTTCCGGCTTCAACGAAGGAGCCCTATGGCTGTATAATCCTCAGCGCAAGAAAAACAAATCACCAACATTGCAACAGGATTGGGTGTTAAATTGCCTTAATGACGTTGTCTACCGGATCCAGCGTGGGGACCAATGAAAATTGAAGGTGGTCCATTTGGACAAAATGTATCATTTGAACGGAATGACGAATGACGAAGTTGTTCCGGACGCTCAACCTTAGGGAAGGAGCAGTGTGATATCCTTTGAAAGTGAACAGCTCCTGCTACATTTCAATAGCAGACGATTTCCACCATTGGTGAATGGAGAATAGAATCGCATTTTCTAGCAAAATGGCAATTTGTATGGACCGCTGTATGGCACAGGTTGTTCTCGTCATAGAAGTATAAATATCAGCATCCCCAAAGTACGTAAGTTTAGTTCATCAGTTGAATTTGAAGCGTGAAGAGAAGTGATTAAGCGGTTTAAGTAAAAGATAAGAAAAGTATAAATTGAATTGTGAATTGTAATTGTATTGAATAAAGCAATTGTATTGAAAGGAACAAGTTCTATCATTTGTACTCGCACAAGCATTCTGCAATGACATAGAAGCGAGTGATCATTCCAAAAATAGAAAAAATAGAAATGAGTCAATTATGATCTCACCCTTGACAGTACTTGCGCGTTTCTTGATTGGGAGAATGATTCATTGCTGAAAATACCAGGTTGGCAGTAATTACTACCAGCTCCGGTATCGACGAGAATTCTCATTTATTAATCTTCGTATGTGGAGAAATCCCATATTTTTTCTAAAAAATGTTCATTGTTTTCGTTTTTTACCGGAGGTGGCTGTATTGAGCGCTTACTACGTAGCTCTCGCTCTCTTTTGAATACAGGCCTAGTATTATTATTATACGTCTTATCATTTGGCTTTTGCCAACGTTGATTGTTATTATTTCACTGATTATTATTATAGTTGTTGTTTTTCGGGTTTGTTTTGATTGGATTTGGGTTATTCTGATAAATTGGCTTGAAACGTTGCAATCCGAACTACCGAGAAGCATGGGTTCGAATCTTTGGGGCGGTTGGCGGTAATCGCCCTGTACAGTAGCATGTACAATATTTACTGGTTAGTTCTCATCCTGCCTGTTATGCGTGTTTTTAGTGAATCTAAGAGTATTATTATTATGATTTGCCCTATTGTATTCTCTATTAGAAGAGAGGCTTAGAGCGTTTTTTCTATTTATATTATTTAATTCGTTTGCAATAGCAAAGCTGGATCTATAGGTCGTTATTGTTTTGTTAGTAAGAAGCGTTAGCTACTGGTTAACTTGATTATAAAAATCTATTAATGAGGATAATCACAGTCGCAATACGCTCAATTCCTGCTCGTTGATGTGTACACGCCGTTTATCGACGTACATACGAGGGGCGTTCAACATATTCTCGATATCGGGGTGAAGCTGTGGTTGCGTATATAAATTGACTTATTTATCAAGCAATACTATTATTTTAGTGCATTCATGTAAAATTTCATATAAATGTGATTATTAATTCGCGTTTTATCTCTAGTTAAACAGAATCATAATGACAACTGAGACGATGATGGTGAAAATTGAGCATCGCGCTGTAATTAAATTTCTCACTAAGCAAGGAAAAAGTCAAAAAAACTATTTATGAAGAGATGGTGGCTGTTTACCAGGGTTGCGCACCTTCATTATCAACCGTGCAAAAGTGGTCAAGTGAGTTCAAGAGAGGCAGAGAGAGCATTGAAGACGACCCCCGCTCCGGCGCCCCGGCTACTGCTTGTACGAAAAACTTGTTCTTGAGGATGCCCGAATAAAGGTGAAAATAATGGCAGAGATCACCAAGCTTTCAATTGGTACCATTCACACCATTCTTCATGACCATCTTAACCTTTCAAAGGTCAGTGCAAGGTGGGTGCCACGAATGCTACAGCGCCTCAGAAAAAAGTGAGAATCGCATGCTGTGGAAAGCTTTGGAGATGTGTAGTGAGAACGCGGACGGTGTTATGGATCGAATTGTTACTGGGGACGAAACATGGGTCCACCACTATGACCCTGAAAGCAAACAAGAGACCCCCCGAAGAAGTTCAAAGTCACTCCGTCTGCCGGGAAGCTCATGGCCACAGTTTTTTGGGACTCAAAGGGAATCTTGCTCATTGAGTACAAAAAAAAAGGTGAAACCATCAACGCCACATCCTACGCTTCCACTTTGCATAATTTGCGGGAGGAAATTAAAAAGAAAAGACGGGGTAAACTCGCAGCGGGTGTGTTGCTTCTTCATGACAACGCTCCTGTTCACACGGCGCGAGTTTCCAAGGCTGCTGCGCGAGATTGTGGTTTCGAAGAAATCCAGCACCCACCCTATAGTCCAGACCTTGCCCCTAGTGATTATTTCCTGTTTCCGGATTTGAAAAAATGTCTTCGTGGAAAAAGATTTTCGGATGATGAAGAGCTCAAGTCGGCAATAAATGGGTATTTTGCAGAGAAAGAGGAAATTTATTTTTTTGAGGGTTTAAAAAAGCTTATCTCAAGATGTAACAAATGCATTGATGTTAGGGGAGATTATATTGAAAAATAAAAACAATTTAAATTGAATTCGCATTTTCCTTCATATCGATACCGAGAATATATTGAGCGCCCCTCGTAAAATCTAATCGGGCGATTATTGCCCGATTGAGAACAGTACATTCTTTGTGACCTTGTTCCTGGATATAGTCAGAGCTGCCAAATATTTGGAGCTTCCGATGGTCTATGGGCAATTGAATTCTTTGCAGCTTCACGCCAATTAACGTTTGTTCACCACTGAATTCGGGAAGTGATCCTATCCCGTCTAGTGCTTCTGAGCAAGCAATTCATGGATCTATTTTCTGTGTTTTGAATTCAGTAACTGTACTAGAAATATTGTACTGTTAGCACTTACTAAATTTTTTAATTCTGTCATTCTTTGTTGGTTTCAAAATTCGTGGTCGAGAACGTGCTAGTAGATTGTTGATCCCTTCTTAGTTCATTCTGTTTCTTGTTAATTTAATTTCTTTAAATGGGTTGATTAATGATTCTATACTTTGGTGTATGGTATTTGATTTGACAGATTTCACTTTTTCTTTTTCCGTAAATAAAGTACATACTTAGATAATGATTTAAATTTAATTTTCCCACGAATAATTTCTCCTTTGGTGATTTTTCAGGATATTTTTCAGGTTTTTAAGACTGGAAATAGTTCTGGATACTGGATCCTGTAGAATTAGCTTAGATGTCTTTACTCTTTTTAGTGCAATTTTCTTTTATTTACTCGTATGTAGAATAATTTGGCGGTTGTTTGGCTGGGAATACACAATTCACTTTTTATTTCAATTATACGGGGCGGGATGCCTCGCCTGAGCTCCCGGTTAACTAATAAGCGTTTTATTAAAAAAACCTTTATTCAAATTTTTAATTCTGATAAAATATAATATATGGTCTGCAACTAGTGTGAGAAGTCTGGTTTGCTGGTCTTTTATACTCTGGATATGGTAGATAAGAAGGTCGAGGGATGGCAGTACTTTCGGGTTTGTTTGTTTGTTGCCGATAAGATGGTCGAAGGATGACGTCACTTTCGGATAAGGTTTTTCGTTGTTCTGATCGCACCGTGTCGTAATCGGGAACGTGACCACGTGATGTTTGCATGTAAATAATTTCGAAGGATGTGGGTTTGTTGATAACTGCTTCGTGTTAGCTTATATGTATATAGATACATAGGTACTTATAACAATTATGTATTCAACAACACGTTTGAAAAATACCTTCTTTTGCGTTGCTGGAACACTTGCATTCAGATTTTCTATCACGATTAATTTGGATGGATTCCAGCGATAAGGCGTGCAATCTCTTTTTTAAAGGCTTGAGTTTGGTGAGACAACCTCTGGACTTAAAAAATCTCGGAAGAAATAGCTACCTCTGGTATGAAACCCGCATAGCTCTTTAATGTCTTTGAATTGTGGAATCATTTTAGCTTTGCATTTTTCTTAAACATTGAAATTTTCTTACGACGTTCCGGTCACACCCTCTCAAAGTAAAGTTAACACTGGAAAGATCCGCGTTAAGTGTTTAACGAAATGACAAGAGTAGTACTCAATCAATTAAGTGTGGCCCTTTTTGTTTCAAACATTTTAAACTTTATTTGTTATGAGAGTCGAGCATCCGGGCTTAACATACGCGTCAAATAAAACATAACAAATACAAATATATGGTATTTGGTACTAGTAAGTCTACAAAGTGTCAAGGTGCAGAGTTGACCCCCGACGAATGCACACATGACATCAGTGCATTCGTATAAGTCCACTGTTCACACAGTTTTATGCAAAAAAAGAAAAAAAGCGGCACTTTTCTGATCTAACCTACGCGCTAGTTAAGATTCACGTTGGGCCCTGAAAGAAAAAAAAACAATCTTTAATTCTTTATAAGGTCAAAGGAACACCACATGTTCGAGTTCACACGGGAAATTGCAAGTACTCGTACCATAATACATATCTTGCATATGCAAGCCACATACCGGAGATGACACTTGAGTTAACAAACATGATTTTGCTGATTATGCGTCTGGATACAGAAAGGTGAAGTTACATTTAAGTTTATAGAAATTGTTAGTTTAGTTCCGTGACAGTGAAACGGTAAGGTTTAATAAATAAAAAGTTTTTTTTTTACTTTAAAGTACTCAAAATAATTTAATTGGTGCCCACTGTGGGGTCCAATGCAGTGAACGTACAAAAAATACGCGAATAATTGACCTCAAGTAACTCAAAAAAATTGTTCGTGTAGGTACTTGCGGAGGTAAAAGACCTCAAGTAGTTCGCGATCTGCCGACAAAAAGAAAAGTAGTAGAACGAAAAGGAGGAATACCGACTCCACCAGCATGGGATGTCCGCCGTACTGACATTCGTGTAAGCATAGTTTTAAGATAAGAATGACATTTTAAAGAAGACAAGTAACGTAAGTATTATATTTGATTATCTAGTTAAGAAGTAATTAAAAAAAAAACTGATATTAGAGCGACCTAATTAATTACCTAGTTAATAATTAAATTTAAAAGGAAAAGAGAAAAAAAACCTCTATTGAGAAAAGTGACCTAACTGATTGATTAAATTTTAAAGAAAAGTGACTATATCAATTGATTGCCTATATATTCTCTAAGCCTAGTAAAGTTTTATTATTTTTGTTTTAAGAAGAAATCCTGAGTAAAATTAAGAGCTCGTGACTCAACTAATAAACTAAAAATACGACTTCCTAAACCTTTGCCTGAATAGTGTATATTCGTTTTTAAAAGTGTATATATATTTTTTGCATAAAATTCCTAAACAAAAAAGTCCCCGCTTTAGAATGAATCCACCAGTTTTATACCCCCAAAACCTTCTATCTATTCGGGAAATCGTCCCGTAAGTCCCAATCCTAATCCTAATCCAAACCAACCCAATACGTCACAATGTTCTTCGATATATGTTTCCCCAAAATTTGAAGCGCTAATAAAAAGTATCGTAGCTAGAGTGTTCAAAAACTAGTGTTGGGACATTGTGCAGTCAGTAATAAACCCTAATGTGAAATTTTACAAAGGAGCAGAGCAGGAAATCAACCCAAGATTCTTAGGGAATTTAGGAGAGTTAGAGAAAATACCCGATGTGGTAAGGAGACTTCGTGAATTCTCAGGAATTCCTGGCGTATTCAGCTTATGGAGGAAAAGTATTAGGAGAATCCTCACCATTTACGAATCTCTCAATGGGACTCCTAAATATTTCGCTAGAACAATATTACCAGGCAGTGTAATCTCGCCTCACGCAAATACTAAACAAAATCTCTATTATGGACGTGCCACCAAATGTAATGCATTTGTTGACTGAAACATATAGAGGAAAGGCGTTAGACAGCTTTATAAGATGTCTAAGAGGTGAACTATCACTCTTTTTAGGTATAAGGGATACCGCAGATTTACCGCAGGCCCTACATTTATGCCAAAAACTCGAAAACAAATAGGGTGCAACACGCAACCCATAATTGTAACGCACCCAGATTATCAAATTATCTCCTAGTAAACAATACTCGCAACAACAGTTTCATCATTTAGCATATTTGCCACAGATACAAAAAATGCATACTCCAAATGCACAATTCCATATTGCCCAGCCTAATAACCAACCCAATCACCAATCGAACCCTCGTCAAATAATCCCAACCAACTCTCAGTTCCCCAACTTTACATTACAAAACTCAAGTTACTTCTGCACCAAATCCACCTCCAAGAGGAGACACCACTACAATAAGGACAAACAACATCAACTACAGTAACAGACCTCAAGGAAAGAATTAACCACCGGCTCCTAAACGGCAAACGGACCTTCCGCAACAAAATGTTCCACCAAACAAAATGCAGAGGAATTATCACGTAGATACTTCCGCACCCGATCTGACGAATAATGCTGTGACTTTGGAAGCGTACAACGCTATGATCGAACAAATGTCGAACCAGACATTAAACGATAATTTCCTACCAAGACGCCACCCCAATTGATTTTGCAGACTTTGCCTTATTTCGAGTGCAAGACGAAGGACAATAGAATTCTCAAATTTTTAACAGATATAAGCTAGAACAAAAATTATTTATAGTCAAGTCTCGTAAAAAATCCTATTCCTAACAACAAAAATTTTATTGAAAATTCAGTAGCCGGTAACATAGAAATTAAATATCACACTTTACTCAATCTTTTCGGATTAGAAACAAACACTTAATTTTTCCTCACGCCAAATTTAAATTCATTTCATTTCATTTCGTGGCATGCTAGGCCACGACAGCCTAAAGGAGCTAGCCGCCGTAATTTTTACTAACTAAAATTACATGCTTCTAAAGAATGGCCTGAAGATTCGCTTAAAGCAAATTTTTTATTTTTTATTTTTTTAAAAGAACTTTAAAAGAACAGCATGTGTTAAGTTTTTTGGAAAATGGGATAGAGAGAGGAAAAAAGATGTTTGGGCTCAGTGGTTATTTCGCTCCATGGGTTGCATCTAACATTTAATGGAGAGACTAAATTCTTAGCGGAAGTTGACTTGATGCTGATTTCTAGTCAACTACTCATCTTACTTGATTATAGTTAACTGAAAAAATGGATGATATTTCTTTCGTGCGAGGCTGGGATTCGAACACCGAACCTTCCGATTTGGAAGCCAGTCCACTACCACTCGAGCCGAGGCAATTAATCTCATTAGGATAAGAACAGAATATCAGAAAACAAATCTTAAATCACTGACAGACTCATATTCTAACTTGTTTACAATTTTACAACTATCGTTAAGGAAGAATTCGGACAACCACGGAAGAAACAAATCATTCCAAATATTACCCATATCCGATGCAACTCAAAACTGAAATCGACAATCAAATCAGTCAATTGATGAATGATGGCATTATCAGACCATTACGGTTCCCGTACAATGCACCAGTTTGGATTGTACCAACAAAGGCTGACTCTTCAGGTGAAAAAAAAAATAGAATGGTAATAGATTATTTACATAGAAAACCCAATTCCATAACTATTCCTGATCGTTACCCTATCCCCGAGATAAATAAAGTTTTATGCCAACTAGAGAAAAATAAGTAGTTTTCTGTATTGGATCTCAAAAGTCGATCCCAACAAATCCCTCTTCGTCAACAACGGGAAATACGAATTCGTAAGACTCCCGTTCAGACTTAAAAATGTTACAACGATTTTTCGAGCACATCGGGAAAATATGCTATGACTATATAGATGACATGCAATAATTGTCTTCGTTAAAGAAGACTTTGAAACTCATTTCCGAAACCTAGCAAAAATTTTCGATACATTACAAAGAGAAAACCTCAAGATACAGTTAAAAAAATGTGATTTTTTGAAATCAGAATTCCTTGGTTTCATAATTTCTGCCAGTGAAATTAAAACAAACCCCAGCAAAGTTGAAGCAATTGTTAGATTTCCGATTCCAAATACCTTAAAAGATTTACGTTCTTTCCTTTTTCTGTCGGGTTTTTATCAAAGATCCATCAAGGACTATGCAAAGTTTGCAAAACCCCTGACATCACTTTTAAGGGGGAAGGGTAGGCGTCGTCCGCAGCAGCTTCAAGTAGAAAAATCATGCACTTGACCAGCGAGACATTAGGAGCATTTAACAAGATTAAAATTTCATTGCATGGCACAGGGAGCTGAATAAACCGATAACTTTCATATCGCGCACCCTCAGCAAAACTGAAGAACACTACGCCGCCAATGAAAAAGAAATGCTGGCCGTGTGGGCCCTGAATTCGCAGGAAATCTAGATCCCCACGGCTTAGAAATGTTAACCAATAAAATGAATAATGTATTAACCAATAACAATAATCATTTTATTATACAATAAATAGATTAACTTTAGAAAAAAATAAATGCGATAACCAGCGCAACTAATCATATATTAAAAATATCTAAAAAAAAGGAAAATGTTCAAAACCACTTAGTATTAAAAATAAAATACCAATTAACACTCAAGTGGGTATGAATACACTTATAATGCCACAGCATATGTTAAGTTTTTTTGTAAAGTGGTTTAGAGAGAGAAAGAAAGATATTTGGGCTAAGGGGTTATTTCGCTCCATGGGTGGTATGCAACATTTAATGGGGCGACTAAATTCTTAGCGGAAGTTGACTTGACGTTGATTTCTATTCAACTAATCGTCTTACTTGATTATCGTTAACTGAAAAAATTTATGATATTTCTTTCGGGCGAGGCTGGGATTCGAACAACGAACCTTCCGATTTAGAGTCGCGGTCACCCACATGCAATTTATTGGGCTAAACTCAATGTAATAAATTCATTTATATTATCAAATAATGAACTAAATGTAACCGAAATTATTCCATACTTTAATTCCGATGAACCGCTATAATTTGCTGATGTAAGGATAGCAACTAAGAATAAAAATATAGTATATATTTGCTAACAACTGAAGCCAAAACTTGTAACTTGTTAATAAGTAAAGCTGTTAAACAAAATGGTAAAATAAGTAAAATTCAATTTGAATCTGTTTTATATTGTCAAAACAAAATATATGGAATACTGACTCGAAGACATCCACAAATTCCTAAAGTCAAAGTCATCGAACGAGGACGTCCGATCTTAAAAGCGGAGGAGTTACGCTAAAGCACATGATCACACCAATCTCATGATCGAGTTCCCATGGGAAATTGCAAGTACTCGTAGCATAACATCTTGTACATGCAGCTACATGCCGGAGATAACACCTGACTTAACAAACATGATTTTGCTGATTAGGCGTCTGGGTACAGAAATGCGAAGTTACATTTAAATTTATAGAAATTGTTAGTTGACTGACTTACTGGAGGTGAAAAGGTAAAGTTTAATAAATAAAAAAGTTTTTTTTTAACTTAAATGTGAAGTTTGGGTGGATTGACCGCGAGTTGCGGAATTGCATATGGTACTCCCCCCCGGTTTGCGTAAGAATCTCCTGAATCTTATTTTCAGTTATTTTCACATTATACGATTATGCAGTGATGAGTAGAAATGATTGTTACAATAACTAAAACTATTACATTGCGTAAGCTTAAACCATAAAATATATTTTTGAGCAATATAATTCTTTTATTTCTTTAATATTTTTAAAATTACTGGATACAGCATCATTAAATTTGCCAAAAATGGCTTTGCTGCTACTATCGGGATAAAAGTATTTATCTTGGAATGTTTTTGTTTATTTTCGAATGACTCATTAAGCAAGTTTGTTTGACAGTGGTAAAGGTTAAGAAGGTAGTTTTCATTAAGCACAATTTTTCTCTTCGTTACAATTTTGCTTAAGTACATTTTTATTTTTTTTTTAATTACAATGGCTGTCTCATCTATACGATAAATTTGAGGCACATTATTATATCTTAGTTTACAATTTTTTGTTACAATACAGTGTTTACTTAGTTTTAAATAGTTTAATGTAACATCTGGTTGATAAATGTAAGTCTTATTTTTTATTTCTACAATACAATCTTCTTTACTAACTATTTCAAAATTTTCCTTATATGGTAATGGAGTTAGTAATCATTTCTCGACTGATATATAGTTTCTTGGAACTTTTATTGCAATTACAATACAATGAAATTATTTCGGTGTTCAGTAACTCCTACTTTTAACAATATTAGTTTATAGAAATCAATCTTGTATTCGTTTATTTCTTCAGTTTTGAGAATACTTGGGTGGACTATATTATGTTTTGCTGATATAATGTCATTTTGTATTTAATTAACCTTATTTTCTATAAAACCGATTTTTGTGATCTGATCTAAGAATAGCTGTTGTTCTAAAACATTATTTATAACGATATCTACTTGTATGTGTCTAGGATCTTTTGTCTATAGTTGATTAAAGCTGCTTTTAAGAAGCCCTCGAAATGCGGAATTTGGATTTGAGGTAACGAAAGCTCATTACTAGAAACAACTGTGGATTCACTTTCTACATTCTTCTCCTTAATTTCTGGCTTGGCGTTGTCGATAGCATCGACCAATTCTCCTCGGTAAGTGAAATATGTTTCTTGTAACAGATCCAAAATTTCATCAAAATCTTCCTCTTCCAGACCTTTCTTGAAGACCAAACGCGTTCCTGAAGTTTTCTTCTAGAATAAGACGACCTGAAAGAAAGCTGGCTGTACGACGTGATACTCCAGTCTTTTTGAAGTTGGAGTGGTCACGAAGAATCTGTTCCAGTACTGCACCTGATCTGCAGTCGTTGACAATTTCGACATTTTTTCAAGGTTTTTATTTGTAAATTAATTAACCAATATATGTACGTATAGAGTATTCATTAGTATTTATTAGATACAGTTTTTATTATTAAATGATATTAATTAATTAATATTTTATTTCAGCAACATGTGACCTTTGGTCAGCTTTGCCCAGCTGGTGACAATGGAGGTTAAAGTTGATAATACATTAATAATGAATTTTAATTGAATTGAATATTAATGAATTTTTGCACGGCGCGGGAAATGCGATTTATGCACAAATACCGAAAGAGTCTTTAAAGTGGACAAGATAAGGGGCATGACACTGACCACGAGAGAATATATGTACGTATTTGGTCAGTAGGTTTATATATGTATATATATACTTGCGCTTTGCACTTGCACTGTGTTCTTGCACTTGCACTTTTTATTTTATTTTAAAAATGTTTAATGTTTTGTGTAGTATATTGTACAATACAAACATATATCAATATTCGGCACGAAAAAGACCAAATCGTTTTTTATATGTATACATATATATGATTATGCGCTTGCACTTTGAACTTGAATTTTTATTATTAGAGTTATATGGAGAGAATAGAGTAAGTGCGGCAAATATGGCCTACCTTAACATTTTTTGAAATAAAACCATAAAATTAAGTCGAATTAATTTATTTGTTTTTCAATCAGTCTTACAAATTATTAAGCTTTCAGTCTTTAGTAACTCGAATAATAAAATAAAAAAAAAATACAAAAAAATATAAATGAAAAATTAAAGGAACTTCATATTTTAGTTTGTAAAAAAATTGTGGCTAAATTGGTGTTAAATATGGGCTAGGGTGGGCCAAATCTAACACAATGGTTTTTGAGAAAAGTGGGTTTAGCTACAGCAAAATTCAGATATGAAATATTGTTGCTCGTTGCCAGTACATTCCTTATGAGCCCAGATTCTGCATACAACACATTGTACCCAAGCGTCACCTTGCTTCTCGTCAGAGAACAGGCCAGTGCAACAGATGCATGTATGTAGTATCCGTCTGGTTACTTCTATCAGGACTTGGGTCTGAACAGTCGTCTGGAATGAAGTAATCCTCATTTTCTGATGACGAGGGCTGGGTTTTGCGATAGCTCTCTTTTTTATTACCATGCTTTGTTCATTATTTTCGTTAAACCTTAAATTTGTAGGAACCATCTGAAATTAAAAATAGTGCAAAAAGACGTTAACAGTATTGGATTAAAGCCTAAATATATAAGATACATGTATGTTTCTACCATTTTTTTTGAAACCATATGATTGTTCTTCTTTAACTCTTTTTCATCTCTTTTTTTGATGGATTCTTCTAAAGCTAGCTTGTGCGGAGATGATGAAATCAGCTCCGATTTTCCTCGTTTTCTTCCACGAGTTGAAGATTTTTTTACTCGAACAGGGATAGGAGAAATTTGATGTGGATTTATCAGAGTAGGTTGTGAATGTTTATTCCACTCATCTTGCGTAGACTGCGTCATCTCTCCATTATTTTCACGTCCATCAGCAGGAGCAGGATATTCCATGTTAGATAAAGGTATTTCATCTTCCTCTGCTGCTAGAAAATTGTGGTCTTGGAACACATTCCTATCAAAAGGACGTATCCCTGTGGACGAAAAGCCTTTCAGAGCAATTTCTGCGGTTTGAGCTTAGAAAAGGGCTCGACCGAATAGCTCAATTATAATATCATACTGTGTTAGAGCTTTCGTGTTGTTTATGGCCTAGCGCCTAATTTCTTCAGCCAAATACTTTTTGAGAGGTCCCATGAAAGTCTTATCTAAGGGTTGAATTTTGTGACTTGAATGCGGAGGTATGGATAGAATATGAACATTATTTTTTGTTCGAGCCAGGTCTATAAGTTCTACATATATTTCTGGTGTGGATTGTGTCTCTTTCGCGGAAAAATGAACATAAGAAGCACAAATGACCTTCCTGCACTCATGCACAAAATCGACCCCCTTTCAGCAGATGTTAATGCTCTCACCTTTTTTCGACCTTCCAAAGCCAATACCTTTGGCATTTTGGCTGGAACTGCTGAAATCCCCGTCTCATTCACATTAAAAATAGGGTTGGGGGTAAAATGGTACTTGGTCATGAGCATTTCTAAATTGTCAAAAAAAATTGCTGCGTTTTGTTTCGAAAATCCAGAAGCACGGGCTAAAGACGTTCCAGTCGGCTGGCGAAATAACGGCGATGGACTAGAGATTGCTCGAGTTCTCTAGGAAAAATGGTACTCCTGCCTAGTTTGGCACTTATCACTTCCTCCAAAGACTTATCCTTTAATGCCACTAAACGCCTCAGCGTGGTTCACGGGACATTGAACATTTTTGCTGCCTTTAAAAAGCCCATCTCTTTGAGGTTTATGGCAGTGATTGCTTTCATCATATCAACCTCGGCACACGTTTGTCGTTGTTTTGAAGCCATGTTTCCTACAGAATTAAATAAAAACAAAACGATAAATTGCAATGAAGGTCATGTGTTAAATATGGACTACTAGGTCATATTTAAAACACATGGGGCAGACACCGTATTTTTATTACTAATTTTCAATTTAAACACAGTTCATAAACTTTTGTTAAAACTCTAATCTTAGAAAGACACTATCAAATTTACAAATATTAACTGTGAAAACACTTAACAAAACTCACCAAAAATTTACTAAAAAAACGTAAGAAAACAGTTACACTCAATATTTTGTACGTCCGTAGCGCCAGGCCAATCACGATTGATTGAGCCAAAACCGGTTTGAATGTGCTTTTAACTGCGTGCGCTTGTGTATTGAGGAAATATTATGATAGGCTATATTACCCACGTGGGCCATATTTGCCGACCTTACTCTACTATTCGGCTCGTAAGGACTAAATGTTGGGGTATGTAGGGTTTTTACTTTTGATTAGATATATGTGGGGTAAAATACGGGTCGAAAAATGCGGTTAAATAAAAACGCGTCTTTTTTGTTCAGGTGTAACAGCAAAGAGAGTGCAAATTTATTCATCCGGAAATTACATCAATTTTAACCTTTAACTGTCATTCAATTATAGTACAAATCTTATGTTACGTTTTCTTTGTTTACATTTAAGTACAATAGATTAAGTTGTAATATTTTAAATTAAGTTGTAATTTTAATTGGGCTAAAGAAAATAGTTATATACATATATAAATTCAAATGGATATTGTATTTTGGAACAGTATGGTTTCATTAAAATGTTGGTTAATTTTCATTTGATTATTTATTGTATGAATTGAGTTGTGTGTGTTTTTTTGAAAGTTTCAAGATGATTGAAAATAAGCTGTCCATCAGTGTTATCCATATTCGAAAAGCCATTTTTCTGCATTTCCCACTATATTCAGTAAACCTCTTTTCTGTTTTGCTGTTCCTCTAGGCGGTATTGAGTTAAATTTAGCTATTAATTTTTCATTCTTTGATGAACCCAATCACTTTGCTTTTAATCTGTATATGCCTCAGGTTAGTTTTAAGTGTGCCTTTCTACTCCTGAATTGCCTGTATGGCTATTTGGTTTATTCCAATGGATTTCGACGTTATTTTCCGTCAAAAACTATATGATTTTTCGTGACTTAGATTCGTTGTCTGTAATAATTCTATTGGACTTTCCCAACTTACAAAAATGTTCAATCAAAATTTCCTCTTTCTCTTTCTGCTCTTTCTGACGTTAATTGTATAAGCTACTGCAAATTTAGTTAGTTTATCAATAATTGTAATAAAAAATTTGTCTAGTTTGTGAAATTTGGTATATGTAAGTGAATGATTTCGTTTTTGCGCATTGGAGTTTCTGTGATATGAAACTTTGGTACCAATATGGTTTCTTATCATATTTTATCTTCTGACATTTTTTTTACAATTATTAATGGTTAACTGTATTTGTTCATGAAGTTTATGAAAATATATTTTGTTCTTAAGTTTGTAATACGTTTCGTTAATGCCGCTGCGCATTGATTCGTTTGTGTGCCTCCGCCTCGATTTGGATTTGGGCAGCCCTCTGTAAATACTTAATGAATCTGACACTTCTATCATGTGAGAATAGCTGTACAATTACGTTTTGGACTATGTCGTAGTCATGGTCCTCAACCTCTGAATACAAACCTACCATTTCTTTCTTAGTAAATCCAATTAATACATCTTTGATCTTATTTACTCCTTCAAGTGGGTTTAGGGATATTGTTCTCGTTTTATGCACTCCTAATATCTCCATTTCTTTGTTAACATTGTATGTTAATATATGATAAGTTGCGTTTTGTACTTGTTGACGATTTCTTCTTTAATACCTATGGGATCTAGTTGGTTTTCTTCGACTGAATGCATGGTATCTGTTAATTCCATGATTGATTCCGTGTCTTGGGTGTATTTTCTAGTCTGCTTAGGAAGTGTGTAACCTTATTGTCTTTTCCTTTTAGATATTCTATATCGAAGTTATGTTCTTGTAGTTTCGCTGCGAAAATTGCTTACCTTTATATTTATTATGTAAATACTTAATGTAAAGATATGGACAGAAACAATTAACTGATAAAAATCGATCTGTGACAGACACTATAATTCTTTTGGTGGTTGTTTGAAGTTCTTGATACAAAGCAAACTGGCTGTCCATTTTGTGATAGAACGGCACCAATTGCAATGGCGTGATTGCTGGGGTCCGTTGTTAAGATAAATGGTTTGTCATATTCTGGGAATCTTAAGATAGGATGCGCCGTAATTAAGGATTTTAAGTTGTCAAATACCGATATTATATTGTGGGTTATTTATGTTTATTTTCTTCTCTTTATTTAGGTATTTTATCATAGGTTATGCTACCTTAGTATAAACTTTAATAAACTTATGGTAGTATCCTGTCATACTTTGGAATGCCTTGAGTTGTTTTACAGTTATCGGTAAGCTTAAATTTTCCATATCTCAAATTTTGTAGGGGTTTGGTTTTATCCTCTCTTTTGCTAAAATTTAGTAGTATTATGGTTCATGCAACTGCATTTGTCATCCTGAATTTTTAAATTGTGGTCTTACAATTTCCTAAATACTTTATCCAATGATTCTAAGTATTCTTCTAGATTTTAGAGAATATTAAAATATCATCTACATAGATATACAACGCAAATTTTGTTTATATATTCACGAAGGATATTGTTCATCATTCTTTGCAACGTGGCAGGTGCGTTCTTAAGTTCAAGTTAAGCCTCATGGTGTTACGAAAGCTGGTTTTTGAATATCCTGTTCTGCTACCAGAATTTGCTGATAGCTCTTAACTAAATCTAAGCTGCTAAAATATTGAGCTTTACCCAATTTTTCCAAAATACCATCTATGTTTGAAGGGTGTGTAATGTAACTTGATTTCGTTTTCTATATCTAATGAAATTCTATACTTTTATTCTCCAGAATTGTATCTATACAGTTTCGAGTTAATTTGTTCCTCTGTTGTGGTTTTTATTTCATGAAACACTGTGTTCCTTTTTGTCAATTGGTCTCCTTCTCTAAATATAAGTATTTCATATTTATTAAGCTGTGTTTCAATAGATTGCGTTTTGGTTCCTTTAAGACGATTTGTCTGAATGTTTATAACTTCACTTGCTTCTAGCATGTTCACTTCGTTTAGTAATTTGGCTAAGAATGGAAGACGAACATCATTCATCAATACAATTTCTTGGTTCTGCATGTCTGTTGTTTTAGCATGTTGCTCTATCTAATCCATTCCGATTAGAAAATCGTATGGTTTGTTCAATTGTTCAATCTTATTTTTGCCCATCTCACTATAGCATTGTCAGACATTTTAAGTTGCTCTGGACATTTGGTTTTAACTTGTTCATTCACTAGACCTTGACTAGTGTTGATTTTTACAGAATTTTCCGCGATCCTCTTGTATAATTCTTGTGGTATTCAATTTGAATTTAGAAGGCTGATTGTAGACCCTGTATCAATGAAAGCTACAAAACCATTGCTTTCTATAGTAATTTGGGTAAATATTTGTTTTGCTATCCGAGGTTAGTTGATAAAAAGCTCATTTTCTATCTGATTAACTTCTTCTTTTTTACTGTCTTAGGCTCTACCCTGCTCTGTTGTGCCCTGAGTTTCTATTGTTGTTATTTTGACCTCTAAATTGATTCGACTGAGTATTTGGTTCTGATTGCCCTGTATCAATGTGTCTAAATTGTCCTTATTGTTGCGGCCTATTGCCATTAAACGTGTTATTTTGTGTTTGGGGTTTTTGGTTTCTTTAATGTTGTGTTTTATGTTGGTGGTATGTTTTGTAGATTTTTCTATGTTTAAGTTATATTTATCCTGACCATGTGTTTGTGTAATATCGCCCTAATACTTAAGAGAGAATACTTACCGCAAATTTCTACGCCAGCTGTTACTTCCTTCATTTTTAGTATAAATGTGCTAAGCTATAAATGTGACAAGCGATTATTCTAGACCTTGATCACTAAAAGCAGCACATTCTGTTATATTTACGAGTATTAACAATTTCTTGTCAAATAATTGATTTATTGTAAATACCTTAATATTATTGATGTTGCTGATGATGGTGAGTTGATCCTTGGTTGATTTGTAGTGGATTTTTAACTTTTCCTTACACTCCTCCCAGGTTGTCGGAACATCACTTTATAAATAGTTTTATCCAATAATAATTCTTTCATTGTATATCACTAGGCTTGTTCTCCAAATTCTTCTAAAATTTGGTCAATAGTTTGTATAAATGAAGGTAAAGTCCTCGATTCACCACTCCACTAAACAGTTGAACATATTTTACGTTTTTTTCCATTATAGCTCTCCAGTTCTGAGGGTGATTTTGTCTTACTAACAGTTCTGTTAGCGTTATTAGTACAGTGTTCTACAGAAGCTTGTTGTAGAGCCATTTCACTTTATATTAATTTATATCACTTTAAACAACTTGTTCTTCGACTTGTTTCTGCGTGTACTGTTTTTTCCTCACTACACTTTTTACCCAACACGTTTCGTCCCTAATCGTTTACCCAGTCCTTTAGATCTTACCATAGTCTCCGATCCTGTGCTTGTCCTTCTTTTTGACCAAATATCTTTCGACATTTCTGACCATGATTTACTTTTTTTGATAAATTTATCTAAACTAACTACCGCTAACTACTTTACTTACAAAGATTTTAGATCTATTAACATTGATGCACTAAAGCTAGCAACTTTATCAGCCCCCTGGTTAAAATGTACACTATTCTCCAAATGGCGAAGTTGATTACTTTCAATCTATTGTAACCCAACTGATAAAAATAAAAAAAACCGGACGGGTCCTGGGTTAAGTTATTAATGCAGTTAAGGCTCGTAATAAATTGCATAGTAAATGGAAGCGTTCATTAAGAAGTATTGATTGGGAAGCATTTAAAAAGGCGCGAAATTTTGCTACTAAAATAATACGTGCATCCAAAATGAGCTATTATGCTTCAAAGTTGAATACCTCCTTACCTGCCAAAAAACTTCAGAGTAATCTTAAAATTTCTCTAAAGGAACTAATCCTGCTTGATCTTGACCAATAGTAATGATAATCTATTTTTTAATTTAGATGGCACGATTCCTACGATAGAAGATTTTGTAGTCGTAAGTGAAGAAGAAGTTTTTAAATGTGTGATGTTAATCAAGTCCGACGCTACCGGTGAAGATGATATAGCCATTCGATTTGTAAAACTTTTCTTACCACTGATCTTATGCCACCTGACTCACATTATTAATTTCTGCATTGTGACTTTCACCTTTACCCAGTCATGGAAATTCGCAAGGTCATTCCAATTGCAAAAGAAGCAAAAGCTAATCCGCCTGCTGATTTCAGACCAATTAGCATGTTGCCTTGTTTATCGAAAGTCTTCGAAAAGATCTTAGAGAAACAAATTTTCAACCATTTAAAACACAACAACCTTCTCTACCCGAAGTAATCTGGTTTCAGAACTAATCATAGTTGTTCTACAGCCATGGTGAACTTATTAGAGGAAATCAGATAGGACTATGACAAAAGTCACATTACTCTAGGTAAACCTCTTCTCTTGCTTGATGAATTGGACCATCTTATCAATGAGGATCCTCGCCGTGTACCTGCTTGGTCCGTCGCTAATAAATTGCATCTAAACCCGACCAAATCTCAATCCCTTTCTATATGCAAAAGAAAATTTGATCTTATATAATTCCCGATATTTGTCTAGATAACAGTAAGATTACTGTTGTGGAGCAGTGCACTAGTCTTGGTTATATTATTGATCGTGATCTTTCTGGATATAATCACACAAATGCAGTTATCGGCCGTGCCTACGGATGCCTCCGCAATTTGTGGTTTACAGTAAGCTAGTGCTTACTTTGATATTGCCTATATTACCTACGCTGAGGTTGTTTATAATGATTTCGACTCACTCTCACAATGTAAGCTCTTAATTGCTTTGAATGATGCTGTACGGTATGTACTATATATGGTCTCCGCAGATATAACCATATCTCTGAATTCTCTAATAAATTACTAGGTTACACTCTAAAGCAGTATCTTAATGCAAGAAATTGTATATTTTTGAACAGAATTACAACTTGCAAGTCTCCGCCCTATTTGTTTGACAAGCTCGTTTTAAATCGTTCCTTAAGAAATATATTTGTATTCCCTTTTCATTATCAATTCTTGAATTCATCACGTCTTTTTTTCATTCGTGCTGTCAAATTATGGAATTCCCATCCACCGAATCGTTTAAACGTAAAGTCATCCTCTACTTCTCCTCCCTGACATCTCAACCCTAAACTTTTATCCTCCCCCCATATATACTCCGCGAATTTCTATTGGCATACAATTGTAAATTTATTATTGTAATTTAGTTTTAAGTTAAAGATTGTTTAATTCGCTAATCTATAATTTGTTAGTACTAAAAAAGATGTTTATCTTATTGTACATAACCGACATTATGAAATAAAATGAAATGAAATGAAAAATACATTTCGCGATAATGCATTTTAGGTAATGTCGGTATATTCTTAAACGATGATCTGGTGTACGTGTCTTGATAAGAATAGGCAGAGAGTGAGATTACATCATTAACTCGCGCGAGAGCGTACAAAAAAAATAATAATATTACAAACTCAGCGGAATGGTGTGGTGCCATGAATCGGGGGAAAAAAAAAATATATCATAGTACGGGCAGTCCACATGTCCTGTCCCTGGTCTAAGTGCTGCTGCTGGCACTCTGTCACTGCCGTTGCTGTATACACCGTCATACAGCAAATCACAGACTGAGTGGGTGTAACAACTGATGGATAACGGGTTGCGAGTGAATTTTGCTTGGTGCACTAAGGTCAGAATTTTAAATTTTTTACATATGTCCACATCATAAATTCCGACCAGCTGTTTTGACACTTAGTGAAACACAGATACAATAGATCAATAGATCCCCGCCGGTACCTCTCAGATCACTCTGATCTGAAGCTACCTTGCTACAAACTAGTGCCATTATTCACCTCTCATCGCGGTCTCGCCATATATGTGCCAAATGATGTAGCTTACCAAACTCTACCACAATGTTAGTCTCAGTTCTACATAACTGGTCGTTATGTTTCCTCGATAACGATGTGGATGCTGCTGCTGATATGATCACAGACACTATTCTCCTTGGCATGAGATCCTTTATCCCTTATCGCATTTTTTATATTTTTTTTTTGTATAAGGCAGCGCGCGCTCAAGGGGTTATGGTACCCTTAAAATGTTTGCACATAGGGCGGGCGAAGAAAATTTAGGGAGGAAAGAAGGATAGGTACCGATATACGTTCGTTTTAAATGTCTGCATTAAGGGTATCAGACCAAAAGAAAACGCATGGTACGACTCAAGCTGTAAATAGGCTGTCAGCGTTAGAGAAATGTTTTTTCGGTCCTAGAAGACCAACCCGACAGAGGAAAACCGAAAAAAAGTTCAAATAAACCAGGAATGACTGAAATGTTTTTCTCAAGCGCGTGAAATTTCAATACGACCAAGAACTGAGGCAAATAATATTACAATGTCCCAAAGGAATTAAAAATTACAAAGCGCTCATTTACAATGACATTCCAGTTGCCAGCTTTTTGGACAAGGCCAATCTCCTTGCTGCACACCTTGCGAGCAGTTCAACACTTCCAGATTGTGCTTTGTCTCCGCCTAAACTTGAGTGCATCGAATCCTCAATGGGACCAATCCACTTTCGCACTCGTATACTAACAAGAGTACTTAAAGGTCTTAACACTCATAAATCCGCTGGTCCAGTTGATATATCTCCCCTTCCTCTGAAGAGGTATTCTTCCACGCTGGGAAAACTACTGCGTAAGCTTTTCCACCAATCCTACCCTTTGGGGTGCGAATATTCTTTTCCCTCCTCCTACAGGCACATACGTCCCATCTTTCCAAGGTCATGGAAACGCTGATGAACTCAGCTCATGAAATATCTCGAAACGCGAGAACTTCTCAATGACCGGCAGTACGGTTTTCGTAGCAACAGGTCTACTGGTGATTTGATGCCATGTCTCACCGGAAAGTGGAACCAAAGTCTACACCAATCTGGCGAAAGCAAGATAGTTGTACTTGTTGTTTCTAAGGCCTTTGATCGGGCCCTTCTGTCGAAAATGCGTGCATTCGCGATCGACGACTCTCTTTTTCACTGGATTAGAAACTATATTTCGGGACCGTGAATTCCAGCTGTCTTGGATGGTTTCAAGTCTAATATTTACAAAATAAATGCCGTTCTGTCTCCGACACTCTTTTTAATTTTCATCAATGATATCTTGTCTGCTACTTCTGATCAATATGTTCCTTTGCTGATGACAGTACATTCTGCTTTTCATATTCGTTTCCAAACTCGGCTGTAGAACGGGAACGGCAGCGTATGCTAAGCTCATTAAATAGTACCACCAATTGGGGAACAATCAACAAAGTGGAGTTTAATGCTTCCAAAACACAATGCTGTCGATGCACTTGCATCGTTGAAACCGAAAAACTTTCCATTCTCGGTATGTGTGTCAATGACAAACTCCTTTGGAATGACCACGTATTTGATGTCGCCAATGTCTAGGTTTCCTCAAACGATGTAAGAAATACTTCTCCTCCGATCTGGTCTCAATATACTCGTAGAAGGCACTCAATTGTGCGGCCAAAATTGGTGCACAATGCCCATACCTGCTCAGGTGCTCCTAAAACCTCTTTGCACTTACTAGATAGAATCCAACACCGTGCGATAAAACTTTTAGGCGATTCCGATATTACAGAGTCATTCGGCACCCTCGTACACCGGCGTAACGTCTCCTGTCTCATCTTGTTGTATCGCTATTTTAACCATTGAAATTGCCAGTAGCATTTCGCCCCTTCAAACTTTTAACCGTAACACCAGACTCACGATGAATTCTCATCAGTACACCCTCAAGCCCACCTTTGGAAGTACTCTGAAATATCGTGATTCTTTCCTAAACCGTACAATTCGCTTATGGAATGTCCTGCCGAGCTCATTATTTCCTATCCAGTATAACTTGTAAACATTTAAAACCAATGCACATCGGTATTTCTCTGTTTCCCCTCCCGAACTTCTCCTCGCTCTGGGCAAACATCTTAAGGATACACAGAAACCCTTGTGCTCGAGCCAATTATATAAAAAAAAGGTGCGGATTGAAATATCCGCATTCAATGAATTCTTATTACATTATAGAAAAATTTTTTGCGAAATTAATTCAGGCTAGACGCATTGCAAATGTCTTTACAAAAGTCTTGCTGAGAATTCAATTGACATTTGAAATAATGGTAATCTGTCCAAATACGAAAACATCAAGGATTATTTGATGAGAAATTATTTTATTACCACACAGTAATACTTTAGCCGCAGTTAAGCGGTACTTTCTTCGTTTATTAGTACACTACAAATAGCTATGTTGAAATCCAGGTTACAGCATGTCCAATTCCATTTATTTAAAACAAAACTATAGTTGGATTAAGCAAAATATAATAAAAAAAGAAAGGAATCACATAAGTGGCTCATGTTCTCATGGTACATATATAATCATACTCGTAAATATGTATAGTACTAACCGTTTCAATGTTATAGATACAAAAATCAGACGTATATCATATGTAGACAACAAAAACTGTAGGTTTTGTTATATTTGTATTCTACATATAAGTATTTTGCAATAAAACAATTTTTAAGCCATGACTCGAATAATATCTTTTTGGAAAGTAACCGAATAGCTTAGATTTATTTTTTCTGTAATAAATAAATCTAATAAGGTTTTCCTTGATACACATAACATGTAGCGTAGCATAGAATTTATAAATGTATATCAACGAAGGTGGTCAAGGATTTCTGCTAAATTCCATCAGCTATATACCACATTCCCACACGTGTTTTTGGGGATTTGCTTTTAAATGCACGAGTATGTATCTACCTGTTTGTGGAGTTCTGTGGTTTCGCTTTTGCTTTTTTGTTACATCTATTGGATTATTTAATTAAAATTGCAAAGGAATAAGTTACTTTTGCTAATACCTTTTGGTTAGTTTCGAAATGCTGTATTTTAAAGGTATATATATACATACATACGCATGAGCATGTATAATTGCATTTAGTTTGAACGTAAGTGAATTTATTTGCTCTGGTCTATTTTGACTATATTGTAGTAAGAAAGAGGTAAAAAGTGAAAATTAAAAAAAATTTTTTTGACTGACTTTTAAAGTATGAATATATGTATGTACAAATATAAAATATAACAACTATTATATTTATATAATGATGATTTTTGTTTTACGATTCGATTTTAATTAACTGACACAATATAAATAATTTTCAAATTTCAAATTTATGAATCGAAATCAACAATTACAGCTGGTGAAAGAATGGCTCCATCGCCTAACAAATTTCCTGAACGTGTGAATTCTCGTCATAGAGACATCAAGTTGCGATCGAGGTCATGCGATCTAATACCATAAGACTTTTTCCTTTGGAGTGCTTATATGATTCAAGTATTAAAGAAAAATACCAGAGTTGTTACTCGCGAAATACAGCTGCAATTGACTATTTGCAAGTAGAGACTGGGCGGACATTTGGCAGGTATTGCATTACATTACTAGCCCCACAATTTGCACTTTATACTAAAATACAAATATCATCACTTTTCACAACAGAGCTGCATTTCTCTATTGACCTAAAATGACCCATCTTGTTCGACGACCTTATATTACACAAGACTTATAGAATAACGAATAAGAACTGTAGCAGGTGACCAGATAGCAATGATAGCTTTCCAATTCTTATGTTACAGCAACTGTCAAAGTTATCAATGATATCCAGCTGTAAAAATATTCACTAAGGTTTGCCATTTCACCATGCAACACTTTACGCTTGCCGAACGTACGGAAATTATTAAAAAATATCGAAATTCCGGCTCAGTTGTAAATACGAAACGTGTATTTCGTCGTGAGGTCGGTCGTCATCATGGCTTTAGTGTTCACCGTGGAAACGTTTGAGCGTGAGCACTCTCTCTTTTGGATCTTAAGCCACCAACCACAGAGAGATTGGTGCGAAATGAAGAAAACTTAGCTGCAGTAGCGGCCAGTATCGAAGAAGACCAAACAATGCCCCGATCAGTTGAATTGGGCATCGCCAAAGGGTCAATCTGGCTTATTTTGCTATTGGATTTGGGCCTACATTCGTATAAAATTGTGCTAACTCAAGAATTGAGGCCGGATGACCATAGACGACTACGTGAGTTCGCTAATTGGCCGCAGATCCGAGTTGCCGTTATTGGAGTGAACACAATCCATTAGTGTTCGGCCAAGCATCAATGCATCCATAAAGGCATGGCGGCATCATCGGACCTTATTTCTTTCGAAATGAGGAAGGATACACAGTTACCGTCAAAGGTATGGAGCGATGTTAATCGACTTTCTGTGGTCAGAGCGCGACAACTCGACAACATCGATGTATCCGAGCTGTGGTTCCAACAAGGCGGCACTACATATCATACAAGTGACGCAACGCTCGAAGTTGTGAAGGAGAAATTTGGCGACTGGGTCATCACACGGCGAGCGTTCATCAATTGACCTCGGCGATCATGCGAGTTATCAAAAATCGAAACGACCGCTTGAAGCACTGCCAACGAATCCGGGGCGGCCATTTGAACGATGTGCTATTCCACACATAATGGCTTGAACGTGGCTTTAAAATAAAACCAGAATCAATTTTATATCTCACACCGTTGTTGTTTTATTTATTATTTTTTTACTATTGTTCTAATCTTGTCACCCTTTATAAAGTCTCTAGAGACTTCGCTGTGCTTCTTCAAATTCTTGTGGCCCTATCGCATTTTTCATGATATCATTGAATAGAACTTTTGGTCCTTGGTAAATTAAGGTATTTCACATTTGTATTACTCAAAGGGAGTTGAATTACTAATAGTGCTTGCTATCTTTTAAATTTTTATGGGAAGCATTTGCCAAAATTCGGTTGTGCGCAATAAACGACATAAGTTAGGATAATCGTTTCCTAGAATAAGATATCGCTAAACTGCTTATTCAAGATCAGCACGATTGACACCCATCTTCAACAGCATCAACTGTAAACAAAAGCATCCGGATACCAAGTCCAATGAAGATCAAATATGTCATTGTCACATATTGCTTCCGGTCAACTGCAAACAAGAGCACCCGGACACCAAGTTCCATCATGATGAAATATGCGATTACCGATCAATCTAGAACAATCGATTGATGATGCCATCACAAATCACTACTCGAGTATATAAACTCCACCTAAAATATTCAATAGTCAAGTGAACTTTCAGCAGCCGGATCAGATAATCCTCGTAATTTATTATTATTATTATTCTTATCAAGGGAACGATACAAATTAATTTGTAGGGTCCGGGATTTAACACCGGGGTACTATGCCCATGTGGCGCGTTTTGTCAACAGCACGCGGAGTACTGAGTTCCCATGTGGTCACTCACCTATGTACTTACCGCGCCCAACACTGCTTGATTTTGGTGATCTAGCGGGAATCGATGCTTTCAGTGTGGCGAGGCCGTTGACTCCTCTTAATTTAGTTCAAGTTAATTTGAAGTACTCTTGTAGTTTACTAGTATTTAAATAAAGATTATATCTTTTTTAAAAAAATATAAAGACAAGTGAAAGTAATAATTCATATGAATCAATCATTTCAAAATGGTTGGTTCGGGGTAGCAGGCTTTAAGGATATACAGCCCGTTTCCTTTAAACTGGCAAACTTTTCATGGCACAACTTTTTTTTCATAAATCCTTATATTTTGAACAAGCTCCCATATACACATGCGACTTTCTGGAGAAGTTTTTATTTGTATTCTGAATATGTTAGGTCATACTATATGAATGAGTACTTCCTTGATTTTACGTATTCCGTATCGGACCGTTGTCTGGCATGTCTATGATCAAGATGCATGGTATTTATTCTTTCCAAAACTTTTTTTAATTTCCGTCGATACATCATACCCCTTTTTTAATTTTATTTCAATTTTGGCATAAAAGATATTTTCTTGAATAAAGTGTTATTCTCTCGAATTTTAACTCCTGGCTGATGGTCTTAATACGGAATTCGCTCCACATCAAGATATACCAAATAACTGTGCCAGTCACCGCCAATTAGTCCAAAGCCTATGACTGATGGCCCCGCTCCCTTTAGTCTTACAAATGTGAATGCGCCTTTCCTACCATTGCAGATATTACCTATTGATTTCTTTAAGTATTTTAGTATTCCTATATCCTACAAAAACAAGGTTCGCTATAAAATAGTAAGCATAATATATATTTTTCAAATTTCTTGAATCCTGATTCCACTTATGTGTGAGAATTATAATCTCGTTTTGTTTTGTACGAGTATTATTAAAACAATTCATTGTACAAGTAAGATATAATCTTATGTTTAGTTGTACAAGCTAAGTTTATATTACATTATAAAAAGTTTATGAATTAGATAGCAAAAGAAGGAAAAAAAATAAAAAATTAAATAAAGGAAGATAGATAAAAGTAAAAATTAAAATAGAAAGTAGAAAGGCAGAAAAAGAAATAGGTAAAAGCACATAATGAAATTCTATCAGTAAATTTGTGCATAGTATTCAAAAGCTTTTCTAGTAAAAGTAGTTGTGTTATTTGTTCGTTTAATATGAAAGGGTAGGTTATTTCAAAGTTGAATCGCATGTATATATAATTATCGGCTTGTAATTAAATATTTATGCCTGGGTAGAATTATTTTCGTTGTTCTTGGATTAATCGCGAACTTAATTTTTTCAAAAAGGTAATCCGGTTGTTTGGTTATTATAATTTTGTGAAATAGTTCAATGGTTCTGTAGTTCATAAGAGCTAATAGTGAACAGCCTGTTATTTTATTGGTAAAATCGGAAATGTGATCAAACGTTTTTATGTTAAAAATATATCTCGCGCAGCTATTGTATGCCACGATAAGTTTCCTTTTGGTTAAGTAGTCTATGTCCGAATATATTTCACATCCATAAAGAATTAACAAGCTTAAGTTTAACATTTGTGGGAAGGTACTTTGTCGTGGGGCTTAGACTACGTAGATCACCATACATTTTTGATACAACTTTGTTCACGTGAATATTCCAATTCAAGCTATTAGGAAAGTACACTGCTATGCAAAATAATAAGAAAAGTGGTGTACTATAATTGAATTTTAAATTTAAGAAAAACACAAGTTGAAATTAAATTCAGAAATTGATTTATATTATTTTAAGTAAATGCAGGTGTACAACTAAATAAATAAATACTGATTTTGGCAAACATTGATAACAGATAAAAACAATTTAAGAAAAATTCATTGATCTCGGCTGTGCAAAAAAGTAAGAACTCTAAAGAAAAGCAATTATTTTTTTTTTAAATAAACTTAAAAACAATAATGAAAATGACTTAAAAATAAATATTTTGTTGTGCTACTCTTGCTAACTAAAACAGCTCCGCACCTATGGGGCATTGAGTCCACAAGTTTTTGGCAAAGTTGTTGTGGGATCTCGTACCAAATTTTTTTTAACAGTTTCCCACAGCTCCGCCTTGTTGTTTGCTTTTGACGTCTTAATAAGCTGCCTTTTCAGATGACCCCAAAGATTTTCAATTGAATTAAGATCTGGGGATTGCGCTGGCCATTCAAGAAACCATTTTTTTTGTTACCTTGGCTGCGTGTTTAGGATCGTTGTCCTCTTCAAACTGCCAAAGTAACGGCAAATTATCATCTGCAAAGGGATACATAAATGTATTCAAGATCTCTATGTACCTCTCCTTCGCTGTAGTCTCCTGTATCCAATGAATTGGTCCAACGCCATAATAAGAAAAGCAGCCCCAAAACATAATATTACCACCACCGTGTTTTACTGTCTTTCTTTTTTTCCCTGTCGGCCTTCTTACATACAGGTTTATTGTGTCTGGTCCAAATAAATTAATTTTGGTTTCATCAGGCCAAGGTATGTTACGCCATTTCTCAGCTGCCTTTTGCAGATGACGTTCGGCGAAATTTAATCGGTCCTTTATATTCGTTTCGGATAAGGGAGGACATTTCTTTGGGTCGCAAGCTTTAAGAATGTTTTCTATAAGTCTTCTTCTTATCAGAGAACTATCCACTTTTAGATTTAAATCGGTTTTGATTTCAGCCGAAGTTATAAACGAGTTCTTTTTTGAGCACCGAACAATGCGTAGGTCAGTGTGGGATGATGTTTTGCATTTTCGACCACGTGTTTCTTCATTGCTTTCTTCTTTTAGAGCATTCACGACCATTCCCAAGGAGCAAGAAAAGAATTTGGCGATTGCTCTTAGAGATTTCTTCTCCTTATTTAAATCTTGAATAATGCTTCGAAGCTCTGCAGAACAATGTTTATTACGACCCATTTTTTTCAAAAATAATCAAAACATTTTTTGGAACCTCATCACGGATACTCATTTTTAATGCTTACCACTAAAAATAATAAAAAATTAATACCGCCTAAACAAATAGTAACCCGGCTTTATTTCTGTTCTTATTAATTTGCGCAGTCAAAATGGACCTTCTTTCTTGCAAAGTGTCTGGACTAATGCAGTCCACACAATTGACGAAGCAAAAACATCAATAATTTACCGCTATCCCAACGTAGAGTAAAAAAAAGAAACAACAAATTGTGAATGAATCAAAAACTGTAAATTTTAAGAAAACTTTTCCGGCAATAGCTGTTCTTATTATTTATGAGAGCAGTGTATATCCCAAGATTTTTTATATTATCAACAAACTCAACAGTTGTATCATTAAGAATTAATTGAGGGATGCTACGGGCGGGTCAATAAGTCCGTGACTTTTGGATTAAAACAGATTTTTTGATAAAAAAATAATTTTATTTTTCAACGTAGTCTCCCTTGAGCTCTATACACTTTGTCCAACGCTTCTCCAATTTTTTTATCCCTTCCAAAAAAAATGATTTGTCGAGGTCCTCAAAATAGGCCTTTGTTTGCGAGATGACTTCATCATTGGAGTCAAATCTTTTTCCACCAAGCCATTTCTTCAGGTTTGGGAACAAGAAGTAGTCGCTCGGAGCCAAATCTGGAGAATAGGGTGGATGAGGGAGCAATTCATAGCCCAATTCATGGATTTTTGCCATGGCAACTGCACGTGTGTGCACCCTTGCATTGTCTTGGTGGAAAAGAACTTTTTTCTTGGCCAAATGAGGTCGTTTTTTTTCAAATCGTCATTGAATCAGTCCAATAAGTTGGCATAATATTCCCCATTGATTGTTCTTCCCTTTTGAAGGTAGTCAATGTGGATTATCCCGCGTGTATCCCAAAAAACAGTCGCCATAACTTTATTGGCTGACAAACCCACCTTGGCCTTCTTTGGCGCCGATTCACCCTTAGAAAGGCACTGTTTTGACTGTTGTTTGTTCTCTGGTGTGTTGTAATGGATCCATGTTTCGTCCACGGTTACAAAACGGCGCAAAAACTCCTCCATATTGCGATTAAACAACGCCAAACCTTCCTGTGAAGTTGTTACACGATTGCGTTTGTGGTCGACTGTGAGCAAACGCGGCACCCATCTTGCGGAAAGCTTTCTCATGCCCAAGTGATCATTCAAAATTGAAACCACTGAGCCATGCGAGATCCCTACGGCTTCCACAATCTCTCGCACTTTCAATCTTCGGTCGGCCAACACCATATCGTGAATTTTTTCGATTGTTTCGGGTGTAGAGACCTCAACTGGGCGTCCAGGACGTTCGGCATCTTCAGTGCTTGTACGGCCACAACGAAATTCAGTAAACCACTTTTTTACCATTGAAATCGATGGTGCAGAGTCCTCATAGTATTTATCAAGCTTAGCCTTGGTCTCGGTAATGGTTTTTTTTCGCAAGAAATAATGCTTAATAAGCACACGAAATTCATTTTTTTCCATTTTCTCCTCAAATTAGTGAGTAGTCTGATAAAAATAGCTGTCAAATACAAACTAACTGACGCAGCAAGTTTAAATTTTGACAGGAGTCAACTGACAGATGCCTGTTGACAGGAGCAGTGTTGCTGTTTCAGTAAAGAGGGCAGAAATTCAAAAAGTCTATATTTTTGCTTCGGTTAATTATCATAGCTTTAGTCTTAGTTGGATTGAGACTAAGTTAACTATTTAAAGACCAGGTGTGAAATTCTTTTATCATTCGATCAATATTATTAAATCCATGGTTTTTGAATGATTTCGGGAATAACGAGTATATTTGGACATCATCAGCATATATATGATGTTTGCAGGTCGTAAAGCACTTAGATATGTCGTTTATAAAGCATGAAAATAGCAAAGCATCCAGGACAGAACCTTGAGGAATACCTGAAGAGACTTGTAGATGCGAAGAACATCTATTACCGACGCATACATATTGGGACCGATCTGATAAATATGAACTCATTAAACTGCAGCTGGGGCTTTCAAAGAAAAATTGCCTTTCCAGCTTTTTCAATAATAACGAATGATTAACGCTATCAAACGCCTTAGAAAAATAGAGAAACACTATATGACTATACTTTGAGTATAGCTGTGGTACAGTTATATTTGGCGCGGAAACCGGACTGAAATTTTGTAATAAGATTTTTTTCATTTAAAAAATAATTTTATTTGGTTACTAATAACAGTTTCAAACACCTTACTTAAAAAAGGAAGAATCGCTATTGGTCGGTTTCGATATTATTAGCAGTTGATGGTATTGGGATAGGTAAAATTTTAGCGGTTTTCCACCTATCGGGAAAAACTGACGTAGTTATGACCGCGTTAAATATGTGGGTTATGTGAGGAAGTAATACAGATAGAAGAATTTTAATAAAAACTGGGAAAACATCATCCGAGCCAACAGCTTTCGATTTGATCTTGAGAATTGTTTGGCCAACACTTGTGTTAACTCATCAACTCCGGAGAGTGAAAACATTCCTTCTTGCTGATGGCCGGTGGTAGAAGGGACGGTATGAAAATCAAGTGGATTGTAGTTGTTTTGAACAAACTTTCTGTTAAGCACATCCAAGTCGATGTTATCAGGGATCTATTCTTTAGTAAACCTCAGTCCCATCTCCCGAACGTTCTTCCAAAATTTGGAGGTAGAATCGGCGGAGTTGAATTTGTTCTGGTAATAAGACTTTTTCTTATTTCGAATCAGAAGGGTAACTGCGTTTCTCGCTGTAGCGTATGGTATTCATTATGAATAACTGAACATTTATATCTTCTCCACCATGCGTAAAGAAGATTTCGTCTACTAATAAGACTTAGGACTTCTGATGTTAGCCAGGGAATGTTCGTCTTTTTAGAAGCTTTTTGTTTTATATGTAGATAATAAACAAAATTATAAAAATGCTCGAATTGAATGTTATCATTACCTTTTGTATATATTATTGTCCAATTCAAAGTACTACAATCGCGAAGCAATGCATTTACATTAATTTTTGAAAAGTTATACGACCTTTCTTCGTCTTGATTTGCATTTACTGAAAATGCATGTTCTGAAACTAGAGAGTATAAATCAGTTTAGTATACGCAATGCACGAGTATCTATAAAGCCTATTATTATATCATTTAGAAAGTTAGCTATAATTAAATATCCATATGTGGAGGGTCGTATTGCATTTGAATTGAACAGAAAATAAAAAAGCTTTTTGACGGTGGAGCCACATAATCCCAAACTCGAAACGTCATTTTATTCGACTACATATTGTATATATGTATATACCATATATATTATATATATATTACTTTTCCCGGTATTTTTTCTTTTGATCTGCACGAGGCGCTCCATATTGTATTTTATCCTAATTTTATGTTTTTTTATAATCGGCGCGCGCTCAAGGGGTTTTTGTACTCCTAAAATGTTGAAAACTTAAAATTTTATTACCGCTGACGTAAAAACTTAGCAAGTGTATCAAAAGTAAACTTTTGAAATTATGAATTTTTATCTCTTAACCATTTCGAAATAAAAGATTTTTAACCTGGCAACAAGTTTGCTTTAATTTGACAGTTAGAAAAAGGTCTCCTGTTGTAGCTGAATGTGCTGCAACATCTTACAAATCTAATTGTGAGCAATGTGAGCGCAATCCAGCGACTGCCTAACCACAAAGATCCCCAACAAAGAAGAGCACCAATCCACAGAGTGAGGATTTCTGTAGCCGCGACTGTCCAGATTCTGCCGGATATATGATCCATTTTAATCAATGTACTAGTAATGCCTGGAATCACTACGTTTGCACAGTTCCAGGCACCTCAACCACTAAGATCCAAAGGCTCAACCAGGTCATCGAAGTGCTCTCCAACTACGCGACTTCAAATTGGTTTCCAGAAAATTGAGAAGAAAGGACGCTGTGGGAAATTCGAAGGAAGAAGGAGCTCAAACTAAGGAAAGAAAGGGACACGGAATGCTTAAACATAAAATATCAGATATTGAGTTGAGCTGAGCTGCACATTCTTTAGAAGAGGATGAAGACTCTCAAGAGCAAGAGCTCGCGACAGCATAAAAAAAAAAAAAAAAAAAAAAAAACAGGCAAGTCGGTTAGCGGGATTCCAGAGTAGAATTGTCTGCACTTCACGACAAATACTGGGCTACATCCTCCAGACTTCGTGCAATTCACTTCTCAACATGAATATTATCGTATACCAGCAAAGGCATCCACAGCTGTCATGTGTTTGATGCATATCGCATTTATTGTCGGTTTCAGTAGATGGGTTAACTGACGAGGAAAACTTTATGCGGATACACAAAGCTCTGAAACGCAATGCAAAAGAGGCAGTTAAGAGTCTCATAATACAACATAATTGTATTCGACGAGTGATTGAAACACCTAAGATGCTGTATGGAAGTCGAGAGCTAGTCATCAACACGTTGCTCTGTACAATGTTTGTCAATTTGTTTTATGTGAAACGCCTGCCGTGTAGGCTTAAGTTCACAGAAATCCTATACTTTAATGGGAGCAAGGATATGCTTTGCCATCGCTATCCGTCATTCCTTTGATACCAAAGGGGGATTGTGTTGGGGCACAATTCTCCCCTTGGTATGAGTTGAGGCCTACCCAGAACCTCTTGGTGTTCTTAGGGTCCAGAACTCCGTACTTATTGCAACTCTACATCGGACCTAAACCAACTGGAAGACTCCTCCTGTATTTTAGGTTTTAAACCAGAGCCAACGTGACGCTACACACAAGGGGGCCTACTTCAACAAGTCAAGTCCGGACCGAAGTCCTGGGGGCTCTTGGCTCCCACAGCAATATGATTTAAGGGCTGGTATGAACTACCGGTGATCCTGCCACCAACACTTTGGTGGCGGCATTTGAAAACCATTACGATAAGACCAGTTGTTTGGTTTTCTTAGGCTTCTTCGTTTCCTTTTTGGCTTGATTTACATTTTTGCACGTTTCCTCCAAATAAGCCTACCTGGCAGCAATTAAAGATGAATGGAGAAGGTAATCCGCATAAACCGCTGACGTTATGGGAATAATGGCCTGGTATTGCTTTATATATAAGTTACGTAGAAATAAAATTAAATATAATTTATAAGTCCAATTTGTCACCCGATCCATACACACACCTCACACAAACTCCCATAGTGATACCAGACGAATAATGTAGTCTGAAGTCAAGCACGAATTTGACACTCAAGTTATCCGCCATCTGTCTTGTACGGGTTTGTATCAAGCGATTCAACGAGCAAGCGTGTTCCCATTCCGGTTGAATATGACACCAATCCGATCCCAACATCTGTTTTCCCATTCAGTTATTTGCTCTATCCTCGATTTTTAATTAGACAATTTCATTGGTGAAGTCTATATGCAGGATGTCCCCTAATTCGTCAACGATAATTTGGAAAATGATTCCTGGGTATGTTCTATGACAAAAATCGTTCTTCGAAATAATTTTTTTTTCTAATCTTTTATACCACATTTGGTTGGTAAATTTTCCAAATAGGCTTTCCCACCCCAAGCATAACTCTTTTTTGGAACTTTTAAGGAACACGGTAAGGAAATGAGCCAAATAAACGAGCAAGCTTTAAAACTCATGCTATGCAATTTTAAAAAAAAATTTGGAAAATTAGTAATTCTTGGAAAACCACTCTTACGAGTATTGTCAACTGTTGCTAGAAACATTGGTAAAAAATCTTAAATTCCTTTTTTTACCTGCTGCATGTTTTCCCAAGTATCATAAAATCTATGGGTTTTTGTACAAATTTGATGATGATTATTTCTTTTATTATTTTTACTTTCATAAGAAAAAAAAGTAAGACATTACGTTTGTTACGCATGGAACAGGCTTAGAAATTCGATATCTAAAGATTCTACAAGATTCTTCTACCATTAGTAATAACAGAGCAATTTCCGTTAACATAAGTCAGGGTACACCAAAGTAAGCATTTTCTTAAATCCTCTATAAATGATGCCAACATTGGAGATAGACCCTTATTGTTGAACGATTTTTTTCTTAGAATATGCCCAACAATCATGACGAATTAGGGGACGCCTCGTGTAATGGGGCGATTGACCACGTTGCTCTGTAAGACAAATCTACATCTCCCAAAAGCAGAAAAGCTGGAAACTATTATCACCTATTCAATAGCAGTGCAGAACCTTTGGGCTATAACCGAGGCACCTGGGCTTGTAGACCATCTTCACAATCAAATGCTGATGCAAGACCTCTCGAAAAAGCTTTTCCCCGCACAGCTTTTTAATATAAAATGATTGAAACTGCTAATGGGGTTCTCGCTTTGACTTCACCTACACCTACTGAGTAGAAAAAACAGCGACAGAAAAACTGGAAAGATAAAGGAATTGTAAATGCTCATCATAAGGAAGGCGCTAAACTAGAGAACAAGTGCTGTACTTGTGCTGGAATCTGTGCTTCAGTAGCTGACTGTAAGCACTTTTAACAATCAAGCCGCACAGCCAAATGGGAAAATGTGAGTGTCTCGAAAAGCATCGGAACTCTAGTTGCAAGTCAGACTCAGCTTGTGGAAAAGATAACTGCGTTCTGAAACATTACGGATTTATTCACAATGACCTAAAGGAATTCAAAACATCTCAATTAAACGCTGCGACAGTCGGAGTATACTCTGAAAACTGAACTGAATGTCAGAGCTACGACACAGATCCTATTTTGTTTCGAGTTGTACCTGTGTTCTTTTATGGAAAAGGAGTTAGGATTAATCGTATGCTTGCCTAGACGGTGGAACATCTGTGCCATTAATCGATAGAGAAGTCGTTCGGCATTTGATCGTACAAGGAGTCCCACGATCTGTGTGCTCAAAGCGGACCAGGAACACCTCACGGTGTAAGAGCCGTTCCGAAGAACTCGACCTATAAAATTCTAGCACTAACACGAATGCAGAAAGGTTTCCAGCAGATGCCCATATGGTGGATAAGCGTTGCCTACCGGCTAAAATACTCAATGCAGTCCCGTTAAAAACTAAGATTGACTACTCAAAATTCCTCTTCCTCGATTCATATAGTAAAGCCATTTCCTGGTTGCTTATAGGCGTGAACAACGTTCAAGTCGGGCTCCGATCGAGATCCAAAGCAGGAGGTTAGCGCGATCCGGTTACAACCGGAAAAGTGATCGATAACACTAGTTTACACAATATCTGTTGCCTGAAAAATTTTCGCTGACTACTGAAAATAAATATGTATTAATTAAATATATATAGATCTAGTTGCCGAGTTACAGATGATTTATGTTAAGAAAAGAAAACAACATGTACTTGGTTAGAAAATAGTTATTAAAAAATAAGATTAATTATTAAATTCCAAAGAACTTAATTTTAAAGCTTTTTCTCTTATGTGTAGACTTAGAAAAATGACGCATCATATGCGTATTTCGATAACCTTGATAACGCTCTTCCATAATGCGGAAATCCTGATGCATACAGTCTCTTTGCTCCTTGCTCCTTGCTCACATCTCCTAGGTTTTCGGGAAACCTGTTGAAGTGACTACGGAGAGACTGTAGGTTATTGCTCATATTACATCTGATTTCGGTACGATCCAAAACACCTGTTTTAATATTTTCAAGGAAGGAAATGTTCGGCAAATGAACAAAAAACAGTTTCTATGTTTATAAACAGATTGAACAAACTTTTTCATTATGCCCAATTTCATATGTAATGCCAGCAGGATAATTTTGTGCCGAGGTATCAATCAATTGTGGACTACATTTTGCTTACCAGGCGTCATATACGAGTACTCGTATTTGTTCAGCATTTTTAAATCAACACAAATTACTTACTCGTGTTCATGATAATTGAATTTTTCCAAAACTAATTGTGTAACAAAATGCATTTTAGACTACGTTTAGAACTGTGAATGAATAAACGCCATCACTTAATTGATATTGTGTCAAACCCAATAGCTTTTAATATCTGAGTAAAACAAAAACTTTCTTCCAGGGCAAAATAACTCCATAACCCTTTATCTCCGTAACCCTTTTATCTTTTATCGATATAAAGTAATTGTTGCGCCAGGAACAAGCCTTCTTTACAAAAATTCAATTTCATTCCAAGATCATCCAGCTCATTCTGCATAAATTATTGGGGTTTATCGTTTGCCAAACTTTCAAAGTCAGTATCATTTTCCGGCGGTCTTAATTCTAAATCATGTTTACTATGAGTTCAGATTTGTCATTAATCGAAACCGATGCAACTGGGATGTCAACTGAATATTGTACGGGACGCTGTACAGACGTAGTACTTGGGTACTCCCGTTTAGCTCGATTTTGACTATTAATGCCCTTTATTTCAACACTACAGCAATAACAATAATCCTTTAGATGATTTTTTGGTTTTCTCCAAATAGTTGGGATTCCAAATTTAAATACACTTCTTTTGCTGCTTTTCCGCAATCCTAAGTATTCAACACAAGATTTACAAACACAATTAGAAGCCCAGAGCTTGTCATTTTTTTCCAAGGGCATGCTAAATTAAACCAAATAGGTAATTTTTACGAACTCAGAAATATTTTTTCTAGAATTTGTGAACACATACTCGTATATAGCAAAAATGTTTTGAATTATTTAAACAACATCTTTTTGAAGAACTCATGGCAAAAAAACTTCCGTCAGTAGTCTTAAAACAGTGATACTGATTAAAATATTTGCATGATCAACGAATAAAAGCACGTAAACGACGAACAATAAATAATTATGAATTTCGCGTCAACAAACAAAAAGGAAAATTTTGTAAAGTAGTGTAATGGAAGCGATAGAAAAACTTACAGCTTTCACGTTTGCGAATGCAGCGGCTCAGATGTGCATCGATTGGTGAAGGATTTTATTTGCGGTGGCAATTTCGGATCGTTAAGTTCACAAAGTATCACAATGGCCCAGAATGATGTACTCGTACGAGCTTTAGATCTGCTCAACACACATACGAATGGAAAATTCACAACGACACTCCTCTGGAGATTCGATAAAACCCAACTGCCAGACAGATATTCAGGAAACGATAAATGTGCCTGCGAAAACGAACAAGATGGAGCAGGTGCTGAAACGCAAGAAAATTGACGAGTACGCTGTGAAAGGCTATGCTAGAAAGCTCACGCCGCAGGAAGTTATTAAAAACCGGAGCCGGTCATTGTATCTAAGGTTATCCCCCGTAGAAAATCCGTACAAACCGGGGAAAATCAGAATCGTTTGGGACGCTGCAGCGGCAATTCACAGAACTTCAAACTAACTCTTCCAAACGAGCCTAACCAAATTAGTAGTCTAACGTCGGTCATCTGTAAGTTTAGACAACACAACATCGCAATCTACGGGGGCATCATGGAAATGTACTACCAAATCGGTATCCGAAGAAATTATCAACATAACGAGCTAAGCTATTCCTGTGGAGCTGCAGTGATGACTTAAACTCCGATATACATATATATAAAGACGGTTATGACGGTTATGCCCTGGGCGTTTCATTAAAAATATCAACACTGAACATTTTGCAACTGACTTTCAGAGAGCTGCCCGTTCAATTAAAGAGAACCACTATGTAGATGATTTGATGGACAGCGTGCCGATGGAGGAAGAAGCAACTAAGTTAGCTCAAGAGACTCGACGTATACATAAGCAAGAGGTCTTTCATATCAGAAACTGGGTTTCCAATTCGTTCACAGTCCTGAGAGTGCTTAAATCCGAGCTTGTCCGGACTAGGGACAGAAAAGGTGTTGGGAATGTAGTAGCGTACGTCTTCAAATTGTTTTACTCAGTACAAATCCAAAATAGTTAGAAATTCTGTTTGGATCATGACGCCCAACTCAGGGCGAGGTTTCAATTTCAATTTCAATTTATCTACAAAAGAGGTATGTATTAAAACGTTGTCTTTAATATTGTAGCGGGAAAATTTTTAAAGTTGAATTTATATAAACACAAATTTAATAATAATAATATAATGCATAAATATGGTTTATGAATAAATAAAAGACGAAAGTGAAAAGAAAAAGATGAAAAAAAAAATTAAAAATAGCGAGATGATAGGATAGAGTTACAGATATTAGGGAGAGGTGTAGAAGTAAATGAAAAGGGTTATTGTTATTTTTACTATTTATTGCTGCAAACCAGAATATGCTATGGATGCAGTTATAAGGTTTTTGACATTTGTTAAATTTAATCAATAACCGGATAGCATCAATGAAAAATAGATGAGATGATTCTAGTGGTGAGTGTTAATGTTGAATTTTCTAAGTGAGCGCGAAAATTCAAGCGTGGAGTATAAGTATGACGGTGATTGGGTTCTACTAATTCGTTGCATGATTATACCATTGCGCGTTTTCCTATGCTGCTGTAGTATACAGCCTAGAAAATCTTTCGAGTGTGTAGAGATTCGATCAAACCTATGTACGTAGGTGGTATGTTCACCATAACAGCATCATTGAAAACTACTTGCATTTTATGAAAAGAAAGGGTGTCAAGGCTGCTGTATATACTTCAGTGTATGATATTATAGACATGTTGAGTGTTTGCATAAGCCTTTTACGTGTCTCAAGCGAAGCCAACAATTTGAGCAAGCATTCATAAATACGACAAATTAGTGCGTTGATTAGTCTGATGACGATTTTTGACCCGTTGGGACTGATAGCTTATTTTCTCATCTATATAAAATCCTCCTTCAGGAGATTTGGCGTTCGGGAATTAAGTGGGTACACCACCTTTTAAAAGTAGAGACAGTAAAAATCCCAAGATGCTATGTGACTTCGACCTTAGATTCCGAAGTGCAGTTGCACATATTCGTCGACGCTGGTGAAAATGGCTTTGTTGCCATAGCATGCGTAAGAAATTTCAGCATACGGTCAGTAGAAAGTAGCCTTATAAGAGCTAAAACTCAAGTAGCACCTCCGAAATCACTATCAATTCCACGTCTGGAGTTGGAGGCAACTTTCCTTGGTGCGCGACTTGCCAAGTCTATCGCAGAATCGCACGGGATCACCTTTAGTCAACGATTTTTTTTGGTCAGACTCTAAAACAGTTTAAAGTTTATTTCGATCTAACCATCAGAGGTATCACCAGTAAGTAGGAATAAGGGTCAGCGAAATACTAAAGCCCAACGACACGCAGACTGGCGATGGATTCCCAACAATATGAATATTGCTGATGAGGCTACAAAATCGAAAAGGATGCCGCAATTCAAATCCAATCGCCAACAGTTCAATGGACCAGCATTTTTGAAATAATTTCCTGAAAACTGACTACAAGAGAAAGTCGTAGTCCTAGGCACTACAACTAAAGAGTTGAAAACGTATTTCGTTAGAATGCACACCTCTGGCCGAGAGAATATTTTCCGGTTTTTTGAAGTATCCAACTGGACAAGCGTTCTTAGGAGCACAGCGTTCGCCTTCTGACTTGTGCATAGTTCCAGTACTTATAAGGCTGAGAAACTAAAGCTGAGTGGAACGCGTGCGTGAGAGAGGCACAGAACAGCGTATATTCCGAAAGGATTGCAGATTTAAGAGCAACCCGGTATGGGAAAAAAAGCAGCACACTTTTTAATTTGTGCCCATTTCTGAACGAAAGGTTATTATTCGAAGAATCTGTTTCACGGCGGAAGTCAGAGAAGATTTAAGGTGTTCAATTATTCTTCCCAAGTTGGATCCACTTACATCACATATCATTGATGGCTTTCATCGCCGATATAAACACCAAAATGGTGAGACGGTAGTGAACACCCTACGCCAACAATTCTACATTACCCAAATGCAATCTACCCTTAAAACCATCAACAAGATCTGCCAAAAGTGTAAGAATGTCAGTGTTCAACCAATTCAACCTATCAACTTCCACCTATATGACTCGCTCAAGAAGCGTCAAACGCAACTCAGACTCAGGACAAATTTGCGCAACCCTTTACCACAGCGGACAATAAATGGAAATTCATACCAACCGGTTCTCCTCATATGGACGGCAACTGTGAGAGATTTATATGCTCAATAAAAATTATTGCTTATGCTATTTCACAAACAAGGAATTCGAATGATGAACTACTGCGGAACATGCTTATAGAAATGGAGTATATCCTGAACTCTCGGTCCTTAACTTACATAGGTACCTATAGACGTTAAAAAACCAGAAGTTTTCACGCTAAACCACCTTTTATTGGGTTCGGCTCATGGTTTAAAAAATCCGGTGGAGTTCAACGACGACGTGATAGTACAAAGAAAAAAATTGGCTTATCCGCCGTCTGCGGACCGCTTCTGGAAGCGCTGGGTGGCAGAATACACACATGAAACTTCTGGAAGTTTATGACATCGTTCTTGTTGTGGTTCCGAATAGTCCCAGGAACTGTTGGCCTAAACAGCGAGTAGTTTGAGTCAAACAGTCAAAGGATGGTCAGGTACGAAGTGCATTCGTACAAATCCAAAGCTGGGTCTGCGAAAGCCCTTTTGTTAGACTCCAAGCGTGCGCTACATATTGTATTTTATCCCAATTGAAAACTTTTATTTCACTAGCGCAGAGGTAAGTTAGCGGATAGTAAGTGTATCAAAAAATAAACCTTTGAAATTATATATTTGTAATTCATAATCATTCTTCCGAAATTAAGGAATAATAACTTGGCAACAATGAACCAGTTAGTTTAAATTTTCCAGTTAGCAAAAGGCCTTCAGTTGCAGCCGAACGTGGAATGTGGAACAATTTATCTTTGTAATTTTTAATGATACCTACATTAAATGACGTTGGAAAACGGGTTTTCGGTATACATATAGTATGTATAAGTGATTAGATTTATTATAAGTTATAGAATATTTACGAAAATGTTCTTTTAAGTCCACTATCGAGATATTCAATACTAAATGTACTTTTGGCATTTTCTATATATACACTCTAAATAACACAAGACCAATAGCATGTCAACGTAATGTGCGTACAGAAGAATCTGTAACCGTTGTGAATCCCGAACCGGAAGATGGGATTTAGAAATTCACTATGTGTGAAATTGCGCGAAAATACCTCACTATACACCAGTACAAGATCCAGTTTTCACGCTGTTATGGTTTGCGATGGGATTTCGTGGATTCAGTTCTTGAGTAGCTTAAAGTTGACCGTTATTTTTATGGAAAAAATTGTTTACAGAGGAGGTCATTTTGGACTCAATTGATTTGTGAACAAGAAAATTGCCGTTTATCAATATTGAGTGATTTCATACCATTCGACTATTTCTTGCGGGGCTATGTAAGGCCTTCAGAACATTCTGATAAACTGCAAATTATTAGGCAATAAATCCATATCCAGTATGTAATGGTTGAGATAAAGCCCCAAACGCGAAAGGGTAAAGTAAAAATTGGACCGAAAATACGCTCTTCATCAAAAGCCATATGATTGATATCGTATGCAAAAGTACTACAGTTTAAAAAAAAGACCCTTTATGTTATTCTTCATCTTAAAAAAAAGAAAACTTTTTTGCAGTTTTCACCTTCTTCCATAGGGCGAAATGTTTTCCTGAAACATAAAATAAAAGGTAAAATAGTTTATTTACTACATGCTACCTATAACCTCAAAATGCCAAGAACAAAATTAAACAAACCTTATACACACCCAAAATCGGATTATCGTGCTGCTTTTAAATTTGATATGACCATTTACGTAAACGATGTTTTTTTTATAAATAATGTCAGATTCATGTTAAAAGCCAATTCCAGGCCTGTTGGTGCAAATTTTAAATTCCGTTTTATCTACCATACCACTTTAAAAAAAGAGAATCCTGTCCATTTCATTGTGCTTTAAGTCTATGGGCCTCCTTATTATTCATGGTCTATATATTTCATACTTCCAATGGGGTCTTCAATTCTTGATTCTCTCTGGGCTTAACATTAGGGGTTACTCTTTCACAAAATACTACATGGTAGACTTTTTCAAATTTTTCTCCCTCTTTTAGATAAGGAAAAAAATAGAAAAACAAGTGAGCAAATTAAAAATAAAGAAGAATTTTTTCTCGCAGGTTGCACTGTTTATTATGCCCAAGGGTCAACTTATTACATAAATTTGGATTAAAAATGAAAGACGAAGTAATGGGCCTTCTGTACCTACTTTGTTATTAAATGTTAAGAAAAACGTCTTTATAACTTGTAAATAATTTACAAATTAATACATCAGAAACAAAATATGCTAAGCAAAATAGCACTGATAAAGACGAGTATGCATTCGTATTTAACCTGGAGGCTGGCTTTGAAAGTTTTCAGTATCGATATGCTCACAACAAAATTAGTATTTAGGTGGCAATGTGGATTGGTGATTTTTACAGGATACGTCGTATGTTTTTGTCACTTCATGTTTGATAGTCATGAAGAAGGGGTTGCTTGTTTGCTGATTTATTATACACGTCCACCTTTAACATATAGTATATTGCTGGACCATTTACAAGAAGTAGAAGGGAGAGATGACGGCGACTGAAAATGTTGCGAATATCAGCGGGTGTGATGAAACGTGAACTAATAAGCAATACGCTATAGTGTCGCCATGCAAAAGCAGGAGTGCATATTGAAGGGCGAAAGTAAAATAATTAACAAATGCATACTTGGTTTCGTAAACAAGGTGATCTAAAATAGAACGGCCTGTAGAATGTTTCTAAGGTTGCAAATTTTTAACCAACAAGGTAAGAGGCGCAGTAGCTATGCAGATACAATATATGTGAGAAAAATGTATTATTAGATGTAATTATTCGCGTAACATATTTTAACGTAGTGGTCTTTTGTTCATGACATGAATAACAATAAAGTACAATTTGATATAAAAATATCTTAGTTTATCCATCCCAGTGAAATTACGTTTAATTTTTAATTGAAAGTGAAAGTCGTTTCAAATTTCATATAATTGAAAAAGAGAAAAATTGCAGAAAAATGATTTATTGTATTTGTTTATGTACTTGTGTGTATAACTTATGTCGTAACTGAACGTATGTACCATTTATATTAATTTGACACTTACTCGTATAATGCCTCAGCATGTGTTAAGTTTTTTGGAAAATGGGATAGAGAGAGATTCTTAGTAGAAGTTGGCTTGATGTTGATGTCTAGTCAACTCCTCACCTTACTTGATTTTCGTTAACTGAAAAAATGAATATGTCTTTCACTCGAGGCTAAGATTCGAACACCGAATCTTCCGATTTGGACGCCAGTCCACTACCACTTGAGCCACTGCCACCCACATTATAAGTGTATTCATACCCACTTATATTTTAACTTTTTTCACTCGTTTGTTCCGATCAAAAAAAAAAGACGTCCGAATACGTTGACAGATATACATCGAATGCTTTATTTTATAAATATCCCTACCTAAACGGACTATATTCAGCCAATTCAGTTTTTCCTTTCTTTCTTTTATCTTTTGCATTGTTCTCTTTTGTTTTCTTTGGGAGTGTTGCCACAGATATGCAGCTAACTGTTTGTCTTTTTTAACATACTTTGTCTAACTGTCAATCTCGTCCACACAGGTTTTCTTTTTCTCCCGTAAACCGAATTTATTTAAGTTTTCCACTTTCCGTAAACTGCCGACTCAGTATTTTTCCCGTCGTTGTTCGTCGACCTAGTTTTGTCTGCCGATTTCACATATTCACCTGTTCCAGTTAGCCCCAAAAACAAAAAAAAAACCAAACAAAAATTAATAGTGCTGACAAGAGTTCGTCGACCTATTTTAACTTAAATAAGCACACAATGGAAGAGTGCTGTGCTAGTGTTCTGTGCTTAATTGTTGACTCCAACGCCGAATGGGTAGCCTGCAATGGTCTCTGCCATATGCATCCGACTTACCCGGAGATCCTTTACCTACCTCAACGAGTACTGCTTGATTCACGTTATGCTGGCAATTAAATAAAACAACGTGTCTATTAATGCACCGCTAGCGGAGAATGTTAGCAGAACAATCCTTGACAGAATAGAAAAGATTGAAGACTCAGTAAACTGCATTGACAGTAATGTGGAAGATTACAAGTCCACTGGAAGAATTATCGAAAAGAAACTGGCATCAATCCAAAATCTGTCCAAAAACCAATCTAATCACGACAACGAGAACGAAGTGATCAAATATCATTGCGATGGATTAAAAACATTTCTCAAAACTAATTTCACCAAACTCCTTAAGTCCAACATACCCACATAAACGACTCTATCACTCTTCTCCGTACAGATGTCGACTTGCTTTTTCAATCCTCCTCTAAAACAATACAACCCACCCCGAATCCCTCAGATCTACGCTTGATGACCTGACCCTAAAAATGATTGACGGCAGCGGGGAACTCATAGCGACTCGGTTGACTGTAGCCAAAATCGGTAAAAAAGTGAGATTAGCTTCCAACAAAATCGATGAAATACCCGACAAAATTCAATTCCAAGCTACGAGTAGTTCCCCGTACAATGTCTCAATTCATAATGAATTAGTAGACAGGGAGTCTCACATGCCATCATTTCTAACTACTCCTCCCGCCGCCCTAATAACAAAAACCTTCTGCACCACCAAACCCAGCTAGCAACTGATTTCCTAACTTCGACTTTTAAACTGGAGTTAGGTACAATACATTAATTTTATTAATTCCCATACCCTACACCCCACATCTCATTCCTCGTAAAACTCCATATCCAATCATTTATCTCCATGCTCCTTTTTTCAGGACTCCCTATCGACCCTATCTGTCAGGTACCACGAGGTTTCTAGCATCACACAAATTGAACTGACTGTACTGGCAAAAAAATGTACTATGCCATTTTGGCAAGCAACTTTACAAGAAGGTGTATTTATTCTGGATTCCAAAATGGTATGACACTTGCTAGACTAACACTTAATTAGGGACAAAAAAAAATATTTTGTTAGGGAAACCCGATTCATAGTTAATTTTTTTTAAAAAGTTAAAATGAGTACCAAGTGTGAGCGAGACAGACAGTGACACCGTGATTGAGACGGATAAACACGCCATTTCAACTAGTGGGAGTGAAACAGATAGAGATGCCACCGTTGTCAAGCAGTGACGAATAGGCATATAGTGCAATACTGCAGTTCGTTACGCTCCTTTCTGTATGTTATACGTGTTGATTTCGTGCTTACAACTTTGGCTTTCTTTATTGGACTTCATTGCATTGCGACTTTGGTTTACTATCTGACCGTTTCTGTCGAGCCTGGATTACTTCTGGACTAGTGTTGATCGTTGATCCCGTGATTGTGTAGTGTGAACGCCATCATGTCATGTCGATATACTGCTCAGGAATATGGTATGCTAACATGAATCTCATTTATGGGGAATGCAGGTGTACTGCTAGTGCTGCAGCCAGACTTTATCATGAGAGATACCCAAATGCTCAGCGTCATCCGGCCCATCGAGTGTTTGGAAATATGCATCGGTCATTTTCAGAGGGTCGATTTCCAATGCCCTGCCAGGACGAAGTCTTACAAGCAGTCGCACAAGACCCTAGTACCTCAATACGTGCAATTGAAGAAAGCATAGGAGTGCCCAAAAGTACAGCACACCGAATTCTAAGGAATAACTAGCTCCGTCCGTACCATTTGCAACGAGTCCAAAGTCTGCTACCCCGAGATTATCCAGAAAGACTGCAATTTTATCAAACGATGTTGCAGAGATTCAGAGAGGATCCGAGATTCTTGGAAAAAATTCTATGGTCGGGCGTATCAACTTTTAAAAGGGACGGTTACATGAACCTCCCCAATTTTCACGAGCGGCACCTGGAAAATTCACATTTGATGCGGGAAGATAAATCACAGTACCGTTTTAAAGTAAATATGTGGACGGGAATTTTGAATGGTAGAATTATTGGCCCATTCGAGCTGCTGCAGAATTTGAATGCCGAGGTTTATTTAGATTTTTCGGAGAACCACTTACCAAATTTATTGGAAGACGTGCCACTAAATATTTATGCAAGCATGTAGTATCAACAAGATGGCTGCCCAGAGCATTGTGCTCGCACAGTACGAGAGTTCATTGACAGGGAATACTCTAACAGGTGGATAGGGCGGTCTGGTACAATTTCGTGGCCAGCCTTTTACCTGATTTAAATTCACTCGATTTTTTTTACTGGGGAGCAGTAAAAGAAAAAGTTTATTCTAAGCCGATAGAAAATTTAAACGACGTGCGCCAAAAAAAATGCAGAAGCCGTTAAAGACATCAACTCCAGAAGATATGCCCGTCTTATTACCAGATCATTTGTAAGAAGATCTAGAGCTTGTATTGTCGCTAAAGGCGAACAGTTTGAATATTTGTGGTAAGATACAAGATCGGTAGATGGCGTTTAGTCGCGCAACAAACAACAGTTGTGTAAAGCGATCCTGAGAGTATACACCAAGAGAACGTAGTGTTCTGTGTGCTCTGCGATGGAAAAAAATGAAATGAAATGACAAAGGTGGCATCTCTATCTGTTAAACTCACACTCTGCGTCACTGTCTGTCTCGCTCACACTTGATACTCATTTTAAAAATTAACTATGAAACGGATTTCCCTAACAAAATATTTTTTTTGTCCCTAATTAAGAGTTAGTCTAGTAAGTGTCATACCATTTTGGAATCCAGACTAAATACGCCATCTTTTAATGTTACTTGCCAAAACAGCATAGTACATTTTTTCATCAGTACAGTCAGTTCAAGTTGGGTGATTAATGATTTTCAGATACATAGATGGTGAAAAAAGCAATATTTTAGTTAATACCGATTCCAATTTTGGACCGTAATTTACAGAAGAGTTACACAGGGTCACGTGGCAAAAAAAAATCGAAGAAAAGCAAAGATTTGCTGTCACAGTACTTGAAAGATCGTCACAGGGTGTCAGATTTCTCGATTTTTTTCTGAATGTCCAAAATTTAAAAGTACATGACTTAGATTTTTTTTTAAATTTTTGTGATAACCGACATCACTGGACCTATCACCCATTTCCGGCTTGACGTTGATTTTCGGGACATCCTGTATATACATACGATGGGCGTTCAACATATTCTCGGTATCGGGGTGAAGCTGTGGTTGTGTATATAAATTGACTTATTTATCAAGTAATACTATTATTTTAGTGCATTCATGTAAAATTTCATATAAATGTGATTATTAATTCGCGTTTTATCTGTAGTTAAACAGAATCATAATGGCAACTGAGGCGATGATGGTGAAAATTGAGCATCGCGCTGTAATTAAATTTCTCACTAAGCAAGGAAAAAGTCAAAAAACTATTCATGAAGAGATGGTGGCTGTTTACCAGGGTTCCGCACCTTCGTTATCAACTGTGCAAAAGTGGTCAAGTGAGTTCAAGAGAGGCAGAGAGAGCATTGAAGACGACCCCCGCTCCGGCGCCCCGGCTACTGCTTGTACGGGAAAAAGCATCAAAGAAGTCGAAAAACTAGTTCTTGAGGATGCCCGAATAAAGGTGAAAATGATGGCAGAGATCAGCAAGCTTTCAATTGGTACCATTCACACCATTCTTCATGACCATCCTAACCTTTCAAAGGTCAGTGCAAGGCGGGTGCCCCGAATGCTCACAGCGCCTCAGAAAAAAGTGAGAATCGCATGCTGTAGAGAGCTTTTGTAGTGAGAACGCGGACGGTGTTATGGATCGAATTGTTACTGGGGACGAAACATGGGTCCACCACTATGACCCTGAAAGCAAACAAGAGTCCATGCAGTGGCATAAAAAAGGAACAGACCCCCCGAAGAAATTCAAAGTCACTCCGTCTGCCGGGAAGCTCATGGCCACAGTTTTTTGGGACTCAAAGGGAATCTTGCTCATTGAGTACAAAAAAAAGGTGAAACCATCAACGCCACATCCTACGCTTCCACTTTGCATAATTTGCGGGAGGAAATTAAAAAGAAAAGACGGGGTAAACTCGCAGCGGGTGTGTTGCTTCTTCATGACAACGCTCCTGTTCACACGGCGCGAGTTTCCAAGGCTGCTGCACGAGATTGTGGTTTCGAAGAAATCCAACACCCACCCTATAGTCCAGACCTTGCCCCTAGTGATTATTTCCTGTTTCCGGATTTGAAAAAATGTCTTCGTGGAAAAAGATTTTCGGATGATGAAGAACTCAAGTCGGCAATAAATGGGTATTTTGCAGAGAAAGAGGAAATTTATTTTTTTGAGGGTTTAAAAAAGCTTATCTCAAGATGTAACAAATGCATTGATGTTAGGGGAGATTATATTGAAAAATAAAAACAATTTAAATTGAATTCGCATTTTCCTTCATATCGATACCGAGAATATATTGAACGTGTAATATGTTTGTACTGCCCTCTGACAGCCCTGTACAAACTGCAGTTCTGCCGTTGTTCCTCCATTCTCCCATTATATTTCTGATAACAATTATGCACTAAACTCATTTGACAATGTTCTCCGGAACGTCGAAAACTGCTCGCCAGGTTTAAGAAATTTGGTTCCAATTGTTAGGGGTTTGAGCAACGCTTGCTATAATGAGATCTTCATTTTTCATCATTGTGTTAAGCCATTTCATAACAACATTTTGAGTAACATTTGTGGTATCCCAAGCTTTGCTCAAACCCCTATGCATCGAAACCGAAGTCGCTGCATTTTATTGACTTCTAAGCGTACTTAGAAAATCAAGTGAGCGCACGTATGGCCTTTTGAAGGCTATAAGATGTTAACATTTCAGTACCCTCCTAAAAGCTAAGCTTTAGACCACAAAACTAGTATCGTGTTTGAAAGAATGAAGAAAGAAAGGATAAAAAAAATTTATAGACGAAGATTGATTTGTTTGTTCTTTTCAGGCTGCGGTCGTGGTTCTTCCTGTTTACCCACACTCAAAGTATGTACACCAAAGTATTGTATGTAAATTTCTGTTCAAAACGGAGTTATTTAGTTTAAAGAAATACATAAATAAATAGTTTAATAAAACAACAACGCAAAGCATTTGAAACCGTTTATTAGTGGTTAGCTCCAAGTGGTAACATCCTTAAACGCTGCAGTCAGGTTTTTTCAAAGATTTCTGCAAGAGATTAATTGCCAGGATCTAGGGGGCTCTAATGATAAAAGTTAATTCCGGGGAACAGCTTACTTATTGTAGATACAAAATATCGTTCCCTTGTGGATTTTTATTTAAGGGCAGGTAAACAGACCGAAGTATAGAAAATAACAATGGTGTTCTAGGTCTCCTGTTTTACCAACCCTCCTTTTTGTTCTAAATTCAAATGTACATATTTCTGTCCGCAATAGGGCAGTAGTATTTGTTTATGGGTAAAAATTTTGTACATGCATATGTACATACGAGTATATACTGTAAAAAATGTAAAGAAGAGAATTATAAAAGAAAAACAAAGAACGAAATAAAGGCTCATTCAAATCTAAACACGTTTAAAGTAAAATTATAAGCTTCGATTTATATCTGAACTTTGTTGATATTTCTGAAATAAATCAACTTCAAGGACACATTTTGAGAGAAAAAAATTAATTACCTAACATATTTTTCGATGTTGGTATACGCCATAAAAAACTACAATATTATCCCTTTTCCTCTTATTCTCACATTCGGGATTAGCATGTCAGTGGAGACGGATTAGTGTATCAAAGGTCAAAGACCTCAGAAGACTTCTGCTCAAAGTCTAACTCCTCAGAAGCTAACAATTGGAGAAAAAAAATGCTGGCAGTTCAGTCAACATATCCCCACAATAATCTTTATTATGGGATTACGGTGTACCTATCCAAGTTAATGTGAAAATTTGGTCTAATGTCCAAATTGTGCGGTGCAGTACGGTTTCAGACATTCACACAGTACACTGAATAGGATATTATAGGCAGCGTTAAATAGGGATATGCCTCAATAGTTGATATAGGACGTAGGATAGCCCTTCGTTTTTTTCTTTTTTAAAAGAACTTAACACTCCAGTGGGTATTACTACACATAAAATGCCGGAGCACGTGTTAAATTTTTAGGAAAATGAGACATAGGTAGAAAGAAAGATTTTTGAGCTCAGTGGTAATTTCGCTCCATGGGTGGCATCCAACATTTAATGGGGAGACTAAATTATTAGTGTAATTTGACTTGTTGTTGTATTCTACGCAAACACTCATCGACGTGAATTTAATTTTATGAGAAAAAAATGTCTTTTGGGCGCGGCTGGTATTGGACCTCGAACCGTCCGAGCCGGCCACCACCACCCACTAATATTCCAGTCGTCAAGCATTCTTTTGCCCTCCTATGCTTTGCAAATGATCTGGTGCATGCTCCTTGTCAAAACATTGTCTCCGGCTTTAAAGCCAGAGGCTATGTGGTTCTTCAGTTCTTCTATTTATAAGCTGGGCGGGAAAACTAATTCTTCGACTGGAGATGTGTTTTGTTCTTGCCCTATCACTTTCTCTTGGTCATGTCCATTAAGCAACTGCTGGAAGTTTTGCTTAAATACTTCCACAATTCCCTATTGGTCAATGACGAGATTACCTTCGCAATTTCGAAGTGCTTGGAGACCGGTTTTAAAGCCATTGGCTAGGTTTTTTGCCTTTTTAAAAAGCTCCTGGTGTCTTTCCTTCTCCAGCAATATTCGTTATCCGTGAGCTGGGAGACTGCAAAGGCCCTTTTCTTTTTCCGCAGTAGTCTTTTCTCCTCCCTTCTTCTATATTTATATTCATCCCACGCTGCTCTGGTAACGCGTCATAGCGTTTTCTGTATGCCACATCTGTTACCTTCTTTTTTTTTACACACGTTCATCATCATACACTGATTGGGAGCTCAGTACTCCGCGTGCTGTTGACAAAAACGCGCCACATGGGCATAGTACCCCGGCATTAAATCTTGGACCCTACAAATTAATTTGTATCGTTCCCTTGAAATAATAATAATAATAATATTTTCTGGAGTGGTTGGTAGCATAATGTGTTTTCGGCCACCTCCTTGATGGAAGTGCAGGAATGTGACCAGATGTTGTTGTCGTCTGTGGTAGGCAATGGCATATTGAAGAGTTTTTCGTCCAGGCGCTCTATGTAAACTATATATTCGCCATATATTCCATAAATTTAATCTGAACAGAAGGAACATATTATATGAATGAAGAAATGAGAAAAAATTAAATACAGAAACTCCCAAAGTTTAGGAATGTCAAAAATAAAGTAAACATATACTCGTAAAATCTTTTGGTATTTTGCTATGGCTCAGAAAACATTGGTATTCCTTCTTTCCAAATTGGCTCTTGTTCCATACTGAGTTAATTTTTTAACATGATATTCGATCAGATGGATTATAAGTTGTTTGTGAAACAACATGTTGCTCTCCAAAACAGTGATAAGTAAGAATGTAAATCAGCCTTAAAAGTTAACCTCTTAACTTAAATATGTTACCATCATTATTTCCTGAATGCTTTATTCATCATGAAAGAAAATATTCTTCCCAAGGTAAGCCTTAGACAGATAGATTACCAATTACTTTTCTCAATGTATGACTAACACAGTTACATATACGTAATTATTGGCAGTAATACGTAAGACTGTCCACTATATGAAGATCTGCCTCCTTTATCCACAGTTAATGAAGTTGAGTTTTACTATCTTCGGTATTATGTAACTCCTAATCAAACAAATACTCTATTACAAGCTTCGTCTTTTGTGTGCCATCCTGTATTTGCGTTTACTAAATAAAAGGCTCGGTTTGTTGCAGTCATAAGGACTCTGTGTCTTTAGAATTTCCAGGACGCATCTAATGTGCAATTTTAAAGTTTTGCGTTTACGTTTTTACGTTTTTATATAATAGCGTAGAAGCTTCTCAACAGTGCCGTATTTTTTACACCACATATTTGTGAGAGACATGTTTCTAGCCATGTTTGCTGATGATACTGCCCTGTTTTCAGGGGATGCACTAACTTCGCTTAATAGGATACACAATTCACTGAATTCGCTTAATTTTTTTATATATTATAAATGACTGGTAATTCCAAAGACATACTCGTATATTGTCCTTAAAGTTATTAATTAAATTCAGAACTTCGTAATGCGACATATGGCGTTTTCGTTTGGGCTGTCAGAAGGCTTCTTTTTTGTGTACCTACTCCGATTTTTATTTAAATGAAACACTAAAAACTTCTTCCGACTTTTATTTGCTTGCAAATCGATTTGAACATTCAGAATAATAAATTGGCCAAACACAGCCGATTGCACGAAAACATACATAAATCTAGTTTGACACACAATACGTTTATACATAATCCAGGAGAGAAATTTTGATTCTCAAATGAAAACGGGAAGCAAAATTCTGTTTCCGAAAAAATTAGGGGAAATGGTTTTATGACACTTTTCTGCTTCGAAGCACGAAAAAAGCCCAAACGAAAACGTTTCTTTGTTTATTTTTTTTGTCACATTCCGAAGTCAAACTGACAAGCGTTGTCAAAAAAATTTCAGGGTTGATGTCCACAGAAATGTCTTGAAATATTTCCTATCTACAAAGTACCAGCGACGTCTCGCGGAGCCGCGGTGTTATGGCATAAATTATTCTGATATTTACATGCACGTATTTGCACGTAGTGAAAAGTAAAGGGAAATGTGTACACGGATGAACAACATATGTGTCATTTAAAGATAAGATTGCCCTATATAAGAAAGCGTACAATTATTGTAAGGGCAGTGCAATAAACTCTTTCCCTAACACCGCGTCTCCACGAGATAGAAATATGTCAGAATAAATGTCAGACATTTCGTTTGCCAGTTTTTCTTTTGACTTACTCGTAGGTGGGCAAATTACATGACATTTCATTCTGCGAGTCTAAGTTGGCTGAGTAGGTGTGAACTTCGTTCTCCGGCATACGCCACTGAGTCATCTTTGTTTCTTTGTTTATTTATTGTTTCACATTCCGAAGTCAAACTGACAAGCGCTGTCAAAAAAATTTCAGGGTTGATGTCTACAAAGATGTACTGAATAAAAACCAGACATTTATATCTTGAAATATGTCTTGCCTGCAAACTACCCGTCTCCACTGGACATTTTGATTTCATGCAATATTTTTTAACACCAGCGATGTCTCGTATAGACGCGGTGCTACATGAAATTATCCAAAACAGCATCCAAATCCAGCTGATTGAACTGACAGAACACAATTTACCGAACTGAATCTACGTCAATACAACATTGGCAAAGAGATTGGCGAAATGAAAGAAAATTCATATCTCTTGGAAGAGCTATGGGCTGAATTTCAGGAGAATGACGCTACTCTGAGGTCATCTAGGATGAGCGAAGGTAATTACTTCATTAATGAAAGTTTCACCACAATTAAAAATCAAGTAAAAATATTAAAAAATGTTCGAAAATCATCCTCAGCAACGCGCGTCCAACAGAGAAATAAGTGGTTGAATGGGAAAAGAAAGAGAGAGAGAGAAAAAAAAGGATAGCAAGAAAATGATACATATTCTATTAATAATAAATTTTCAACAATAGTTATGAATACAATTTAAGTCAATCGTGAATAGCCAGTCTTTCACCATTTTTAAGAACGATTTAATATTAAGAGTTTACTTTATAGACAGAGGTAATTTATTGAAAGGCTTAGGGGCTGCGACAGTATAAAAGTTAGAGAAATGAGTTTTGTGAGCAATGGGTACTGTGACCAGGTGCATGTTGTTTATTCTCAGGTTATATGTATAATCGCGAGTTTCTTCTGCTAATATTGCCACTTCGTTTAAAAAATTCTTTAAGTTCTTTAAAACTATAAAGATGTTTCATAGGCAGAATTTGCAATTCCTTGTATAACGGCCAACTTTCGGTATAACGATTTCTCTTGCAGATTATTCGAATAACATGCTTTTGAGCAATTATTAAAGGTCTAAAAGTATTTGCATAGAAACCACCCCAACTAGATAACCCATACTGTAGTTTAGAGTGCGCAAGGCCATAATATATTGTTTCCAGAATCTTTTTAAAGCAAAATCGCTTTAAGAGATACATTTTTCGTGTTAACAAATCAATTGATTTTTAATATTTTTACTATGGTCTTTCCAATTAAGGTTAGAATCAATTGTAACACCCAAGTTTATGGTACGAAAACCAAGTTCTTAGAATTTCTAGGTCCTCTTCAATTAGTAAAATACAATTAAAATCAGAATTTGATTGATAGGTAAATGATATATCATCTGCAAATGCCGTCGAAAGACCGTTTAACGGGAGTTCAAAGATTGAGTTTATGTATCCCCAAAAAAAAAGGGCCGAGTACAGATCCCTGTGGTATCCCATTTTTTAAAAGTCGAGTTTCACTTTTTGTGCCGTTTATAATAACTTTTTGAACTCTCTGCACTATATAATTTGCTTAGTAGTATATCGTGATCAACCAAGTCAAACGCTTTTGTCATATCAATGAAGAGGGCCATGGTAAATTTATTATCATTTAAGCTGCCATAAAGCTGGCTGCATAGTCTAAGAATTGCATCTTCGGTTGACTTCCCTGAACGGAACCCAAATTGATTATCGCTAAAAAATCTTATTTTATTTAGAAAAGAAGTAATTTTATTGCCCATAAGTTTTTCAAATATTTTTGAAAAAGTAGGAAGGATTGAAATAGGTCTATAGTTAGCCATATTTGTTTTATCTCCTTTTTTAAAGAGTGAAATAACCTCAGCACATTTAAATTGTTGGGGGAAACAGCCCTGTTCCACACTTAAGAAAAATATATAACTCAAAACATGTGAAATATAAAAGGCAATTTTTTTAAGAAGATTACAAGATATGCCACCTGACGTGCAAGAGTTTTTATTTTTTAAAGATAAAATAGCTTTGTACTCGTATGTATTAAAAGAAGTGATCGGATTAAAAGCAAAACTATTTGGAAAGAGAATTCAATATTTATACACTGTTGACTAAAGCAATTACAATCACCACTACAATTAATGGACTGATTCAATGTTGCAGGTATTTCTGTAAAATATTCATTAAATTTGTTGGATACGCTACACAGTCGGATAAAAATGTTCGAGGATTTTACAATGGAAGCAGGAATGGAAATCACACAACCCAACGATTCTACAATATACCAGCAGTTAATTGAGAGTCACTACAATCGTGTAAACGAAATTTTTGGAAGACCTTCAACTGAGAATAACGTGATTACGGAGCTAAGTGATATAGATTTCCTCGAATATGCGAAGGCCAAACCCGTCGATTCAAATAATAAAAATACCAACAATCAGTAGTGAATCCCGAGAATGGACATCGTTTTACAGTCTGTTTAAGAGCATAATCCACGAGGATTGCACGATGTCAAAGTCAGAAAAAATGTTACGACTTACTTCAAACAAATTTGAGAGGAGAAGCAGCACGATTAGTACCGCGTCTCCAAATTACAGACTATGATGCGGTTTGGGACATACTGATACAAATTTATGAAAATAAGTGAATGCTGTTTTCATCCTACATTGATACAATTTTAGATCTACAAAAGTAAACAGTTTTCCTGTAGAAAGTATGAAACAGCTATTGAACATCACAAATCAATGCCTTTATGCCGTAAAAGGCCTTGGAGTGAAGATAGACGAGGAAGATATAATATTACAATACATCTTGTTTGTATACTACCAAGAACATCTAAGAGCGTATGAACAAAGCTTCAAAAGAAGTAAAGACATCCAAACACAATATCACGCATCAAGCATTAAATGCCTATATTGCAATATAAATGGGTACGACATTGAAGGCTTTAGAAATTTTATAAATGAAAAAGAGATGTGTAAAATGAGCTTGAATCATAAGTTCGAATATAACTCGCGGTGCCCCAAAGAAATGTAACCTGTATGAGGCGAAATATCATATCCTTTTACTTGTGGATGCATCCAAAAAATAGAAGTTCCAAAGATGACAACAAATGAAAATACTCCAGATGTAATATAAAAGCAAAATCCGCTACCGGAAAATTCGTACTATTAAGAGCCCTCGTAGTCCAATATCTGAAGAAGCAGTACAAATTCTGTGGCTTTCAAAAATCTGGTCTAATACAGAATTTAGTCGATCTAACCACAAAGTACAAGTGGAGATAAAACCAAGGTTCCTGTGAACAACTTTAATGCGAAAGTGGAAAGAGTCGTTCTCTCTACATTAACAAGTGCTCAACCAGACAAATCCTATATCGAAAAAAGGAGAAATAATATGTTAGCTGATCCATTATTCAACAATAGCGATCGTGTTGATATGGTAATTGGTGCGGACGTCTACTGGAAAATACTGGATGATGGTGTCATTAAAATTCATAGATGAACTAACATACTCGTAGATGGCAAACTTTCCAGATGTTGGAAAACGAAAACCCGCTTTACACTGATCCATTCTATCCATGTGAACCTGGCTGTGAATACGTGTGAATTGTCATCAATGTCAATTTCTCTTCCATTTTACTCAAAACCCGGACATTTTACTCAAAAAACGTGATCTACTTTACGCACACATAGTGAACTTCACGTAGAAAACGCTTTCATTTTAGCAACTTTACTTGTAAATTGTTCTCAATCTAGCAAATTCTGGCATGTTATAGAGATGTACTATGTGTTGGTAATTCACTTACAGTGCGTCCGTGCGAAGGTTAAGGGCTTGCAAAAATATTAGTAGAGTTTGCCAACTAAGTTAGTTCATCTATGGTCGCTTAAGATCGATGGAATATTGGGACAAGCTACAAATCTCGGATGGATACTATCAGGAATAATTAAGCGGAAATAAAATGGTATCGGCTATGACCAATATAGAAAAAAATTGGGAATTGGAAGAAGTCTCTTCTAGCTCATCGATGTCATCACAAGATGAGAAATGCTTAAGATTGTGTGAAGAAATCACATCCATAAGCACAATTGGAAGGTTTGTACTGGCACTACCTCTTAAGGATGACAGATAACTGGGAGATTAAAAAAAGGCTACCGCGGCTTTTATTCCTTGAAAGAAAATTAGATCAAGACAAAGATTTAAAGGCGGAAAAAAATCTCATATTCAAAGTTCAAACATATGAAGAAATAAAAGAAATAGCAGGTAGAAGGCCTAACGATCTGAAACGAATTATTAGTGATACATCAGAGGAGTACGAGTATGTTGAAATAAAAACAGGAATTAATCTCCATTTACAAAAACATGGACTCAATTTAAGAATATGGCTGTCAAATGATAAAGAAATTACGGGTACCCTGCATTCTGACAACGACAACGAGATAATTAAAATACTATAGATGACGATGGAGTAAAAACATTAGGAGTACGGTGGCCAGAAAAATGGCCATCTTCGTTTAACACCAACACGCTACTGTTACCAAGAGACAAGCGTTATCACATTTGGCAAGAGTTTTTGAGCTTTTAGATTGGTTGTCACCAGCAACAGCGACGTTGCAGCTGTTTATTCAGAAACTATGGTTATTAAATAGTTTCTGGGATGAAAACCTGGATAATGAGTTGTTAAAAGAATGGAAGACAATCACTCGAAATATAGCTGAATTAAAACATATGGGAATACTTCGGTGGTTTGAAACCAAACATGGAGGAAAATTTCAACTTCATGGATTCGCTGATGCATATACTGCTGTTCTGTACGCGAAAACTGAAAAATCAAAAATAAATTTATTAAGTCAAGGGTTACAGAAATTAAAAGACATAATCCCAGAAGCAAAATGGGGTATGTCAGTACAAAGGACAATCCTGTTGACGTTGCTTCAAGGGGCATCTAGAGTCACAAAGTTATTTACTTTCGTGGAATGGACCATAGTGGTTGCATAAGGATGAAAAATATTGACCCAAGATACAAAAAATAAATGAAGAAGAGAAAATGATGGTACATGCAGCCACAATAACGAACAAGCTCTTCTGGGAGAAGCTTCTGTTAAAGTATTCATTTCTATCAAAATTTAAGAGAATCATAACATATGTTTTACGGTTCACTGGTAGTTTAAGACGAATTGAGTATAAAAAGTATCTAACAGCGAAAAAATTGGATAAGGTCTTGACAACTTTCATCAAATATCAGCAACAAATGGACTTTCCAGAAGAAATCAAAAAAACTTCGAAACCGGGGAGAAATAAACACGAAGAATAAAATTGTGACGTTATACCCGGAAGAATACAACATTCAAATTTGTGGTTCGGACAAAAACATCCCATAGCAAAGCAGCTAACCAATTAATTGGAAGTTTACCTGTGGCCAGAGTAACGAAAGCTCTTCCATTTACGCATAGAGGTGTAGATTATGCATGCCCGATCAATGTAAAATATTCGCGAGGTCGAGGACAGAAAACCTTCAAAGGATGCATTATCGTTTTCATATGCATAACGATAAAGGCGGTTCATCTGGAAGTTGTAAGCGACTTAACATCGCAAGCATTTTTGGCAAATTTGCGCTGGTTTTTCGGTCGACGCGGCAGAAGCCAGCAACTCCGATAATGCAACCAATTTTATACTTAGACTCTAGACCAATTTTATACTTAGACTTTTATGTTAGGTACAGAAATAAAAAATATCATTAAAAATAACCAGTCAGTTATACACCTCGAAAAAGTCCTCACTTCGGAGGAATTTGGAAAGCAGGAACAAAATCTGTTATATGGAATTTGAAGAGAATTATTGGGGAAACCAACTTGACTTTTGAAGAGAAGACTACATTATTGGTTCCGATTGAAGCAGATGTCGTTATGCTATAAAGGATGATGGAGGGATTAACGATGCCTTGACGCAAAGTCATTCCCAAATAGACCAACCATTGTTAGATCATTCGGAATCTGTCGAAGAAATAAACTGTGATTCATTAAATCGATGGAAGTTGATCCAAGAAATCAAACAACATATTTGGCAAAGATGGAAGGAGGAATATTTGCAAGCTCTACAAAAACGATATAAATGGCGACAACCCAGAATAAATTTAACTACATATATATGGATTAACCTTCTTTAATTAAAAAAGAAAGTACGAGTCCAGCATGATTGCAGCTAGAAAAAATTATTGATGTTCATTCTGGATTAGACGCGGCAGTAAGGGTTGCAACTCTGAAAACACAAAATTGACTTGTTAAGAGACCAATAGTTACGGTCTGCCCAAATACAGAAGAACAAGCCAATAAGACACATAGTGTTAATGCGATGTATACATGTATATGTATAAAAAGGGAAAAAAAAAGTGAAAAGATGTCTACTCGTAAGAGGAGTTCTTTTGGTACGAGTATGTTACAAATGCTGATGACATTACTCTAAGTTGGCAATCACATATCAGCTGCAGCTGAATCAGGAGCCAACGGAAATGAAGACAAACAACTAATTGGAATTGGTAATTTGAACATAATTATTTCTGAATGGAGTTTGGTCATTTATTAAGACCTTGTTGCACATTTTCGTTTTAATATATAGGGTCCGCCATCTAACGTTTTTTTTTTCAACTAGTGCTTATTTCGTGAATGGTAACACTTAGCTCATGTCTGATTTGACAGATAATTAGTTTTATCCTTCCGCTGAACGAATACGGTTGTGTATATGCTTGAACAACGCTTCGCTAAGTGGGCCTGCGATCGACTTAGAGAAGATGCCGATTTTGCCAAAAAAATCATCTTTTCAGATGAAGCTCATTTTGGTCATGGCGGGTATGTAAACAAGCAAAATTGTCGCATTTGGGGCACAGAAAACCAGCACGCATACATTGAAAAGCCGATACACCCAAAACGAGTCACTGTTTGGTGCGGATTTTGGTCCAGAGGCATAATTGGGCCATTTTTCTTCGAAAATGAGCAAGGAATGGCCGTTATTTATTTATTTGAGAAAATATTCAGTAGTTTTTTTTTATAGCATTTTCAAAAAAAAAAAAACATTTTTGGCGGACCCTATATTTAATGTGTTTTAAAATATTGAATCAGCCTGAAAATTAAATGCAAGCTTATAACCCATTTCGAGAAACCATGCCAAATAGTAGCCAAATCCTTAGTGAACAAATTAATGATGATAGAGAGCAACAAAATTTTATTGGTGAAACCAAAACGGAATCATAGAGTACCACTTGAATTTGTGGGATCCCTACAGCAGATTTTATTTGGGATTATGGATAACGAAGGTCAGAAAACCATAGATGAGAATCTTCGAGGTGTAGTGGACAATCAACATGACCTGAATGAGCTGTTAAGAAAACAAATCTCTGTGATAGATTCAACAGTTAATAATTGAAGAAAACAACAGAAGAGCTAAATACACAATTTGCAGAGATGAGTAAGCAGTTAAATCTATTTTATCATGAAATAGTGATAAGTCAACTCGTGGAAAGGATGGCTTCAATGTTTTACATGATGCTGTCCCAAGAATAAATTGCGCTGGATCGATGTGAAAAGGTTCAACTAAATATTATCGACTTGCTTATAGATTTGAATCATGAACATACAAATCCACAGCTTATAAGCCCAACGCAGATATAGGAAAAGGTAATACAAATTAAAAAAAAAATACCCCATCGGATACAAAATTCCCGGATGGAAAAAGTGATCTCACATTAAGAACTTGATGGAAACAAATGCAATGATGCTGGAGTCAAAACTGGTAATTAAATCAGAATTAAACTCTCCCTCTGCTTCTAAAATAGAGGTCATTAAAGGAGTAGCGCTTACAACGTCCAGTTGTATTAAATTACTTAAAAATTTGTTAAAATGAATAAAAGTGTATTTTTCTTAAAAAAAAAAGCATCTCGACTTTTCCCTTTATTTGGCGCAGCCGGAAAAATCGGAAGTGACTGAAAGTAAAATTTTAAAAAAAGCAAACTCAAGAAATCAGGAAATTATATAAGTGTACGAAAAAATAAAACAAGTGACGAAATTAAAAAAAGTGCAACTTTAAATAAAAGCGTGTAAAAATTTAAAAAGAAAGACAAATTGAACCAAGTGCAAAAAATTGAAACAGTGTATAAAAATCAAAGGACCAAAAGCAATACCAAATCCTTGCAATTGAGTACCACAAAAGAAAAACATCAATGTGGTAAAATCTATTCCAACCGCCACCTAAATTTTTCAACCTGTAAAATCCGGCGAAAGCAGGTATTCATTTGCTAAAGTTGCGTTCATCATCCATGAAGGCACAACAACAACTCAATAGATAGAAGAAAAAAGTTAACGAAACAAAGCGAAGCATCATCAATGACAGGAGAAAGTAAGACAATAAAAAGCGGAGGTGTGCTTCTTGGAAGAAATAAATGTACTTGATAAGTTTAAGTTAGTATTAGAATTAATCAGTAAAATTCCCGAATATAATGGCAACCAAATGCACACATTAGATTTTCTAAGCAGAATAGTTTCTATCGCACCTACAACCTTGATCAAAAATCCGGAATTTATTCAGAAAATTAAAAATACAAGTTTATTCATCTAAATCTATATTGTCCCCTTCACAGTAATCACCATCGACTGCAACACACTTATGCCAGCGTTTGATGCAATCATCGAAACATTTTTTATATTCGGTTTTCGGTATGTCCATCAGTGCTTCCTGCGATTTTTCCATTGCCTCCTCTCGGCTGCTGAAACGCGTTTCCAGTCCTTTTTTTTTCAGCATGTGTTAAATTTTTTTGGAAAATGGGATAGAGAGAGAAAGAAAGATGTTTGGGCTCAGTGCCTATTTCGCTCCATGGGTGGCATCCAACATTTAAATGGGGAGACTAAATACTTAGTAGAAGTTGGCTTGATGTTGATTTCTAGTCAACTCGTCTTACTTGATTTTCATTAACTGAAAAAATGGATGATATGTCTTTCGGGCGAGGCTGGAATTCGAACACCGAACCTTCCGATTTGGAAGTCAGTCCACTACCACTTGAGCCACGGCCACCCATTGGTTTTTTAACTCGATTGAACAGAAAGAAGTCACAGGGAGCCATATCAGGTGAATTCGGTGGCTGTTGGATGGTATTTGTTGCATTTTGCGTCAAAAAATTACGAATAATGATGGCACTGTGCGACGGTGCGTTATCGTGGTGCAAAATCCACGAGTTTTCTGTCCACAATTCTGGTCTCTTTCAGCGAATTACTTCACGCAAACGTTTCATAACGCCCAAGTAATACTCTTTGTTACTGTCTGGCCTTCTGGCAAAAATTCATGATGCACTACACCGTTGTAATCCATGAAAACCGTGAGCATTGACTTCTTTTTTGACTGAAAACGACGTGGTTTTTTTGGTTCGGCTCATTTGGTGAACGCCATTCACTTGCCTGATGTCTGGATTGCGTGTCGTATTCATAAACCCACGTCTCGTCTCCAGTATTGATCCTTTTGATGAATGTGGGATCGGATTCAGCCTCGCAAACTATCTCTTTTGCGACGTCAACACGGTTCCTTTTTTGAATAAAATTGAGGTCTTTTGGCATCAACTTTGCTGCTACACGACGGAAAGCCAAATCATTAACCAAAATGTCTTGAACGGATCCATAGGCAATGTTCAAATCCTCCGCTATCTCTCTGATGGTTAATTTGCGGTTGTTGACAAACATTTCTTTTACTTCATCAATATTTTCGTCGGTTTTCGATGTCGATGGTCTGCCACTTTTTGATCAAGGTGGTATGTTTCTGGAATTTGATTATGCATATGTAATACAACGCGATTCTATTGGGTTATATCAAAGACAAAATAGTGGGGAAAGCAATATGTGAGCTTCAAAAGCATGGAAGGTTAGGATCTTGGGTAGAAGTTAAAGAGCTGATTAGGAATAATTTTGGTGAAAGGGTTTCCATTGACCTACTAATCGATAACATACCTACGTACAGCTTGGGTCACAAGTACAGTTGAGGACTATTATAATAAAAGAAGCAGTAAATATGCAATAATCTTCCCGAACCAACAAAAACGATTACTCTTAGTACCCAACAACATTAACTGATGCCTTTAAAATCATTTTAGAAATTAATCACTAATCTTTCGGTCTCAAGGTTATAATTTTTATTATAAAAATCAGGTTGTCCCAGTAAATCGACCGGTTCAAAATAATATGACTGGATAAAACAACAATAATAACTGTAACAACAATTATACACATACTAACCAACCTAGACTTAACTTTTATCAAACACAAAATCGACAACCGCTACAAAATAGTACGTATACGTGGTCAATCTCGACAGACAAACAGATATAGACGCCAAGATGATGTAGAACCTATGGACACATATAGTCGTCAATCGAGCAACCAAATCCTTACGGACAAAATGACAATACAGACGCTATGGAGATTGCTACCAATGAATAAAGAGCAGAAAGCCAAACCCAAGTTCCAAACCATTCAAATTTTCAGAGAGTTCAGAAAAACAACTCCCTTAAATATAGTATGTAGTTATAAAAAAATCTACTCGTCCTCTAAGATTTGTCACCGATTGTGGGGCGGAACAAAACATAGTTAACGAAAATCTATGCAACCCAAAGTAGCAAATTCCCTCAACAAATAACAACGTTCTTAGAGTACTTGGTAGCAATATTAGAAGTAAGAAGCAATATAGTTTTCCCCTATTTAATGAATTTAAAAAAAAAATATTATGTACAGTTTCTCGAGTATCGATTCCATTACTATTCCGATGGTCTTATTGGCAACAATATTTTGGTTCCTCTAAACCCAATAATTGATTATAAAAGCAGATTATTAATCACAGATGATGCAAATATACTAATATACATATCTTAATAAGGGGGAAGAAATGTATGATAAAAATTATGAAGATACGAGGGGCGTTCAATATATTCTCGGTATCGATATGAAGGAAAATGCGAATTTAATTTAAATTGTTTTTATTTTTCAATATGATCCCCCTAACATCAATGCATTTGTTACATCTTGAGATAAGCTTTTTTAAACCCTCAAAATAATAAATTTCCTCTTTCTCTGCAAAATACCGACTTGAGTTCTTCATCATCCGAAAATCTTTTTCCACGAAGACATTTTTTCAAATCCGGAAACAGGAAATAATCACTAGGGGCAAGGTCTGGACTAAAGGGTGGGTGTTGGATTTCTTCGAAACCACAATCTCGCGCAGCAGCCTTGGAAACTCGCGCCGTGTGAACAGGAGCGTTGTCATGAAGAAGCAACACACCCGCTGCGAGTTTACCCCGTCTTTTCTTTTTAATTTCCTCCCGCAAATTATGCAAAGTGGAAGCGTAGGATGTGGCGTTGATGGTTTCACCTTTTTTTTTGTACTCAATGAGCAAGATTCCCTTTGAGTCCCAAAAAACTGTGGCCATGGGCTTCCCGGCAGACGGAGTGACTTTGAACTTCTTCGGGGGGTCTGTTCCTTTTTTATGCCACTGCATGGACTCTTGTTTGCTTTCAGGGTCATAGTGGTGGACCCATGTTTCATCCCCAGTAACAATTCGATCCATAACACCGTCCGCGTTCTCACTACACATCTCCAAAAGCTGTCTACAGCATGCGATTCTCACTTTTTTCTAAGGCGCTGTGAGCATTCGTGGCACTCACCTTGCACTGACCTTTGAAAGGTTAAGATGGTCATGAAGAATGGTGTGAATGGTACCAATTGAAAGCTTGGTGATCTCTGTCATCATTTTCACCTTTATTCGGGCATCATCAAGAACAAGTTTTTCGACTTCTTTGATGCTTTCTCCCGTACAAGCAGTAGCCGGGGCGCCGGAGCGGGGGTCGTCCTCAATGCTCTCTCTGCCTCTCTTGAACTCACTTGACCACTTTTGCACAGTTGATAATGAAGGTGCGGAACCCTGGTAAACAGCCACCATCTCTTCATGAATAGTTTTTTGACTTTTTCCTTGCTTAGTGAGAAATTTAATTACAGCGCGATGCTCAATTTTCACCATCATCGTCTCAGTTGCCATTATGATTCTGTTTAACTAGAGATAAAACGCGAATTAATAATCACATTTATATGAAATTTTACATGAATGCACTAAAATAATAGTATTACTTGATAAATAAGTCAATTTATATTTGCAACCACAGCTTCACCCCGATACCGAGAATATCTTGAACGCCCCTCGTATGTCCTTCGAAATATTTTGTAATGAGGGTTTTGAAAACGTAATTAGAGACACGGTTTTTGCGAACGTTTGACACTTGCTGATTCTTCTAAACTTAAGTGGTTATTATATTCATTCATATAAATCCATTTTTTATAGAGAGGGTGATATTCTTATACTTACAAACCAGATAAAACATCGAATCGTTACTAAAACCTAGAGCCCAATTTTTACTAAAACATATAAGTACGCGGAAATACTCGTACACACAGCCGAAGTCGATAGATAGAAATTCGATAAGCACGAAAAACAATGGTGGCGCATTGTAATAGATTATCGCAGGCTTAACGAACAGACTATAAACGACAGGTTCTCCATGTCAAATACAAACTATATATTTGACAAATTAGGGAAGTGCAATTATTTTACAACATTGTAAAATACCAGATGTGAAGGTGCCAGAGTTCCGCACCTTCATTATCAACTATGCAAAAGTGGTCAAGTGAGTTCAAGAGAGGCAGAGAGAGCATTGAAGACGACCCCCGCTCCGGCGCCCCGGCTACTGCTTGTACGGGAGAAAGCATCAAAGAAGTCGAAAAACTTGTTCTTGATGATGCCCGAATAAAGGTGAAAATGATGACAGAGATCACCAAGCTTTCAATTGGTACCATTCACACCATTCTTCATGACCATCTTAACCTTTCAAAGGTCAGTGCAAGGTGAGTGCCACGAATGCTCACAGCGCCTTAGAAAAAAGTGAGAATCGCATGCTGTAGACAGCTTTTGGAGATGTGTAGTGAGAACGCGGACGGTGTTATGGATCGAATTGTTACTGGGGACGAAACATGGGTCCACCACTGTGACCCTGAAAGCAAACAAGAGTCCATGCAGTGGCATAAAAAAGGAACAGACCCCCCGAAGGAGTTCAAAGTCACTCCGTCTGCCGGGAAGCCCATGGCCACAGTTTTTTGGGACTCAAAGGGAATCTTGCTCATTGAGTACAAAAAAAAAGGTGAAACCATCAACGCCACATCCTACGCTTCCACTTTGCATAATTTGCGGGAGGAAATTAAAAAGAAAAGACGGGGTAAACTCGCAGCGGGTGTGTTGCTTCTTCATGACAACGCTCCTGTTCACACGGCGCGAGTTTCCAAGGCTGCTACGCGAGATTGTGGTTTCGAAAAAATCCAACACCCACCCTATAGTCCAGACCTTGCCCCTAGTGATTATTTCCTGTTTCCGGATTTGAAAAAATGTCTTCGTCGAAAAAGATTTTCGGATGATGAAGAACTCAAGTCGGTATTTTGCAGAGAAAGAGGAAATTTATTTTTTTGAGGGTTTAAAAAAGCTTATCTCAAGATGTAACAAATGCATTGATGTTAGGGGAGATTATATTGAAAAATAAAAACAATTTAAATTGAATTCGGATTTTCCTTCATATCGATACCGAGAATATATTGAACGCCCCTCGTATATACAATACTAAAGGAATACATTGAGTATAACTTCAAAGCGGATATTTACCACCTTGATCAAAAAGTTCCCGCACCACATCACCATGTGGCGCTTCCATTGCTCTGATTTGAGTTATGTTTTTTTTTGTTAAGTTGGTAACTCTGTTGTTGACATTCTCTCTAAATCTTAGCATCATAGCTTGACATTTGCAAAAGTTACCTAGCCAAGAGTACATCTAATCAAATGTATGTCGGCGATTTTTTACAATTTTAGAAATGGATTTAAATTAGCAACAACGAACTTGTATTAAATTTTGCGTAAAAAATGGATTTAATGGTGCGCGAACGTTGGAAATGTTGGAAAAGTGTTACGGAAACGATTCTCTAAAGAAAACGGTCGTTTACCAGTGGCACGAGCGCTTCAAAAGTGGTCATGAGTCAATCGAAGATGATGAACGCAGTGGCAGACCATTGACATCGAAAACCGACGAAAATGTTGATGAAGTAAAAGAAATGTTGGTCAATAACCGCAAATTAACCATCAGAGAAATAGCGGAGGACTTGAACATTCCCTATGGATCCGTCCAAGACATTTTGGTTAATGATTTGGGTTTCCGTCGTGTAGCAGCAAAGTTGGTACCAAAAGACATCAATTTCATGTAAAAAAGAGACCATGTTGACGTCGCAAAAGAGATGATTTGCAAGGCTTAATTCGATCCCACATTCATCAAAAGGATCATTACAGGAGACGAGACGTGGGTTTATGAGTACGACACGCAATCCAGACATCAGGCAAGTGAATGGGGTTCACCAAATGAGCCGAGACCAAAAAAACCACGTCGTTTTCAGTCAAAAAAGAAGTCAATGCTCACGGTTTTCATGGATTACAACGGTGTAGTGCATCATGAATTTTTGCCAGAAGGCCAGACAGTAACAAAGAGTATTACTTGGGCGTTATGAAACGTTTGCGTGAAGTAATTCACTGAAAGAGGCCAGAATTGTGAGCAGAAAACTCGTAGATTTTGCACCATGATATCGAACCGTCGCACAGTGCCATAATTATTCGAAATTTTTTGACGAAAAATGCAACAAATACCATCCAACAGCCACCGAATTCAACTGATATGGCTCCCTGTGACTTCTTTCTCTTCAGCCGAGAGGAAGTAATGGAAAAATCGTAGGAAGCACTGATGGACATACCGAAAACCGAATATAAAAAATGTTTCGAAGATTGGATCAATCGCTGGCATAATTGTGTTGCAGTCGATGGGGATTACTTTGAAGGGGGACAGTATACATAGATTTAGATGAATAAACTTGTATTTTAAATTTTCTGAATACATTCCGGGAATTGATCATTGATCAAGGTGTTATATGTAACTGATACATATATCTCGGTCTGATATAAACAATTAGTTGGTGGATTCCTTTTAGATTTTCCTCTCTCCAAATTCGAAAATTTTGCTTTTTAAGAAGGCCACTGAGTCAGAAGTAAAGGACATCACTGAACAGAGTTTGATGTTATAAAAGTGAATCGACTTACAATTGTTTAAGCGCCCAACCAGCGAAGTCAGAACACAAACGATGATGACCTGGCTTCAGTTCTTGCAGCAATTGAAGTAGTCGATGGACACAGGCTAAATTCTTGCGTTCGATGACGAACCGATGTATTAGGGTCTTTCTCAGCACTGAGCTCAAGGGCGGCGACAATTTAATCTGTGCGCATTGTGCACATTTTTGTCAGTGGCTTAATTAAATTGCGAAAATTTGTCGTACAAACATCTTCTTACTTAACACCCATTTTGAATATAAATGTCCACAATTTGTAAACGCTCGGAAGTAAGCGCTTGCATGATGATTTGCCAAACAATCTTCCTAATATATAAAAGAGAGTGACGTTAGTTACTACGCCTATAACTCAAGAACGCCTGGGTCGATTTCGATGATTCACACCAATTCGGACTGGTCTCCAGCCAAACAAGAAGAATACTCAAGAAAATTCCCAAAAAAAAACTTATGAAGAGAATTAATTTTCCCATACATTTTGTATGGAGCGAAATTACGACGCCATCTTCATGATATATGATGTTTATGTTTACGTTACGTGGTAAAAATTTTTTTTTTGTTAATTTTTTGCGACAATGGTTTTTGCACCAAATTTGTATGACAATTGTTTTTGTAGCAATGTTTTTTGTTTGCCAGTAGATGGCGTTGTGTGTTGCGATTTATCAGCATTTTTTCAAGTTTTATCAAATTTTTATCGGCTTTCGACAGTTATTGTATTTCAATTACCAGCGAAAAGTGATTTCATAGAGGTGAGTTAAGTTTGATGAAGTGCACATTGTGAATGGTTATGTTCGTTGTGATCGCGTGCGCATCGACAATCAATCCAAACGTTAATTTCGGAATGTGCAATTAATTTTTAGGTGGATTTCTTTGATTTTCAAAATCGCTGTACATTTCATTCTGATTGATCATTTTGGTGTGGAATTTTATTTTCAAACGGTAAGTTGTGAAGTTATGACATTTGAGCACATGTTTGCATCGATGTTTATTTTGAAAGGTTTTGACATTTGTGCACATGTATGTATCGATAATTCCTTAATTGCTTTTGTAAAATTCATTTCTCAGTGTTAATCACAATGCCGCAAGCCAGAAGATCTAGTCTTTCGCACCGAAACCGTAACGCAAGTAGAGTTCGGAATATCACTAATCAATTGAATACGGATGAAGAAATCGCACGAGAACAGCGCCGTGTAAGTATGGCCCGAATTCGTGCATCATAAATGCAAGAAGAAAGACAGGCGGAAAATGAAACGGCTAAGTTAACAATGAGAAATCGCCGAGTAAATCAACTCAACAACGTGAAAATCGAAATCAACGCGTAAGAAAAAGTGCTTCAAGTGTTGATTTGAATCGAGTAGCGTTTCATTACGATTGCGCAATTGACCACAGCTCGCATCCTTCCGTTCAAATTGGCCCAATGGAGGTTGTGTGCAATCATTGCGGTGCATTGAAATTCGCTGGAGAAACGCCTAGATTGTGTTGTCTCAGTGGCAAGGTTAAATTACCACCATTGCCCTTGCCATCAAAGACATTGCATTCTTTGCTTCGTGGTGAAACACCAGAACCACGTCATTTTCTATAGAACACTCAGAAATGTAACGGATGCTTTCAAATGACTTCATTTGGAGCAGATATTATTGATGAACGTAGATTCAATCCGACATTCAAGGTAATAAAAGATTAAAGAAATTACATTTAATTAAAGAAATTAAAGAAAATCATTGATTCTAATTTCGTCATCGATTCTATAGATTCAAGGCCAAATTCACCATCGAATTGGATCATTGCTACCGCTTGAAGACGCACAACATAAATTCCTCCAAATCTACTTCATGGGCAATGTGGAAAATCAACTTGATCAGCGACAAATAATCAATACGGCAATGAGAAGAGGAATTCTTCGAGATCTGCAGCAGCTACTTCATGGACATCATGCATTGGTTCTGTTATTCAAAACTGCGTTGGATCGCATGCCAAGTGATGACTATAAAGTCGTGATCAGGGCGGATAAACGACCTGCTGGAACTCACAAACACCAATTTAACGCTCCAACAATAGATGAGGTTGCAGTTGTGATTATTGGCGAAAATCACGCGATATTCTGCTCACACGTCGGGACTCTGGGCAATTACAGCGAATATCAGAAACACATCGTTCATACGATGCACTGCAATACCCACTGATGTTTTGGCATCATCATCAACTTCAAGATGATAAATCCATTGAACGGCGAGTATCGATATCATAATAATTTTCATTTCAATATGACACTAATGTCACTGATATTATTTTAGGTGAGGAAACCACCAAGAAGTTCAGCCCAATGAATTTTTGCGCGTATCGTTTGATAATTCGCCAAAATATCGATAACTATTTGATTCGATTTCACCGATTGTTTCAGCAATTTTGCGTCGATATGTATGATAAAATAGAAGCGGAGCGCCTCTTTTTTGGTTTAAATCAAACCAAACTATATACGGAGGAGTACGTTCATTTACGCGATGCAATTCGCACCAAAGGAACCGGCGAGGTTCGTTGGCAGCCCACGTCATATGCTTGAATCTGCGCAAGATGCAATAACATATGTACGTCATTACGACCGTCCAGACCTGTTCATCACCTTCATGTGCAATCCAAATTGGATGAAAATTGTTCAACTGCTGCTTCCTGGCCAAACATCAAGTGATCGGCACGATATCACCGCACGTGTATTCAGACAAAATATCCGATCGCTGATGGACTATATTGTTAAGCATCGTGTCTTTGGGGATACTCGATGCTAGCTGTATTCGATTTAATGGCAAAACAAAGGCTTGCCTCATGCGCACATTCTCATTTGGTTAGTTGAAAGAATGCAACCAGAACAAATTGATGACGTCATATGTGCCGAGATTCCTGATCCCGAAACCGATCCCGACCTGCATGATGTAATTACAAACATGATTCATGGACCGTGTGGCGACATTAACCCACAATCACCGTGCATGGTCGACGGCAAGTGTTCCAAGCATTATCCACGAAATTTGACTATGGTTATCCACTGTATCGGCGTCGATCTTCTGATTATGGCGGTAGAACAATCACAGTCAAAGTGAAAGGCAATGATTTCGTAGTCGACAACTCTTGGGTTGTTCCGTATTCGCCATTTCTTTCCAAAATATTCAAGGCTCATTGTAACGTGAAGTAATGCAATTCAGTGAAGTCCATCAAGTACATCTGCAAATATGTCACGAAAGGCAGTGACATGGCGGCTTTTCCTCTTCAAGCTCCTGACCCCAATGATGAAATCACGCGCTATCAAGTTGGTCGATACGTAAGCTGCAATGAGGCGATTTGGCGTATATTCTCATTTCTCATTCACGAACGCTCTCCGACTGTTACACATTTGGCAGTGCATCTGGAGAACGGTCAAAGAGTTTATTTCACTGCACCAAATGCCGCTCAACGTGCTCAAAACCCACCAGCGACAACATTGACCAGTTTCTTCTCGATTTACCAAAGTAATCCGTTTGCACGTACGTTACTTTACTCAGAAATGCCGCGTTATCACACTTGGGATGCTTCATCGAAGAAATTTCAATATCGAAAGCAAGGCGACGCAGTTCCCGGTCATCCGAATGTGTGTTCTACTGAAGCTCTTGGCCGTATTTATAAAGTTCATCCGAAGAATGATGAATGCTTTTACGTGCGACTATTGCTGGTGAATGTTCGTGGGCCGACATCATTTGAATCACTTCGAACTGTCAATGGTGTAGTGTTGCCAACATTTCGTGCTGCATGTCAGGAGCTCAATTTACTTCAAAACGATACGCATTGGGACACTACAATCGCTGAAGCAACTGTTTCCATATCTCCAAGTCAGATACGCACATTATTTGCGATCACTATTTCCACATGTTTTCCATCGAATCCACATGAATTGTGGGACAAGTACAAGGATGACATGTCAGAAGACATTTTGCATCGAGTTCGTGTCCATTCAGAGAATCTCCATCTTGAGATAAATGAAGAGGCTTTTGTTTGTGTTACCTCATGTGCGGCAGTTTGTTAGTCAGGTTAGGAATGCGATAGCCAGATCGTGGAATAAACGACGCTTTCGAACGATAATTGCAGCGTGAACGTGAATACGACACAAATGCATTAAGCCAATTGGTTCGAACGAATGCACCTGTTGAATTCCCAACAAAAGAAATGTACGATACGGTGATGAAGGCAACTGATGATGGAAATGTTGGCATGTTTTTCCGTGATGCACCTGGTGGCACTGGCAAGACATTATTCATATCATTGATTTTGGCTACAGTTCCTACAAAATCAGAAATTGCTATAGCAGTTGCTTCTTCTGGAATAGCGAGTACGCTGCTGGAAGGTTGCCGAACCGCTCATTCGGCATTGAAATTGTCATCAAACCTTCAAGCGGTTGAAGAACCAACATTTAACATAGCGAAACATTCAGCAATGGCCAAAGTTTTGGTAGCAAGCAAAATCATTATCTGGGATGAATGCACAATGTCGCATAAACGTGCGTTAGAAGCTCTGAATCGCACTATGAAAGATCTGCATAATGACGCAAGACGTTTTGGGAGTGCATTGATTTTACTCTCAGGCAATTTCCCGCAAACACTACCAGTAATACCACGATCGACCGCTGCCGATGAGATCAATGCTTGCCTCAAATCATCGACTTCGTGTCGTTATGTGAAGAAATTTCAGCTGACGACAAACATGCGAGTTGCATTGCTAAACGACACATCGCATCCATCGAATGGATTAATTTCGTTCCCGCCGAGTTTTTGCAATTTCGTCCAACGAAAGAGGAGCTCATCAACAAAGTGTTTCCGAACATCATTGTTAACAACAAAAACTACGATTGGTTGAGAGAAAGAACAATTTTAGCGGCAATGAACAAGGATGTAGATCACTTAAACTGCACAATTCAAAATCAAATCGTTGGTTCCCTGCATTCCTTCAAATCTATCTACGCAAGCGAAGACGAAGCAACCAACTGTTCAACTGAGTTTTTGAATTCATTGGATGTGTCTGGCTTGCCACCGCACAATTTACAATTGAAGTTTAGTCGTCATCATGCTTCGCAATCTCAATCAACCAAAATTATACAAAGGAACGCGTTTAGCGGTCACAAAACTCATGAGCAATGTGATTCACGCGAGACTACTGAAAGGAGAGTTCAAAGGTGAGGAAGTTCTCATTCCGAGAATTCCAATGATCCGAACCGATATGCCATTCGAGTTTAAGCGAATCCAATTCCCAACTCGTCTCGCATTCGCCATGACAATCAATAAATCACAAGGCCAATCATTGGGTGTTTGTGGCCTGAATCTGGAAAATGGATGTTTTTCACACGGCCAACTGTATGTTGCATGTTCCCGTGTCGAAAAACCATCCGCTTTGATCATTTTCGCACCTGACAGCAAAACGAAAAATATCGTCTATCACAGAGTGCTTCAATGAGAGGAAATACAATTCAAAATCGACCCGACCGCAACCCATCCAACAAATATTTCAACACAAAGCATTAATTGCAATGGACAATTAACCACAGATTTTCTGCAATTTGAAACGACGCAGGGCAACGCTTGCGGGGTCAGCTATCAGCTAGTACTGAATAAAATGATGATATGTGATGATGATATTATTGAGCTATGAATCTTTGAGAGATTTGAACGGAGAGCCTGTCAACGCTTTACTAGGCACTTGTATTGTATACTGAATTATATCTTGGCCTACCCAAACTATTTCTACCATGAAAATAGTTCTGTATTGCATATGTCTAAACGGGTCTTAGAACCTGTCTATTAAGTAACAGTTTGTTGTCAATTAATAGTTCTCCGTATTTGGGTCTGGATACTGCACTGAATTGCGTAATACATTAGTTTCCGTACATCTTTTTCAGAGAATAGTTCAAATATTAATGTAGTAGATCTGAGTTCTCGTGTGCGGGTAAAACGAATTTTCTTTTAAAAAGCCTTGGGTTTACTAAAAGGAACTTGAAATCTCATTTTGATGATAAAAAAGTTCAATATCTGATAAACAAATCCATTTGTAGGAAAGACATAGCCGTGAACAGAATTTATTATGCAACCTTTTCTGAGTACCAGCACGGTGTATAAACATGTGTAGGCCTACTATTTCGACCACACTCTGGTCCTGTCATGAAACATGCATACATTGAATTGAAAATAATGAGAAATTATTACTTGAATCTTAGCTAGGCCATGCATTGTTGCTAGTCCTATATATGTATAAAGGCTTTTTCATTAGATGCATTCCATTTTCAATAAGGTTTCTCTGCTCACTCACTCACGGTTAGTCAAGATCATAATCAATCGATTTCACGTCTATCTTAAGAGCATCTCTTGAATGTCCCTGCGGTGTATTTTGCAAAAAGACTTGGCTTAGACATCATACACGTCGATCATTCGCTGATTGGGTTCTACTGAATCGGATTTTCACTAGAAAATCTTTCTCAATGACGGGGTTAATTTTTAGTCAACAGATAATGGAGGCCGCTACCGCTTCATGTTATGAATATGAAGTGCAGTGGTCGTCTTTTCGCCTGAAATGTACATTTCCTTTGGCCACCGGGCACGTGCGATGTAACACCTTTAGTCTTTTTTCTTTGGAGCTATATTAAGTTTCTAGTCTATCCCAACAAACAAGAGCTTTCGATAACTTGGAGGTGAATATTCGACGTGCATCCACTCACGTAAATGGTTTCGTGGAAGATATTTGAATTATGTTATAGTTCATAACTAATAATATCAATTATATAAAACAGAAAACCCGCCTGATAATTAAAAAAACTAACCTTGTCGTATTCAAAGAAAAACCGTGTATTCCGAAAATGTTTGGGGAATTACAATCTTTGGCTACACATGAATCCTTTTTCTTCCAATTGAAGTGATTTCTTTATTGGCACATGTAAGTTATCTCTGTATTACAAAAGTTTTTTTTCTATTTGTAAGACTATTTGGTCTCCTTTGTATAGGTTGTTATTCAGTTTTACACAAATAATAAATAACATATTTGTATCTATTGACAAGTTACTCGGTACAAAGACTTATCACATCAAATATATCTACGATATATATACAAGTATATAGCTTCGTATGTACTTTGTATTGGATATATGTCAAGTTTCATAGGGATTAAAGATAATTAAACATGGCTATAAAAACATATGCAAACACATTAGCTGAGGAATCACTTGTATTTACAAGCTTCCAAGTCCCCTTGTTGACATATTATAGGAGTACATATGATACGCGTATTGGTTTATTGTAAAGTTATTTCTCGATGTGTATAGATTTTCTTCTTAAAGATTTTTTTTTGCACACATATGTATGTATGTGGTGTGTATGTATATAGAGCTTTATGAATTTGCGATAAATTATGAAATATGTAAGTATTGTATAACGTTATTATTTGCCTGATCCACAAATGTATATATTGGTTTTTACTGATGATTGTGGATATTCGTTAGATAAACTGTATGCAGGCTTTGCATTTGTAGGCAAATGAAGAAGCACGATTACGTTTGAAGGGTTTTTGGTTGTAAGCAATTTACTTGCTGCGATTCAGATATAATAAAGACTTGGATAGAACTGCTTCGAAATCCTTTGAATAGGGTTCCATAACACAGAATTTGTTGCCCTTTTCCAAGTCGAATTTCAAGATTTACCTTCAATAGCCATGTGTCGTTGCAACATCCTTTAACTGTGTATTGGTTGGATTTCGAGCACTTAAAGATAGTAATACCTAAATTAAAGCATAACAAGGCTGCAGTGCTGTGTTGCTTACTTGCCAAGCTATCTAAGCCAGCATAAAATGAGCATATACCAACTCATTCCCAGGGAAGTATACCTTAGAAATGAAACTTTAGGCACCCTGACCTAATCAATAGAGCATAGACCCCTTAAACAACTCCACTTAATATAGATGTGAATGCCTGAATATGTTTGTCAACAATCTGGTTGGCGATTATGAGTAATGTCTTAGACCCCGTGATTTTAGACAAATTTCGAGAAGTCAAAATTTATATTCCCAACCTTCTTCTCGACTTCGAGGCCGAATATGCTGATAAATCGAACTGCGTTGACGGAAACCGCCCAGACTTCATTTATCAATACATAGCCAGCAAACGTTCGTGGGTACGAACTACGAGTATGTGGTACAAATTATTTTTAAGTATTATTACACTTTTGTTTTTTGTTCATTATAAATAGAACTGAATTTAAAATTTTAATTAGAATTAAAACTGTAGTCAATAAAGCAACATCAGTTGCCAAACCTGACTCTATAACCCATAAGAACATAGGGACAGGTATTTCGTGTAATAAACTCCTACGCCACAAGAACTAGTATCCGGTTGCGCAGACCCTAAAATAAAATTTGTTTAGGTTCATCTCGGTTTTGGTTTTTTCCGTGTGAATTAATATTCGCGAATTGTGACTGTGAACTGTACAATAAACAGTACAATTATTACCGCTTGCGAAGACAAAGCTGGTGGCCAAAAAGGGATTCTACGGATTATCCAAGCGAATACAACCATTAAAACAGGAGCTACCCATAATACCATAGTTTTACTGCTGTGAGTACCATTTTTTTTATACTAGAGATAACAAAAAGAGACCTTAAAATTCCTTTCACAATTCTAAAAATGGGGAACTATTTAAATAGCTTTATAAATCATAAATCATATATAACACATGGGCTGAAAAGTTTGTGCCGTTTTATAGTAAAACACAAAATTTTTGCAAAATTCAACTTTATTTATATATAGTTGCCTTCGAGGGCGATACACTGATTGAAACGATTTTTCAATCTTTCGATACCAGTTTTGTAGCGCCATTTCGGTTTAGCCTCAAAATAGGCCTCTGTTTCGGCGATTACTTCTTCATTGCTCTTAAATCTCTTTCCGGCGAGCATTCTTTTGAGGTCTGCGAACAGGAAATAGTCGCTGGGGGCCAAATCTGGAGAATACGGTGAATTCGTAGCAGAATTCATTCAATTTTGCCATCGTTTTCATAGACTTGTGACACGGTGCATTGTCTTGATGAAACAGCACTTTCTTTTTCTTCAAATGCGGCCGTTTTTCTGCGATTTCGTCCTTCAAACGCTCCCAAAACATATCCTTATCCAATTAACATGCGGGAAGAGGAAAACAGACAAATTGAAAAGGTACTTGACGGTGGGATTATTCAACCACCAAAAAGCCCACCTGTATGCGTGGTCCCTAAAAAACTGGACGCATCAGGCGAAAGGAAATACCGCTTTGTTGTTGACTTCAAGAGACTTAATGAAGTTACCGTGCCAGATGCCTACCCGATTCCAGATATATCAAATACATTGAAAGGCTTAGTGAAAGAAACATTTTCTACCACCTTGGATTTAACATCTGGGTTCCACTAGATAAGAATGAAAGAATCTGATATACCAAAAACCGCTTTCTCTACTCTTAATGGAAAGTTCGAATTCTTAAGATTGCAATTTGGATTATGGAATGGACCTTCGATATTTCAAAGAATGACAGATGATGTCTTTAATGAATACGTCGGCAAAATTTGTTATGAATACATTGACGATATCATCATGTTCGGAAAAACGGAAGAAGAACATCTTAAAAACCTTGAATTGGTATTTGATAAACTAGAACAGGCTAACTTAAGAGTTAATTTTAAAGAAAAAAAATAGAGTTCCTAGGATACTTGATTACAAGTGAAGGCATCAGATCTGAAAAAAGTTGAAGCTATTCAAAAGATAAATCCTCCCGAAAATTTGAAAGAGCTTAGAGTATTCCCGGGCTTAACATCATACTACAGACGCTTCATAAAAGATTTTGCTAAAATTGGCAAACCTCTTACCAATCTTACAAGGGGAGGAGGTGCATAAGTAAAGGCAAGTCAATCCAGGAATTTTAAAATCGACCTCAATACAGAAGAGCTTGGAAAAAAACTACTCACATCGTCCGAAGACCTTACCTTTCCCGATTTTGATCAACCATTTATACTCCGGACTGATGCATCAAACTACGCATTAGGGGCAGTCCTGAGACAAATCGAATTGGGCAAAGATAAGCCTCTAACTTATATTTCGCGCTCATTAAATAGGACTGAAGATAATTATGCCACAAATGAAAATAAGATGTTGGCAATTGTGTGGGCATTGGACAACTTGCGAAATTATCTTCACGGTGCAAAGAAAATCAAAATTTTGATAGATCACCAACCGTTGACATTTGCTCTTAGTGCAAAAAATACGAATGCAAAATTGAAAAGATGGAAATCGCGAATAGAAGAGTATAATTATGAGTTAATTTACCGACCTGGTAAAACAAACTTTGTCGCAAACGCTTTATCCAGATTGAAGACGCAATATAATATCCTCACAGAAAGTACAGATATTGCCGAAACTATACTATATATAGTGCTGATGAAGACAGTACTGAATTGATACCTCATTGTGAAGCACCGATAAACGTATTTAGGATGCAAATCATTTTTGAAAAGGTTCAGGTGAACGCCCAAGAACAACCACACTCATCCTACAACAGATACTACATAGGAATTAGTATGCATAACTGGAACCAACAGGAAATTATTAACATTCTAAAAGGTAGGCTAAATTTTAATGCTATCAATGGAATTAAATTCCCCGAAGAACACCTCAACCTGTTGCAGGAAATTTACAAAAATCATTTCTCCATGTTTAGAATAGAAAAAAAAAGTGGAGCATTATATAAAATAGGTACGCATAACCGAGCTCACCGCAACGCTGTAGAAAACAACGACCAAATACTCCAAAGATACTATTTTCCACAGATTACTAAGAAAATTAAAAAGAATGTGATGTCTGTAACACCAGCAAATATGACAGACACAAATGTAAATCGGAACTTCAACCTACACCTACACCTACCTACCCGGCGGAAATTCTACATATCAATATAATGGAAATAATAAAAGAACGCCTTCAGGTAAGAGTGAGGTGAACGGAACTATTGAACGAGTCCATCTTAGAATTGGTGAGATGTCTTCAAAGAGAGTATACTGATTTAACGATTAAGGACATAGTGGAAATTTTCGTAGATAGATATAATAAATATATAATAAAACAGTTGCAACTCGATGGCGGACATATTTTTTAGCAGAAACTAAAGAATCAATTATTAGAATTCAATAAATTTTAAGAATAAGGTAAATTGTGATTTAATTGATCAAATCAAACGTCATCAAAATAGGAAGATTCTTCGAGAAAATTTTAATGAATAAAACTAAAACCTACAATATTGGAGATATAATTTATGTTTCAAACAAAAGAAGACATTGCAAAAACCAATTTTTAAAAATTAAATTTGCTAAGGGTAGTAGGGTTACTGTCGCTACAGTTTCGGGACGTCGAATTCATAAGTCAAACAATAAGAATATTTCTAAACAATAATTTCCCGTCTCAGATTTCTGGCTTGTTCTGGAAGAGCAATAGTAAAATCTTTCAATATTCTACCTCTATTGTCACCGTAAAACAAGGCCACAAGGAATATTGAACTGACACTTCAAAATCAGCCACGTAATCAGCATTAAATCAGCATAATCAGCATTAACAGTAAATTATCAATTACAACAAGGTCAGTCACCTATCGGCAGCCTCAGGATCAGAAAAGCAAGAAAATCAAGATCTAAACTGGATAGGTTCAGCTTAGAAATGGGTGGCTGGAAATCCAGATGCAACCGATTGGGATACCATTTTTAAGAATGAAATAAAATCATTGAAAACAACAACCAACAATACAAAATTAATAGAAATCTAACAGACACAATCAATAAACTAATAGCTGATTACAACAAAATCGCTAAGAGCTTAAATCACAAATATGAGCAACTGATATACAATAAACTCAACATTATAAGAGAAGAAATAAGTGAAATAGTAGAAGCAGCACAGCTTGCCAAATCTGGTACAATCAACACCAAATTACTGGACAATGTGGAGATAAATCATATCATCTCAAATATAGAAACACTTCCATACAATAACGAAATTGAGGGCATAGAGTATGCAGAACCTTCAAACTTAACAACAGAGTCAACAATACTTTACATAGTGTCATTACCCAAGACTAGTAAGGTAGAGTATAACCATATCTAAATACGATCAACAATCAAGGAAGGCAATCAGATACATTTAGGATTCAGAGAACCCTTAGTAAATCAACAGGAACAGTTTAGTATAGCTTGAGAATGCATACCTTTTCAGAACACCATCATCTTTAAGAAAGAAAAACTTCAAGAACTTCCCAAGACCCATTGTGTTACCCTGCTATTAAGGGGTATAAATGCAAAATGTGATCGTCAATCTATAACAAAACCATTATAGAGAACATCGGAGAAGACACAATTTTCCTGTCTAACTTTGATGGCAATATTACGGAATCAGGGAGCATCTCAGTGGAAGTTTCCTTATCCAACTTTCCAATGACACAGTTTTTTTTATCTACGAGTATACTCAAGAGTACTCGAATAAAGAGGTTAGGACGTATGCAATCCTACCACTAATCCTACAGACGAACTTAGCTGAAAGAGATATGAAATTAGATTTAGGTTATCTACATAAGTTGCACTTAAATAATATTGTAGACATTCAAAAATTTTATATTAACCGAAAAGTTTCTGTCATTACAGGCTTAGACATCATTTTGTTAATATTTGTGGTTTCAATTTGTACAATATTCTTTGTCAGAAGTAAAAGTAAATTAAGGGTAACGACTATGTGGTACAAATTATTCTTAAGTAATATTACACTTTTGTTTTTTGTTCATTATATTGTAAATAGAGCTGAATTTAAAATTGTAATTAGAAATAAAACTGTAGCCAGTAAAGCAACATCAGTTGTCAAAAAAATTATTTTTTTTTAATTCTCCGTTATAAAATACGTTAACTGGAGCAATGCCTATCTGCGACATTCCTGCTAAACTTATCAGATTGTGCATAGTAACGATGGGGAATGCTCGCTACTCTGTAAATGTTAGAAGCAATCTCGCCGTGAGCTTTGATATAAAAAAAGGGGTTAATACAAGTTGATGTCCTGTCATGTGTGTTCCCTAATATCTTGAAAATTGTGCGAAAGTCGCAAGAAAATATTGGAGGTACAATTTTTACAAAGTTTTGTTCAAATACAAATACATGCATAAGCTGATGACGTTAATTTCATTATTAGAACGAAGTGAGTTAACACTGGTATGTTTATAAGCATTGAAACAGAGCGGAAAAAATGGGTTGTTTGCCTGGAAACAAGAGTAAAACCAAATACTTGTATACAAGATGGGATGCACAAAATCGACAAATTGGACAGAAAGTCAGAATAGAAAGCTGTTACTTTGAGATAGTGAGATACTCTGCCTATCTTAGCTCCACTTATAACTTTGATAATTACATTCCATCAGAAACCAAACAAGGATGTACACTTGCTTCTTCAGCATATGAAGGCAATTGGGGGAAATAAAGACACTCTACATATGTCCTTCATCGGTCTAGCCCTTTGCAGAAGCGTGAACGTTAGGGAATGCGGATGAATATATCTTTGGTCGATTTGAACGAAAGATCCTTCGGGAGATTTTTTGTGCCCGTTCGCAGTGATGGGGCTTGGAAACGAGCCGTACTGCGACATCGAGCTGATAAGAAAAATGTGCATCAGTCGCTGCATTCGCTATAGAACAAATAAGAGTTAACAATCTAGACAGAAGAGTCTTTGATTTCTTTGGAGAGACAACGTAATAGTATAAGGCAACCTAAAACATCTTGGAGTGCGTAAATAAAGGAAGTTGTCCAATGATCGGGCCAATCGTAAAGGTTTATTGGTTGTGTTATCCCGGACCAACTAACATTGTTTAGCTGAGTAAGTAAGGACATGGAGCACTAGCATATAAATTCTTTTTCCATAGTATTACAAGATTAATTTATAGTTTTTATCAGACTTAGGCTTGTTAAGAACGCACATAATAAATATACTTGCTCTTAAGGCCACCACGTGGAGGATCCATTCAGAATGACTTTGAAATCCTAAGCTTGATACAGGATCAATAAAAAAGAGACCTTGGATACTCTTAAGGCATCCTGCGGATTACAAGGGTCCCTGCTGGATACAAGCAGGAAAATGCCCAATAGTTCAATTATATTAAATTTATCTGAAGACTTTTACTGGAAATAACGAAATAGTTTTTGGTATAACTCGCCTTTGATTCGCCATGAACTTACCTGATGCTTATCCTTCGGCTTTAGTCTTACAAATATCTGATGTAATAACATCTAATGCAGAGTAACTAAGAGGACGTTTCTTTTGTTTTCAGAATAAGTCAAGACGATTGTCAATAAGGTGTCAAGTGCGATGATTCTTAGCAAAACACAACGCTTTTCAAATTGCTGCGAATTGTATTCGAATGAATGACTGGACTGATTGAAATATTTGCATTTCCACCGACAGTCAAGCTGCAACAAAGATATCAAGTAACCCATTAATAACATTTTTTGGTTTGTTAATGGAAAACTCTTCTGAATTAAGCCGGTTTTTTTCAGGATTCCGAGCACCAACTCTGTCTGAAGTTCATACAAGTAAAAGTTTTTGAGGATGATTTAATTGAAAGCCAGATAGAGAAAAATAGGACCTATAGCTTTAAAAAGCTCATTGGCCTTAAACTTGGGTTCATTATATTATTAATGTATTATTGATTAATATACATATATTAATGTATGGTTTTGCAGTTTGATAATCACCTGTAGATAACCAGAGTGAATATATGTATATCTCTATGAAAGGCTTTCTAATAGATTTAACCTGTCTCTTGAGGTACGACAATCTTCTCTGGCCTTAGTGTGCCTGATCGATACAAGATGCTACTGACACATAATTTATTTTAGCATGAATAGCACTTAAAAAAAAAATTGAAATTACAATACAAAAGTAAAATAGACTTTTTCAGTTACATAAAGAAATATTTTTTAAGACTTAATTTATTATTTATTGTTTTTAATATACATAGTTTAGTGAGCACTTAAATTCTACTGGAAATATATCAATTATTGAGATATACTCGCGCACATACTTGAGCTTCAAATTAATTTAGCTATGCAAAATCGTTTCTCATGTGGGATAGTTTGGCGTAAAGTTTTCCGTAGAGCTCTGCAGCATTTTCTTACAAGTACATAAGTATGTACGTATAATTGAACGCGAAGTTGATTTATACTCTTATGCGTACATGTTAGGAATATATGTTTTTGTTAGAAAATTACACAGTACACTATAGAGTTGTAATAAATTGATGAATATTTTTGTACATCAATAAAACTGTTTCATATTTGTATCTCTCGCGGCCTAAAAAACTTAAAAAATTATGAAAATATCCGTTTTCTTTTTCTTGCCGAACAGAGCCATAGACGAACTAACATAGATGACAAAGTCTACTAATACTTTTGCAAACCCTTAACTTTCGCCCAGACACACTGTAGGTGAATTACCAACACTTTGTACACATCTATAACAGTGTGTTTGCTGTTTTTTGAGTTAAATGGGCGGATTTAGTCTAAAATGAAGACAATTCACACGTATTTACAGACAGGGTCACACTGATAGAGGTTATCAGTAGAAATCGAGTTTTGGTGTTCCAATTTCTGGAAAGTTTGCCATCTATGTTAGTTCATCTATTTCATCTATGAACAGAGCTGAGGCAAAGATTGTATAGTTCCTGTATACATACTGATTTAAAGAACCAGCACCCAGCACCAAGCACCCAGCACCCACCTCATCCACATCTACCGCCTGCAGACTAATGTGAGTGTTAACGTACAAAGAAATATCTCTGAGATGTTGCTAGCACACTTAGCGTTGCAGGAGGTGTTATCATTTCTTTCTTTGTGTAGTTCTACTTGCCACCATGAAACAGACAATCTGTGCGAAATATTTACAGCAGAATATGTTAGTTTAAAACACTTGGTAAGATTGTGAATAGCTTCTTATGTCTTTTGTCTTAAGATGTGGTATATCTTTACCAAATTTACAAAGTTTCAAGTGGAGTTTTAAAATCAATGCGCAAGGGCTCCGTTATGCGAGTAGGAAGTAAGCCTTGAAATGTTCAAAATTTAACTGAGTAAGTACCACCTATAAGTACTGTCTGAGTTATTTCTTATTGTTTCGTCTGAATAAATCCTTAAAGGGTACAAAGGGAAAATATGTAGAAATGCTAGAAATATCTCTTTATTCATTTTATTCCACCGCACAGTTTTGTAGCGTCACCTTGGGTAGAACCTTGCTCCTTCATGAAGACTTAGTGGTCATTGTCTAAACCCACAACTGCCTTCCGTTTTTCCCCCTTCTTACGAGTATTTGCTTCTGAGAATAAATTTTCGGCTTATTCTTGTAGAGTGCAGGATTCGAGAAAAAAGACTTCAATATTTCTAATGGGCAAAATACACCGACATTAGTGGCTTCCCCATTGCTTGGTTTCACAGTGAAAATAGTAAATAAAAATTATTGCATTGGAATGATTTTGATGTTTAATCTATAACGATTTTGTGTGTTTAAAACGAAACGACGATGCTGAGCGTTTGTAAGACTCTGAGTTTATTTTTCTGTTCATCTTTATTTACATATATAAAAAAATTCCTTAACCTAACTTACATTGTGGGTGGGCGTGGCTCAAGTGGTAATGTATTGGCTTTCGAATCGGGCGGTTCGGGGTTCAATACCAGCCGAGTCCGAAACACATTCTTTTTTTGAGAAAATGAAAATCTCGTGAGATGAATGGTTGCCTAAAATACAAGTCAATTTACACTAATAATTTAGTCTTCCCATTAAATGTTGGATGCCACCCATGGAGCGAAATAACCACTGAGCCAAAACTTCATCTCCCTCCATTTTTCCAAAAAAATTAACGTGTGGCATTTTAAGAGTAGTATTAAGTTCTTAAAAAAAGCAAAAAAATACACCACATTATTGCTTATCTCTAACTATAGATAAGCCGAATACGCACACCCATCCTTTTGGTAACAGGATGCGTGCGGTCACAAATTAAATGTATTATTATGATAAGACGAGTGCGCAAATCTATCCTCATGTAAGAGATAAGTGCGGTCGTAAATTTAATATCTTTGAAGATAATCCGAGCGCGAGTTATAAGTCTATAACACTTTGAATGTAAAAAAAACACAAAGGTAAAATTTTGTACAACCTATTTTATTGATAAACTGCTTCGAACTGACTTAATCTAATTTCACAAATTTTAATATTAGGTATACAGCAAACGCTGATTAATCAATTTACTCAAATCACCTGTGCATTGACATTGAATACTTTGCAATTTATCTGTGACGTGTGGTGAAAAGTGTTGAAATATCAGTTTTATGCACTTTTTGTAGTTGCTGTTGGTTCTGCTGCGGTTGCAGTTGTTGCTGTTGTTGCATTTGTAACTCGCGCATATGAGTGCGGTCGTAAAAAAAGGATATTGTGTTCATGTTTGAACAATGTGTGAAAGATAACATCGGTTAATGTTCATCACGGCTTCGGCAGCATGTTCGTTCAAATTTAGAATGACATGCTGGCATAATTGCTCCTCTATTTCTCCAATAAGCCTATCTCATCCTCTTGCTTTTGAATTGTTGCTGTTTTATTGGCATACCATATACCTAAATTTTCAGATATCCGCAAAGAAAGAAGTCCAAGGTCGAAAAATACGTCAAACCAAATCGCATTATGTCGGTGGCTTGTTTGTCATCGCTGTTATGGGAGATAAAACATTCCGTGAAACTCTCGTGCAATACAGTTAATGTTGCATGTACGAGTAGCACCGTTTTGTTTGACCAATACGAGTATCATCAGCATATCATCCAATTTGGGTCATAAAAAGTTAGTTACCATGGTACCAATCACAGTAACAGCATTACCGGCACAGTGGTGGCTGTAGGTATTGGCTTCCAAATTCCAACCGTGCCCGAAACACATTGATTTTGTTCAGTCAACTAAAATCATGAGTAGTTACTGAGAACATAATAATTACATTAATAATTTAGTCTCCCCTTAAATGTTGGATGCCACTCATGTAGCACGAACATCTTTCTTTTCCCTTTGTCCAATTTTCCAGAAACTTTATACATCCTTGCTCCTGCCTTTTAAGAGTAGTCATACCCTCTTGAGTGTCAAGTTCGTTAGAAAACATAAATGCGGTCCAGTAATTCCTACAGACTAAAAACCTCTCCAAAAAGTGACTTTTTGAGGAAGCATTAGTTTCTCAATAATCTCTCTTGGGCTTTCATTGGCTCAAATGCGACAATTTTGCTTATTGACGTATCCGCTCAAATGAAAATCCACCTCATCACTGAAGACGATTTTCTTCGAGAAACCTTCGTCAAGTTGTGTTTACTCGTGGATCCAATGTACTGCCACGAATATGGTCTGGAGCTTCAATTCCTACTAAATTTTGCACGCGTGCTTATCCAGGTTTAGTTCCTGCGTATGATGACGAATTGATGTACTTGGCTCTCGGCGACTTTAACGACCAGTAAGAACAAGCTCTGGTGATTTCACATCTGGTACGGATCAGGTTTCTTGAAATTTGTGCACCACATTCAAGGTTGTATGCTCAGTTGGTCGATTATTAATATCAAAGAGATCATGTAATGCGCTATATGCATTTTTTTTAACGGCCGGCTTCCGTAATTGTAAAACGTTGTGCCACCGAGCTATCTCTGGTTAAAATTGTTAATGAATGTGCATAGATGACAGACGTCGATATGGAGAATATTGTTTTTTAACATTTTGATATTATATATCACTCTCATAATGAAATAACTCATTGGACCACCCTTTCTATAAATGTGGGAAAGAAGGTGCCGATTTACGGGATTCAACAAAATAATATATGGTCGGTTCTAGTACTTGTCAGTGAATTTACGACGAGTATTATTGCTACTGGGTCTGTAGATTATTTTGCATAGTAACAAATAGGTGAAAGAGTTGAGTGAAAGATCATCGTGCGAACTTCTTTCCATATCGTAGTTTAACTCACCTTTGAACAAGTACACTGTAAAAACTTGAATGAAGAGATATATTGACCTTGATGACATCCTGGTGGATCCAGCACACGCAGACTTACTTTTGGATGAGTGTGATATTGTCTGACAAGTTAGATGAGGGGTTCTTGGTAAAGGCGAGAGATATGGTGATCTAAGGAAATGCCAACCACTTAACTACAATGGAAGACGAAGACATTTTATTGCAATTATGGCAGTACTGCAATTAAACTGGTTTGCGGAGGATAGTAGTCAAGTCGATGAATACAATTAAAAGCTGAACATCTAGAATAAACAAAACTCTTAGATAGGTTGGCAATATATTTGAATAATATACCTTTAAGCCTTCCAGTTACAATAGCAGGAATTATTACCGCCTTTGGTATTGTACGCATCTGAAATACAATAGATACTTTATCACAATTCAAATGAAAACTTACTGTAATAAGCTCTTATAGCAAACTCAACGCAGTGGAGTGGTATGGTGTGATACTTACCCGTTTTCTGTGTAGCTAAAATTAAATTCTAATATAAATAAATCAAGGAACGCATTTTCAGTAATTTTAAGAAACATTTTTTTTCGAAAAATATTTAGACTATGAAAAAGATGTAATGATGTACATGGTACATTGCCAAAGTCAACAAATCGTATAAAAAACTTCCATTAAGGGTTCGTCATTAATAGAAGCTCTCTAGTTCTGAATGCCTTCAAATTCAGCGGGATTACCTACCACGACTCATCTTTAACAAATCTAAGTTATTTAAATGGATTCAGTAAGACCAAGCTCATGATCAAAAAATTAAAAAATTAGTTTTAGTGTTCAAATATGGTGTTGGTCGAAAATAATTTGTGTATGAGTGCAATGCTCATTATTCAAGCAAACTGACTGGAGGTTTTTAATTTGATTCTACAAGTTAGCATAAACTGCCTAAAATGTTTAGATTTAATAGAAAATCCAACCAAAAAAGTATTCATTTGTTTTCAGAACAACCGATAAAAATACCAATAAAGTTATTCATAAGCAGCATGAGATGGACGCTGAGAAATAGAGAAAAAAAAAAATAAGCACATTAACAATTTTTTTTTGCTAATTATATATTGTGTAGTCATTTTTGAATATGTGTCGGATCGATGCATGTGATTCATTTATTACCGTACTTCACAGTATTTTTAATAAAGTGTTGTACAATGACATCATCCGCGGAGCTCAATATGCATTCATATACGAGTAGGTTTTCATAGTAATTGAAACACCGCTGAATAGTAGGTTTTAAAATTAATAAAAATAATATAAAGCAAATGTTTCCAATTACAAGAGAAGCATAGCCAAAAAAAAGATATTCCTGCTACAAAAGGTTCGACGAAGACTTGGCCTAGTGAGCCAATTCTACTTTGCTCTGGAACAGCTCATAAACTTAAAAATTTCACCTATGAAAACAATGTCCTTTGCGATGCCGATATGGAAAGGAGATATATTTATGCTTCTCTTCAGGTAAAAACTCTGTAAGTCTCTGGAGTCTATTAAGTTAGATGTAGAAACAAAACACTTTGTAAATGTCCTGCAAATATTATTGTGTAATTTCAAAAAGAGTATATTTTGTTGTATATAAAATTCCTGTTAGCATACCCTATTTTGGGTACTCTAACTATTGCAGTTTTGGAGTAAATTATAGTAATTACATGCTCAATGAATTATTCAACATATTTAAGCATAGCGAACTGGAATGCAGGAGTAATTTCAACCAAATTTGAATATAAAAGCTCAAACTTTGTAGAAAATTCAGAAAATTCTGTTCTTTGAATATCATGTATTTTAAGCCAGTGCTTTCTAACAAGAAACCAATTGTATTGCCGTGGCAAATTAAAACATTTTTTTTTAATATTTCGTGGCCATTAAAAGATGATGCAACCCATTTGATGCGGGCATTAAATATTTTTATAATTACTGCGGGGTTTCTTATTTTCTGCTTTGTTGATGAGGGAGAAATATTTTATATTATTCGGAATGTTAAAAATATCAATCTTAGTGTTGAAGCTTTGATTACATGTATTGTTTTAAATGAAACATTTCTTAGAATGTATGATATGGCTTTCAGAAAGAGTTCATTTAAAACGTTTTTGAAAAAGTTTTACTCAGAAATATACATCGATGAGTAAGTCATGAAAGTTATAATTCTTAACGCTTTAAAAAAATATTAAACTGAGTACAAGTAGTAATTTTTTAAATTAAATTTTAAAATAATGTTTTTATTTTTCACAGAAAAGAAAATCCAAAAGTATATAACACAATTCAGCAAGGACTTATCATACCAAAATTATATACATACGGCTTTATATCTACGCTGTTGAACTTTCTGGTAAATCCTATATTGGGCCTGCTTGAAGACGAAAAGACGTTGCCCTATAAAATACATCTTCACTACAGTATGGATGGACACATCGCATACGGATTAACATTGTTGTGTCTTACTTGGGTCGCTTCTTCTATTGTCTTATTTCTTACTGGTGAACTATTTTTATTGGCGACATTTATTCTAAATTTGAATGCAAGATACGAGATGCTACAGGATGAAATGCAATATTCTAGCTTAGATTTCATATCGAAGATTCCGAGATCTGATTTAGCAAATATATATAGAAAATATATTGTGATGATATTTATAAGAAATAGTGATCTCAATTGTTTTGCAATTCACTTAAAGAAAACTTATAGTTTTCGTATTTTTATACTTATGGCATTCAGTTCAGTAATGCTTTGTGTAATATGCTTTCAAGTTGCTTCGGTAGGACTAAACAATGGTTGCAGTGTACTAAGGCTAATGTTTTTTTTTCGATTTTAACTATAGCTTGGACTTACAGTAGAAAATGTAAGATACATTCTTTGGATGGTAGCTAAAATTTTGGAAGTACTCATGATTGGTGCACTTGGATCAGCACTTGTAGAAAGGGTAAGAATTTCGAATCTATTTAAGCTTAAAAACACTAAAACACTGCTAATTCTGTTTCGTCTAATGTAGAATGCAATCAATTTCAAAAATTTTTGGTTTCTGAAATTTGAAAGGATTGTCAGAGGTATAACGAATGTCGTGTAGACAATAAACTACGTACAGAGTGTACTCAATTGTCAATTGACAGCTTATATTTAGTACAGTTTATACTAGATGGAGTGAAAAGTGACCTCCTTGACCACCAGAATGCGCTGCTACTGCAAAAAAGGTTATGGTGCCTTGAAGTCTGTTCATACTTAGGCAGACATGCCAAATTTCAGTGCGATACTGTCTTTAGTTTTGTTTTGAAAGCTGATTGTTGTTGACGTGTTTGGCATCATGTTGAGTATGGACAAAAGTGATTTTCGTTCTCTCATAAAACATTATTTTTTGAGAGGCAAAACGGGGAAGGAAACAAAAGAAAAGTTAGATAAATGTTATGGGGCTAATGCCCCGTCAGATTACACCGTCAGATATTGATTTCGAGAGTTTCGTGGTGGCCGCAACTCCATTACCGATTAACTCCGCAGCGGCAGGCCCTCCGATGCGGTTACAGAGGACACTGTCAAAAAAATACATGAAATGGTGTTGGCTGACTGGAAAGTGAAGGTGCGCGAGCTAGCAGATATCACAAAGATTAGTACTAAGGGCGCATGCCATATTTTGGGCAATATTCTGCATATGAAAAAGTTATCCTGCCGCTGGGTGCCGCGAATGCTCACTTTTGACCAAAGACACGAACGCGAGAGCACTTCGAAAGAGTGTTTGGACATGCTGATGCGGAATCGGGCGGATTTTTGGCGTCAGTTGGTAACTGGATTTGGATCCCTCGGACTATTATCTCTTCCCAAACCTCAAAAGATAGCTCATCAATAAAAAAATCAGCTTACGCGAGGAAGTTATCGACGCCACGGAGGAGTATTTTGCAGACCTTCCGGGAAATTACTTTTCACTCCATCTAGTATGTTGTGGAAAACGCTAAATATAATAATATTTAATATGGAGCATTAACTGCCGCAGAAACATATCGAATATATTATCCTGTGCCTAGCAATTCAACTATTCAAAGTTTAATGAATAAATATGAAAATTTGCATACACTTAGAGGTATATCAGAGGTGATATCAACGTAAGCCAGAAACTTGAATTGAAGGTCTCTTTGTACACGTTTCTGGATTCCCTTCTAAACAGCATTTTTTTAACAGTACGTGTAATCGGGGAATTTATTGTGCTCGGAGCAATTATTCAATTATTCAAATTTCAAAACTCCTCAAAATCTTGTCCGCAAAATTAAAATTAAAACACGTTGAATTAAAAAAATTATAACGAATTAAAACCATAAGTGCAATACATATTGCACAATTGTGTAGTTGACTTCTAAAGGTAAAGTTACAAGAGAATGAACATTCAGAACGTGTGGCTGAAATTTTTAGGCGCTTTCGAGAATCAAAACTCGTCTAAAGAATTATTAAATCAAAGTACTATTATTTATTACAACTGAAGTACAGAAACCCCGGGTTAGCTATATGGGTTAACATGTTTAATTTTGTACGTATTTCACCAATGAACACAATAAAGATGCCTACACTAATTGCATTATGTAGGATAATAAGGAAAATTTGATCCATCGTTTGAAAAAATCTAATCGGATAAATATTCGTCACTGCAGAATTCGTCTATCGCGGATCCTTTCATCTCAGCTACGGTAGCCAAGACGTTTCATATATTTCACATAAGTTACGTACGAGTATATCGTCGGGGTAATAAGGTAGTGAATAATTATTAAAATAGTATTGACAACTATGGGAAGAATATCAAAAATCTTTGAAATCATCCAGAAAGTTAATTTATCTCATTAAACGACATTCTGCCCTGACTGCACCTAAAATTAATTAAGTAACAACTTTATAAGCTCATGTACGCTCAATTGTTGAATTGCAATCAAGAAATCTTCTAACGCTCAAACATGCCAATAACATCCTCTATCATGCCAGCCACTAGTTTTAGTTTTAAATGCATTTTATTATATTAATCATTAACTCTTACATACTAACAAAAAATGCTTAAATGCTAGCTTAAAATTACTTAACAATCTTATATTAACTTATTGGCCACACACAGGCACTCTAAGCTACTCTAAATTTTTTTATCTGTGTCGTTCGAGTTTATTTACATTTTACTTAGAAATATTTATATTCTATACTTAAGGCTAAGAAAAAAATTGTTAACAAAAACTTAGCATATGGACTTAATTTTTTATAAAAACTTAATATCTAACTTAAAATAAACCTTAGTCTACCTAACCTACATACACAATACACACACATAGACATTATACACAATTATATACATATATTACTATAAACATAGGTATATAAGTACTAATATATGTATATATTTCTTAAATGCTAACCTAAACCTATGTAAGCTGGCCATCACTATTCACAGAGCAAATAGATTGGTCAGCTCTGCCTCATTGGTGAGGCTGGTCTGTAATTGACGGAAACGACGAAACGCCGAACACCATCCCTCTTATCGCGATTCCCCACCGCCCTACTGAACCTGAGACGATCCACACTGCTGTGTGCGACGTCTCTGCCGTAGTTGAGTCGCCTGTTCCCAGCTTTCCGAGCGACCTGGAAGATTAACGGGACCGCTGATCTATCCTGGATCAACCCGATCTGATCTAGGTAGAGGAATGCTTCCGGTGGAACAAAGCCGTCAGAGCGCACACTCTCGTGATAAAGGTAATTGGGGTAGCAAGCCCCAGATATCAAGTTATTCGTCAAGCCCATTGCTCTTGCAATGTACCTTCGAGTCAGCTTAATTACGAAGTTGTCCACTCGTATTAGGTTCGCTCTGTTGTAAAGGACTTCATTAGGATAAATTTTTTTGTACTCCGACTCTGGTGTTCTGTATAACCGAAGGCAAGCCCTAAGGCAAGCCCTCTCTAACACCCGAATCTTTTCCATTAAGACGCAATTACCAGCTAACGCGTTCAAGTGGTATGCATAACACGAGAAAAGTTATGTACAAAATATTCTGCAAATATATTGAATTAAACGAGCAACGCAGTAAAGAGCGATTAAGTTATGTCTGGTGAGCCAGTTTATATTTCGTTTAGTATAGATTATGGAAATGGGGATTAAGTGTTTAAATTTGAAAGCAATATAGCAGATAAAAGTGATGGTTTCTTAAATCATATTTTCCACTTTAGGTAATGATGTAGTACATGTAGTATATATGTTACATACATTGCATTGTGAATTGAGTTATGTTATCCTTCCAAGTCTTATTGGTTGGATTGAAGTGTGTAACGTTTGCTGAATTTCGCTCTTCTGGGACAGATCCTTCTTGCCAATAGATTTTGCGAAATCTCGAAATTAAAGGGCCACGGAACTTTTCGTGCAATAGAGTCAAATTTACTGTGTAGTGTGACAGCTCTGTACTAGCACAGTTCTTTTAAAACCACATTTCCGTTTACTCTTTGTTTGAAAAATAAAGGTCAGTGTTATCTAATCCAGACATAATGATTCGAATCTATTCGCACAAGTTAAGTCAAACGGAGCTGTAGGAAATGCTGGAATGCTGATCGCGGCGTGAAATTGAGAATTCTGTGTCCCCCGTCATTGAGGCACTTATAACGGATATTTTTTAATTTGATCGGGGCATTATATTAATGCATATGCCTTATGATATCAAAAAAACTATCGTTTCCATCTGATTTGATGATTCTGTTTAGAATTATTTTCTCAATTGGGCGACCATAACGACATATCGTTTGCATTATAACGATATACGAATATTCTATAAGCGTTGTTTTTGGAGTATGATGGAACAATTTTAATTATATTATAAAAAAGAATTACAAGGGCAGACTACCTGCTAACAATTGTTGATGTTGTAGATGAATTTGACAGATATCATATGGTATGGTCAGCTGCTTTGCCCTTAATTGAAATGCTGTGATAAAAAAGGTTTTCTTCCTTTTTTAATTGATTAGACCCTTATGAATATATCTCCTTAACATAATTTTTGATTTCTTATCGTTTGAAATTACGATATACAAAGGCTGGAAGATGATTTGAAATAGATACATACGAGTATTTCCCTGTTTCAATCTCAGCAACTATGTAAGTTAAGATTTATCAATAAATTTTTTATCAAGAAATAAAGATCTAGTGCTTGATCTATAGGTTTGGTTTCGATAGCATAATAGATTTTTCACGGCAAGAGTTTCCAGGAATATCTGTTAATAGAACTTGGTTCTCTCACAAGGATTTTTTAGATATATGTATTCGAGCAGTAGTAATAGCCTAAAATATTGCGTTCGTCACATAATCAGAGAGTTGTATTTTAAAAATCCATATCGGCTTCAGTACTTGCTATGATATATACGAGGACCCCCTTCTCAATCCTTAGAATCTTTTCAAATTAGACTTCTCAATAATTTCTGTCGGCTCAGGTCAATAACGAACTGAAATTTTTTTAAATTATGAGTCCTGTTTCGATTTTTGACACAGAAGGGAGTCAATTCACATACCCATTATGTGGAAGTAAAACCTGTTGTAATTCGAACTTCAAGCCTTTATGTCACACATAAAATATGCTTGAGGAAACCAGTTTACTTAAGGAGTTTTATGAATTACGTTAGTGATTCTATGCATCTGGTCCAATGTGACCTTCTTCTCCTAAGCTGGAATTGGTGATTAGGGATAAGATGGTTTCACTTAATCGTTGGGTGATATTGGGAGAAGCACATGGACCTTTATATCTTTTAACTTATTTCTATTTCTATTTTCTAGTTTTTTATTGTTTTTTTTTTTGACATATCGATATTATGGATGAGTGATTGGCCATCGAACGGGCTGAGAATTTCTTCTAGATGGAGGGCAAATATGTTTTTTTTTTTGTCCCATTTCCAAATGCGTTATGATTTATCTTGATGGTTTTTTACTGGTTTTAACACCTTTCCTTTTGAGTTAGTTATAATTTGTAATAAAATGTTCTACAAATCTCACACTGAACGATTTACATGAACCAATCAGCTCCGGTTTCAAGCCCATAAGGCTTCTGAAGAGACGGTGTAAACTTGAGTTTTTTTTAAAGCGCGACGCTGCGGTGACGGCACAGTAGTACAATGAACACATGCGGGATTTTTCCGCTCGACACAATCTTCGCGTACATGGTGTACAAAAATTATTATTCTGAAAAAGCAACGACGTTATTAGGTACATTCGATCGTCGACTCACAAAAGGAATATTTTATACATATTTTATATTTTATACATATTTTATACATAGTTTATACGAAATCCAGAAAAATGCTTTAATTACTTCCGAATGGATGTAAAATCTTTTGATGAGTTGGCGGTATGAGTTTCAGCAAAAATTGATCTCAAGACTTATGAGATTGTCCATAACTCCACTTGAAATACTTGCTATTACTCTTAGGTGGGTGGCTTTTAAGTAAAGTATTATTCTAGTATTAGATGCACAAATTATGTTTTTTTACATTTAAATTTTGTTTTAAATTTCTTCTTCGAAATTGTGTACATTGTCTTCGCTGCACCTCTAGTAATCCAAAGTTGTGGAAGATGACGAGGATGGAGATATTGGAATTGAATTCAGACGCGGGTTCGGATATTGCTGTACGGTTGGTGTATTTCTTAATTGCCTAATGATGTTGAGCATTTTACAGTGAAACTCCAGCTTCTGGTCTTTTATGATATCACTTTTATTATGTTTTCTAAAAATGATCTGTCTTGAATTGGAGAATTTTGGTTGAATAGAACGAATCGGAATATTTATAAAGTCAATCACAGTACGAGTATTTGAATTCTATGCCGCGTTTACTTTTTTTTATAGAGCTCTTGTTGTAGCGAGGAGGACGTGCTGATCCTCCAATTCCGGAGTATTATTGTGTGAATCCGGTGTTTTTCTCAGATCAAATCATTATTTAAGCTTGACTGAGTTTCTGCTTTGGCACCAGCAACTTGCAATAATGATAACTGTCGCGCATACACATATCGTTTTCCAGATTTAGCAGCCCGTCCTGATTTTTTTTCACTTTTGTGAAAAATATCCTTGATATTTTTCCATTTCTTTATAAATTTTTCGCCTGAAATTGAAATATTAAAGTAATAACTTTGTTGCATTTCGATCTACATAACAAATTAATAAGTTCTGGATGTGAACAAATTGATCTGCATTTGACGTACAGAATCAGATACACAACGATAGGAAAGATATAAGAAAAGTTTGCAGTGCTATTTGAGATCCTCTGCGAGAAGAATTTTTTCCAGGGTTGACTGAAGAGCGTTGGAAGGAAATTGCTGAAAGTTTTGACGGCAAACATGTGCGATTACGAAAACCAAGGATGAGTTGGTCTCTATTTTACAATTAAAAATTCTTGTTTTCAATGGTACTGCTCGCTATTGTACACGCAAAATATAACTTCATTTACATCGATGTTGGTGCGTTGGAAAAGAATCGGACAGCACTATATTCGAAAGAACTACTTTTTATGGAGAACTTGAAAATAATGAATTAAATATTTCGAGGGGCCAACCTGTCCCTGGTAATGTAGGTACAAATATTCCATACGCGTTTATTGCTGGTGATGATGAAGGATTTACACTTTCCCGAAACATAATGAGACCTTTTAGCGGTAAGGTTTTGTCGGACAAAAAAGGATATTTACTCGTAACTACAAGTTGTCTCGTGAAAGCAGGTATATCGAATGTGCATTTGGAATACTCTCTAATACGAGTATATAGAAAATCTTTCACAAACCTGTCAATGGAAATTTGGATTTTGCAATACTTTTGGTTAAGACATGATGTGCTCTCCATAACTTTGTAAGAGCTAGGGATGGATATAAGATCGATCCATTGAACAACAAGACTCTTCAAGACCCTCAAAAGCATTTAAGCAATAGTTTCAACCAAGAAATCAGTTAGCAAATTATTTTGTATCTGACGTCGGTATTGTCCTATGCCCAAAAAAAAAATATATTTAAAAACGATTCAAATACTTATATTTATGTTTTATAAATGAAAATTTTGATTGAAAACTAAATATATGGTATGTAAATACATACTTATATGTTTCTTTTTTATCTTTGTCGTACTTCTCTTCGAGGCCTTTAGAAAACACCTGACAAAAATTTACCCGCTCCTCTGTTTTCACTTTCTTTTCTTTTGCCGGTCATGGTAACTTTCAGCAGCAGCATCCCATATTGGTAGATACTTTTAGATTTCAGCTACAAAAAGCTCTATATCCAAATCATCATTTTCCGTCATATTTTACTTTTTGCTTTTGACAAAAAAATCAGCTTAAGATCTGTTCCCGGGAGATTTTTGTAACAATTTGTTAAAGCGAATTTTTTGCTTAAGTTTTAGGAGTAGGAATAAATTGTTCCTTAAACTCAAAATCTCGCGGGAACGCGTTTCTGTAAAATGTATTTGAAATGTCAAAAGTAACAAGTGAAAACAAAACAAAAAATAAATTTTATAACAGGCGGAAGATTTTTAGATTGGTTATTATTACTATTTCACTGATGTAATATGCGTTTAATGAGAGCCATTGTTTTAGTCGAATAATTCTCTTCGATATGATGTTCTTTTTTCTCCTCTTTTTCCATGTCCAGGTCATCAACAATTCAATTTGCATAAAATTGTGGCAATTCATACAAATTTAAACTTTTGCGAATTTGACAGTTCTTTTAAAATTTAATTGATTTGACGATTTTTTTACAATTCCTACCCAAAAAAAATCTCGTGTAGAAATTTGTAAGAATTGGCAAGGTAGGGAAATCAATTACTCTCTCAAATGCGTTCTCTTTTTAATTTTTTTCTGGAGGGAACAAGTTTTTATACACATTTGCAGTCCGGGAACTGACCTTTTTATAAACGCGCACGTACACGCATGTCATAAAAAATGGAGGTCTGCGACAGAAATATGCAGCGGCACAACGCTGCAGCACTGCTACTTTTTGCGCATAACCCAATATAGTTGTGAGAACTGCAGTATGCAAGCCGCGCGTTAAAAAAACAAACATGTGCACCAGCTGTAAGTCTTTTACTGAGTTCAATATTTAGAAATAACAATGAAACGATATTGTTTTGATATTTTACGCAGAAATTTCACATTTCCTCAAAATCAACTAGTAGGAATTTACATAGAAATTTATTATAATATTATAATATTTTATTTTCAACTTTAGACTGATAAGACGAGTATGGCATACTATATGTCAAACTGGGAGCAAATTATTTATCGATCAACATGTACAAGGGGAAATATTCGGCTAATGAAGGACTTACAAATAATATTGTCACTAAGCAAAAATCCGATAAGATTAACTGGTTTCAATTATTTTGATATTACTCTTGATACAGTACTTAAAGTGGGTAAATTGTAACTATAATATTCTATGTTAATATATCATATTTTAAAATTCACAGATCTTACAACTCGCATTTTCTTACTTTACCTGTTTGTATTCTGTTAAGGAAACATCTACTGCATAATTTACCGGCCGATTTGATTTTGGTTTAAAAAATACACTGGGGCACCAAGCGCGGCACCCTTCTTTAACTTTAACATAAATTTCACGGTTTTTAAAAAATTCATAATTGATGGAATATATTCAATATACAATAGTATTTTTTAAATTAATCAACTGCACCATGATTGCTCATTATTTTAATTAAAATGTTCACTAGCATTGTATAGCGCGAAAACCTGCGAACTGTAGCGTTACCTAAGTAAGTAAGTATTGTGTAATTGTGAATATTTTGTTGGAGTTTTAATATTATGTACTTACATTTTAAAAATAAATTTACTTTGTAAAACCAACTAATTTTCATTATGGACATTATAGATATAACCTTCTTACAGCATTAACTGTTCACGATGTATTTTTGTTCTTCTTCCTTTATCTTATCTTAACTGCACTGCTGATGGGATTGGTTAAATTCGTGAACCTTTCTACAAACCGCAATATGTGGATCATCTGTGAGACCAGACCATTATTAGTGAGACCAGATTTTGATGTATTTGAGTGGTCCAATTATTTTTCTTTTAGTACTTTCTTCAAACATCGACTGGAACTTTATTAAGCCTTTATTGTTTTTTGAACAGTTTTTATACTGTCAGTTTCATAATTTGGAGACTTCGACGAATTCGCGTACTCCTTATTAGATCTATTGTAGTTATGTTACACCCACTGCCACTTATAACATTTTCATTTCCACCGATTTCATTTTTACTTCTTGTACATCACCGAACATTGCAAAGGATAGATATGTTAAAGCTGTACGAAACCGTTTAAAAAAACTTTAAAATTTAAGCAGTATTTTGCTGTAAAAAATGGTTGCAATTTCTTTGGTGTTTAATGATAGTGCTTTAGTAATTTGCCGCACTTCGGCAGGATGACTCCTTCTATGATACTCGTATGTACGAGGGTTGCCTGAAAAGTTTCCGACCGCAACGTAAAGATAGCGGCACTTGTCAATAAAAGCTAGTGAGTGCTAGTTCTGCATCTTTTGACAGTTACTTACTGAAGTTCCAGTCATTTTGGACGAGCAGTTTTAAGTTGACAGGCGTTTGAGTGAGTCGATGTGAGTGTCTTTTGTGAAAATGGAAAAAATTAAATTCTTGTTTTTGTAGGCAATACGCCTACGTAAATCAGAAATTAGTTGGACTCGGTGTACGGGAACTCTGCGTCATCATTTACCACAGTGAAATTTTGGGCAGCTGAATTTTAACGTGGCCGTAAGAGCTTGGGAGATGATGAACATTCGGGACGTCCAAAAACTGCAACCACTGACGATAATATTGCTAAAGTTCACTAAATGGTGTTAGACGACCGCCGAATTAAAGTGAGAGAGATAGTAGAGGTTATGAAAATGTCCAAAGAACGTGTTTGTTATATATTAAATCAAGATTTAGGCATGAGAAAGCGGTCCGCGTGTTGGGTGCCGCGTTTGCTTACGTTAGACGAAAAACGTGTTCGAATGAACATTTCCAACGCTCTGTTGGCGCAGTTTAGGCGCAATAAATCCGAGTTTTGGCGCTGTTTTGGTGAGTTTTGGCGCTGATTACTTACTGCAGAGAAAAATGTCAAGTACTATTTGGACGGGTTAGAGAGATGAGAGCATCGCTGGGAGATGTGCGTAGAGTTACAAGGAGACTATGTAAAAAAATAAAAAAAAAAATTGAGAAAAAATGTCTTGTATCATTGGAAACTTTTCAGACAACCCTCGTATATGGGGCGGAAAATGGCAATATTATATTCGATCGCAGTACGATTGATTCGTAACCTGTTATGTTTTGGCGGATTTATCCAATTATTAAGAGCTGCTGAGAAGGGCGTCACGTTGTTGCTTAGCTTATGTGCTTACATATACGTATCGTATACATTTTGAGATCGTAATGCTGTCTATATAATATCTTTCGAATTCTATTGAATGTTTTTTCCACGTAAATGAAGACGATATGCAATTGCAGGGTCGCGTCAATATCTGTAAACTTTGAATAGCGTCATATGACGACTAGCTTACAACCAAGATGTATTGGCTGTCACGGAGTTTAATAATATTGCATCGTCGACCCTTTATAACTGCTTCGTACATTATTATCATATAGGACATTAGTATTGTATGACCATACAATGCCTCTATTGCTATCGCACATCCTCTAGCTACAGATTTTGTCAACTCTTTTTCTGCAACGTTCCACCCCCCATCATCAACACGTTTCTTTATCTATGTAAAGCCGAACAGAGGTTTTGCAGAACTCTTTCATTTTTCACCGAAGTTTTTCCTCATACTATAATGCGCACCAGGTTTACGATATTTTGGAGCCATTCTGTTTATTTTCTCGACTGATGCTGTATTTGATTTTTCTCTTGTCCTGTCCACAAAAGTTGGCGATTTGCTTGTGGTTGCGCAAGATCACAATATAATCCTTTATCCGCTCTTTCACGTTGTTGCAACATAAATTATCTGAGTTTGGCAATCTATGTATTAAGTTTGGTATCCACTGCTGCTGTATTTATTCAAGTGCCGGTCTTGATTAATAAATAGAGTGTTGTGTACAGTTTGATCATATGATTTGCTTGAACTTATCATATATCCCTCCGCCGATTTTCTCGTTTGGACACTGTTCGGTTCGATTTCTCGATGTGAAGGTTTAAGTTTCCACCGATGAAAAGTATTCCATCCCTTGATGTTCTATAGAAGTCGCGCCACAATATATTTCTTTTTCCAATAACTCACTGCCTACTTTGGGTGCTTATGTGTGTGCATATTTAATCATCAGTTTAATAGCCACTAGATGTTTGTTAATTTTTATTACGCTTATGAATGTATCTAAGAGTTTAGCTATTAAGTTCCTGACCCTGTTTCCAATACTTCACCACTTAATTTCTTGAATGCAAATTATATTGATTTTTCCTTACCCTAAAACGTTTTCTAGTTCGAATTTTTTGTCATTGCGTTGACGTTGCGGCTTGTGATCTGTTTTTTATTTCTCAAAGCCATGACATTATTCGCCGCCGGAAAGCACCCGGCGAGGCAGTTTATTCATATATTGTACGTTCACTTTCATCAGGACGAGCTTTCGTACTTACTATTCTCGTATCATCCATGTGGCGCTGGCATACATGAATGTTTCTTCGAATTTATTTTTACCCGACTGCTAGGTTTCAGACATGGAAACGCGATCACGCATTCAGACTGTAGTAAGTTTCGTTAATGGTAATACGCTTCAGGGTCATTTTAGGTATTAAAGTGTTCGAATATAACTCTTCCCATGAAGTCGTCTTTTATGACAAGTATGGCAACTTGTCACTGCGGCAGTACCATATTCGCCATTGTGTCATGGCTACAAGATACTGGTATTCATGGTTCAATTATTAAAAAAAAATACTTTTCGCGACAATTTTTAGTGTATCTCTGAAAGCTTTAAACAACATAATGTACATAAGTAAAAATATAAAAGAAACATATTGATTTTTTTGGAAAAAAAGTACCAACTGATTAGATTCAATAGATTCTATAAAAAGAAATAACTAAAAACGCCATCAGAAATAAACCAATATTGCCTTTGTTTTTCAGTCCTAAGTGAAGGCGCATGGCTCTGTTTGATTGGCAAATTACTCGTATCTACATATATTGTATTATCGATTTTTTTATAAATTCCAAATTTTTGCTAAACGCCATAAACATACTTACTTGTGGTTAGAGGAAAATAGTACAAATAGTAAAATATGCGGCAAGTTAACTTCCTTATTTCACAATGCAATAAAACAAAAAGTAGTAAAGATATATTTAAATTTTTTTTTAGTAAAAAATCAAACATAAAGTTCTGCTTCATATCTTCTTAAAGTTCATATCGAGTTAGTAACGCCCCCCTTTTTCGATATATCGGTTCAACCGAATTTTGCTGTTTCTTATAATTCAGGTCTGGAGTCTTTAAATGGTTGGTTTAGACATGGGGCTTAAAATACCCCCACTAAAGGAAGTCACAAGGAGTCAAATTGGGTGAATTCACCGGCCAATCGAAATCACCCATGAGTGAGATGTGGCGCCCTGGGAAGTGCTCCCGCACCACAGCCATCGACGACTGTGTGTCGTTGCTCCATCTGTTGAAACCTTCCCCTAAGTCCATTTCATGAAGAGCATCATCACTTTTGCGCGCCGAACGCCGACCCACAAAAGAATTGGTTTCTGGTCCGGGACAAGACCCAATGGCGAAATATTGAAGCGATTTTGGAAGGCGCGCTGCGTTGAAACCACCGAACTGCCGAGACCACGCGCAGCAACTTAAGAGCGCTCATTTCAAATACGGAAGTTATCTTGCCTCACCTTTTAGTATGAGTCGTTTTTTTAAATTGTTTTTACTTCGCCTGTGGTAAATAGTCAATGGTTTTCCGCCATATAAAACCAGTCAACACAATGTATGTCGTTTGTATTAATCGTATTTAATGGCAAAAATATAAAAAAGGACGGCAAATCGATATGAGAATCTTTTTTCCATAGGACGATATAATCGTTTCACCATTAATTGGCGTTGAATTTCCGAATGCAATCGTTATCGTATTCAATTAAAATGATATCCGTAATAAATATTTATAAATTGATTCTTTTATCATGTTCCCAGGTGAAACTGTCAATCCGTTTTCAGAAACCAAGGTAAAATCCAATGAAAGGTTTTTGACGGAACAACAAGTACGAGTATATTGGATGCATTTTCTAGCTTAATGGTAGTATGGTAGTGCTTTTCCTTACTTGCATACTCGCAGTTCTAGCAAATAAGTTTAAAAATTCTTTATTAAAATTTATTTGTTGCACCTTGTTGTTTTACGTTATCTTGATAGCAGCATCACTAATCTGCCCTTTTTAAATTATACGTAATATAATATACATATAATATACATATAATTGTAGCCTATTAATTTAAATATTATAAATTTATTGCATGAATAATTCTCATTTAATTTTCCTTACAAAAAGTCTTCGTCCGTTATTTTAATTTAATTAAATTTATTTATTTTAATTAAATTAAATATAATTTATTAATTAAACGGCTGTTACATGAATGAGCTTGAGAAGGTTACAATATACATACATATGTGATATGAGATATGGGAGATAAGGGTACTTGTATTGGAATACGGATGACCAATATTGCGCCTTACAATAGTGATCTAAAACAATTAAAACTGGTTTCGTGATAGACTCCGTTTTTCTGGAAATTTTGGTATACTAGTTGGCCACATTTTTTAGTGCGTTTAATATGGTTCTTCATCTAAGGTCAGCATTAAGTAAAGCCTAAACGGGAAGAAGGGTTGAACAGGAGTACAATTCTTGAGTATAAGTTGATTTTAAAATCTTGTGAGTTGTAAGCCTGAATTGTAGCATATTTCGAAACATTATTCTTAAAATACAGGAATAAGAGTGAGGTAGTATGCGACTCATTATATGACTGTACTTCCGAGGCGATTAGAATTTTGTCAGTTCAATAATAGAATGTTTTAGATCGATGGGCCGAACTTCGAGAGAAGGAGTTACTTAAATTTGCGAATACGTCGATGACATCTCGTTGTATTCTGTCAATATCAGCAGTACATGGAAATGGCTGCACAAACTTTTGAAAAATTGTTGACTCGTAAGTTCCGCCTAACTTTTCCAAGTATGATACCATGACACATGGTATTAGTCGAGTAGAGGACAACGTAAATTACAATATATTGGCTTCCAGTTTTATAGCAACTAATCCGAGAACATCGAAAATTCCAGCAAATTTAAATAAATTTAAAAGTTTAATCAAACAGTACAAATACATATAATAATATCATTTTGTAGAAAGCGTAGAGAAACTTTGATATCACCTAATGTAATGAATAATAATGTTCTTTATGGCTTGTTAAGCTAAATAAAGCAATTGCAGGTTCTTTACAAGACATGATTAATATAATTTAGCCCAAACAAAGATAATTAAAAAACACTTTTTTTTTAAATATATAAAATTCTACTAACGTACGAATACAAAAAAAACTTGTATTATTATGTGGGTAGGCGGGTTTTTTTGTTGTTGGAACTGTTGCTCATATTTTATATTTAAAAAAAAAAAATATTTTAATTTATTTTTAAAATATCAACACTAGCTTTACTTCTCTAAACTATGTATGCCGGCCTTGGCTTATTGAGCAAGTTCCCAAAATTCATGAGGCTAGCGACCATCATATCTCAATTGATATCTCAAAAGTTACCTGTCTGCAAATGTTCAAGTGACCACACACACGAGTATGTCCTGGATTGGCATTTTCATATTAGAATAAAATAACTTTTCTGTCGGAACGAGTGCTCACTCCTTTTATAACTCTAATGAAGGTAACATAACATCTGATGAGGATATGGTTCTATGTACTACATTTCTATTGTCCTGTACAGACTCCGACTCCTAAGCCCCGCAACTTTTCCTACAAACTCACCTTAACGCTCAGCGACATGAAACAAATACAATAATCGGCGTTTAGCAATTTAATTTCTGAGGTACTATAAAAGAGTCTTTTCGTAAGGGCCAAAGAACAGTTGACACTGTCCAGAGCAACATCTTTATGTTTGTTTAAATTTTTTATTTTTTTTGTATTCGTTGAGACAACAAACAAAGCCGTTATCCTTCAACTTTCATCATCACAATTCTGCTTAGTCTTATCTTGTTGAAAAAATATGTTACATATCGTTAATATAGCAAATAATTTAATTAGTAAAGTAATGTATTCCATTTATTATTAATTATTATTAGTTAATTAATTGATAAGATAAATTTTATTGTCAACGGAATTAAACTTTTATGCATAACTTAAGAATGTCCCGGCAGCTGAGCCAAAAGTAGCTTTCAAGATTTGTAGCAGACACGACCTAGCTATAGCTTCTAAAAAAAACATAGTTTACTCTGAAATAGAAAAGTTACTCGTATAATGAATTCAAACGTCATTTTGTGACGATCTATACATACACAATACTCGTGTATTTACTTTGCCTTACTGAAGATGGCACTGCGGCTTAGAATAAATAACGACATCAATCTCGAAGTTTTTGCATCTAACTGTTTTGTATCAAGTTAATTGTGGCTCGGACTGCATATAACTTACACATACCTTCTATACAAATATATGGTTGTAATGTCCTGTGGAGAATCTCAGAACTAAATTCTCGCACTTTAACTAAACGGATTTTCATTTGCCTGATCTTGTTAGTAATTTGTTTTGATATGGTAGACTTACAATTGAAATTATTTAACGAAACTATACGAGTAAAAACAATGTTGAAGTAACAATAGTATGAGGATGAATTCATCGTCGTGGTATTAGCCCTTTGCTCTTTATCACAAACTTTATCTTATAAAAGTCGAAATTTACTTTTAGGGATATACGAGTATGTACTCGTATTTATACAAACACAACAATGTGCATAATGTATGGTGGCTTTACAAATGTTTGACTTTCGCTCTGTAAATTCAGATATATTGTATTTCATTGTGCTGCTAATTTTCATATACAAAAATAAGACAAGAAACTGTGAATCAATTTATTATAAGGCTGAACTTATGGGGCCTTAGTTTTAGCTTTTTTAATGTTAGCTTATGTGTGAACGCATGTTTTGTTTGGTTTTGTGGTTTATGTTGCCTGAAAGATGTTGCTTGTGCTTCGAGTGTGATGAGTCCCTCTACTAGAATCATTAATTGGTCACATACTTAGAATTGTTTGCCCATTCTAATAAGACTACTAAGTAACTTAGTTAGATTACTAAACGGAAGATAAACTTGGAAATAAAAATGGAGGAATTAAGATATTTTAAATAAAAAGAATATACGTAACTTTATGGAAAATGAATATAAATTTAAATATCCACATATGTAACATATATCCCACTTGTCATATAAGTTCCTTGAGTAAATGTGTGCAGACATTTTTTCTTTTGATACTGAATCTAGCGTCCTGTTTTGTTTTTTTTTTTACTGACATTCTCATAATGACAGTATAGTCTTGTACTAGTAATGTGTATACAGCAGCAGTGTACGATATCCATAGCAGCATCAGTATGATAACCCCTGTTAAGATTTTATTTAAAATCTTAGGTAGATTTAACATAACCCCAAAAGAGGTCTCATTATGTTCAATTAGGAAAACATGCTATTTTTAGTGAAATAAGATTTAAGATTTATTTTATTTCATAGAAGGAGGGTTACCGTCAATTGACTGTGGAGCGTTGGCATAACCCTTCCCATTCACAAAAAGAGAAGTCTTGCAATGTTAAATAGCATGATCCTGGTGACCAATTTTGACCCCCTTTTTCAGAAACGAGTCGGCCAAGAAAGTATTCTTGTGAAAGAGCAATAGGTCAGTCGTTCATAGACCTCGATAGAGGACGGATGTGTTTCAGTCGTTCATAGACCTCCACGGAGAGCAGATGTGTGTTGTGTTTCGGCTTCAGAAGTGAAAACAAAATAAAAAAAGTGAAGAAAAATAAGAAGTAGACATTTTTTTCAGTGATTTTTTCAAGTGCTCGGTAGACGAGGTGTTAAAGACTCGGACGGCAAATCTCGGGGTTGTGGTTCGCTTCCCAGCATCTGCTGAAGTTTTTTATTTCATTTCCCCTTTATTTGATTTGAATTTAATAAAAAAAAAAAAAAAAAACATTATTGTGAAAAATAAAGTGTTTGAACAAAGTTCCGTGAGTGGAAGTAAACGGTCCGCTATCCCAATAGCGGCATCAGCAGATGGCATGATGTCGTCTGACGATCAATCCGTTCCAGTCCATCACTCAAAGGCAAAAATAACAACAACAAAAACATCAGACATAGCAATTAAGAGGAGGAGAAAGCTGAAGCCGACTCCGAACCTCATAAAGCGCACTTACCTTTCAGCTTCCTTAGAAATGCTGAATGGTAGAGTGAAGAAGAGGGCTGCGATGATATCGGCAAACGCAGCAGTAGTAAAACAAAAGAGGAAAGAATCGGACAATAACAACGGTCCGCATGTACCCGATGAAGGGGTACAATATATGGGAGCAGACAACAGCTTTGCATCCCTAGCTGCATCCGAGTCAGATGACGAAGACGACGAGGCCGAAGCCCTGAGCAGCACCATTGAGCAGCTGCAACAAAAAGTGCTGGCTATAAGGGCTAAGCAAATGGCAAGGAGGGAGATGGAGAAGCAGCAACAACTCCAGAAACCTCAACAGCAAACGAACACAAACGTGGAGATTCCACACCAACAACAACAACAGAAACAACCAGTGGAAAAACAAAACATCCAGAAACCTGCACAAGAGCAGCAGAAAAAGACAGATGTACACAAAGAACAAAAATCGCAACCGATTAAGCAGCAACAACAGCAGCAGAATAAGCAGCAACAACAACGGCTGCAACATCAACACCAACAACAACAACAACAGCAGCAGAGACAACAACAACAGCAAGAGCAGAAATCCACTAAACCGAAAGTGCCACCAATTAACACTTTCAAATTGGAATTAAAGGACACCATAGAACTGTGTAAGTCGGCCATAGGCAACAATTTTTTTATAAAAAGATTATCGTTAGATAGGCATGCGATCCATTGTAACACAGTGGAGCGCTATCATAAAATAAAAAATTTACTGAAGGATTCGACGACGGAGTTCTTCTCCTACACCCCGAAGGGTCAAAAGCTGCAAACAATGCTGCTGAGGGGATTAGAACCGTCGACTGATCTGGAGGAGCTCCTTGCACTGCTGAAAGAGAAAGAGTGCGAAGGGCTCCAATTCGTGGGGGTTAAGCCTTTCACCACAGCCAGAGCCAAAAGGGAGATGCGGAAACTACCGTTCTTCCTGGTTCAGTTAAGTCCCACCAGCAATCTGGATGGTCTAAGGAGCATCAAAGTCCTGGACTACCAGGTTGTACACTGGGAAAAAGTAAAACGGGGCGACAACATTTTACAATGTGTTCGCTGCCAAAGGTTCGGGCACGCCGCGTCGAGCTGCGAAATGCAGCCTCGATGCGTAAAGTGCGGAAAGAACCACAAGTCAGAGGAATGCGTTCTGGGTAAGGACGGAACGTCTGAAAAAAGCCAGCTCTCTTGCGCGTTATGTAAGAACACGGGGCACACCGCAAATTATCGGGGTTGTCCCAAATTCCAGTACATCAAAAGAATAAATCTGGCCCGGCAGCAGAAAGTGGAAGTTAAACGTCCACCCGTGCATTCACAAACTCCAGCCGTTACTCCCCATGTTACCTACGCCCAAATGGCGGCAGGTAGGGGAAATACGGTACAGCAAGTGAAGGTAGCTTCTCAGGCCCCAGCGCCTAGAGCACCGGAACCAGTACCTGACATGCTAGCTATCTTGCTCTCTATCCAGGGGCAGATGGCTCAGCTACAACGTCATTTAACTGAACAGACCGCGCGGGTGGATCAAGTTTACGCGCTGCTGCCTGGTCTAACGCACCTTTTGTCGTAATGGGTACGCACGTGGCGGAGCAGACCATGAAGATCCTTGCAGTGAATGTGAATTCACTGATTAGGTTAGAGCGACGAGCCGCACTCTTTAAGTTGCTTAAAGACCAAGCCCCTGATGTGATTTTGGTTAACGAAACTAAGCTTACCAAAAGACATAAAATGAGGCACAGAAGATACAAAATAGTACGGAGAAACCGACCCAACTCCATTCAGGGAGGTGGCGTCGCAATATTCATAAGAAAAGGTATACGTTTTAAAAGAGTATACAGTCGTGTAGTACGTAGGTTCCAGGTGCTGGAAGCATGCATCGTGTATATTCCCCTCCGTAGTGGAAAGCGCCTGTACATGGTGTCTGTCTATGCACCTAAGGCTACTCAATCCACCTTATTCATCTCAGAGCTCGAGACACTTTTTCGATTCCTGAGGCTGGAATTGGAAGATAACTATTTTATTATCGGCGGAGATTTCAACGCCAAACATAGTGCTTGGGGAAATAATACACCAAATACTAGAGGGAACCTACTATTCAATTGGTGGGCTCAACACAGCATAATGTATCGACTCGGGCTTAAGGCGACGGATAGTCCGTCGTTTCCCCGACACGGGTCCTATTTGGATCTTCTGCTGTTCGACTCACGAATACAACTGACATGCACTAACCAACAAACTACAAACTGTCTACGCACTTTCGTGTATGACAGTGACCATTGCGGTCTCAGCACCGAAATAACTGTTCCCAACGAAAATGCGGAATTGGATGAGTTTGTTCAAAGGCATTCCTACAACTATAGTAGGGTGCGTTGGACACACTTCACCAGAACACTGACAAGAGCACTCTCCTCGAATTCGCTCTACCCACCGTCCAACAGAAATCTGTCAAACGAGGAGATTAACAGGTATCTTAGACTAATGGACGATACAATCAAACGAACAATGGACAAAACGATACCTCGGTATCAACATACTGACAACGAAGACTTATTCCGCAACGCAACTATTGACGCACTGCACCGACATAAAAGTAGACAGCTGTCAAGACTAAAAACCTTGTACAGACAGTTTACTGACAGACATAACACGGAGATCATGTCGTCGATTAAAAACCTCCATACATTAGTAAAGGAAAATTACAGAAATTCTGTAAGTTTGTATTGGAACAATAAAATCCGGGCTGTAAACACCAGCAACCCGAATATGTTCCCGCAAATAAATAAAATATTTCGGAGGAATAATCAGAACGACCTTTCGTGTCTTAGAATCGCCCGAACGACGAACAACGAACAAATACTTGTAACAGCAGGCATTGATCCAAGTGAGGCCGTTGATGATGGCAACTTCTTTGTGATCGAGGATCCGCAGGAGCAGGTAGAGGCTATAGGAGCGACTTTCCAGGAAGTGTATAAGGCGAATGCTATCATTGGCCCGAACCACGATCTGGAGAATCGAGTCCTTGTGCACAATTTCTGCCTTCGAAATGAAATAGAGAATTGGCGAATCGAGAGCTCGGGCTTCACCCAGTTTAGTGACGAGAATAGGTCAAATAATGTCATCACCAACGACAGGGTACTACCGCCGTTCATTTCGAGGGAGGAGCTCCAAACGATCTTCGAATCACTTAGGAGTAAGAAATCAGTGGGAACCGATGAAATACCGAACATTGTGCTTCGACATCTCCCTCTAGAAGCGGTGAACATTTATACCACCCTGTTTAATAATGCAATGAATAATGCACATTATCCAGCGCATTGGAAAACTGCGGTGGTACATCCCATCCCCAAAAGGGATAAAGATACTTCCAATCCGGCGAATCTCCGCTCGATCAGTCTTCTTCCAAACATCAGTAAGGTTTTCGAGAAGGTAATCAATAGAGTCCTGACTAAGTGGGTTGAGGACAAACATATAGTTCCGGATAATCAATTCGGTTTCAAGGCGGGGCATGACATCATTCATGCTGTGTCGAAACTGGTTTCTGATATCCAATGGAACAAAAGCAAGAACCAGTGCACTGGTGCCTGCCTGATTGACTTGGAGAAGGCCTTCGATACCGTATGGCTAGAAGGACTCTTTTTCAAGCTGGACAGGTTGGGCATTAGTAAACCACTGCTGTATATTCTTTTTGATATGCTCTCCAGTAGACAGTTCATCGTGAAGAATGGCGATGTGACTTCTGCTGGAATATTTAACATTAAAAACGGTCTGCAACAGGGTGCGGTAAACTCGCCGATCCTATTCAACATTTACACAAGTGATCTGATAGGTTCACTTCCCCACAGCATAGCGTACGCAGACGACTTAATCGCGTACAAATCAGGTCCAAAGATTGAGGTCATTAACATACTTTTGCAACGTGACTTCGATAAAATTAAACGATATTGCGATGACTGGAAGTTGAAAATCAACTTTCAGAAATCGGAAACCATTCTGTTTAGGACGCCTTTGTCGGGGGCCTCCAGGGATACCAGAAAGAATTGGCGAAAGTTCTCTATCGTCGGACAACATGGACAGCCAGTTGCTTGTCGAAATGTAGTCAGATATCTTGGGATCTGGCTAGATCAATATCTGTATTTTAACAAACATATAGATGTTGCTCTGGCCAGAGCCAGACGTGCTTTTGCCCTTACAAAGAGACTGTTTTATAACAGCCAACTCGATGCGAGGGTGAAGGTGGTTTGCTACATGGCCCTTATCTGGCCCATGCTTGTATTTGGGTGTCCTGTGTGGTTCAACGTGAGAGCAAGTTTATTGGAAAAGATTCGGGTGTTTGAGAGGGCTTGTCTTCGGGCTTGACTTCGCTTATACAGAACACCAGAATCTGAGTACATAAAATTCTATCCTAATGAGGTCTTGTACAATAGGGCGAACCTAATAAGAGTGGATAATTTTGTTATTAAGTTGACTCGAAGGCACATTGCAAGAGCAATGACCTCATCGAACAACCTGATCTCAGGGGCTTACTACCCCAACTATATGTATCACGAGAGAGCTCGCCTTGACGGCTTTATTCCTCCAGAAGCGTTCCTCTATCTAGATAGTAAAGGTCTGATCCAGGACAGATTGGCGGTGCCGCTAATCTTCCACGTCGCTCGAACAGCTGCGGGCAGGCGACTCAACTACGACGGAGACGTCGAACATGGCAGTGCGGAGCGTCTCCGGTTCAGTAGGGCGGTAGGGAGCCGCGACAGGAGGGATGTTGCTCAGCAGCACCAGCAATTTTGGTGGCTTGAAGAAGGCGAGGATGCTTCGTAGTCGAACTCCTCAAGTAATATGTAGCTTCCTGTGAAGCAAAGTGGGCCAGCCTAATTTTGTTTTTAGCCATGGCCGGCTTACATAGTTTTAAGTAGGTTTAAGTTAGATTTTAAGAAAAAAAAAATATAAAAACAAAAAAAAAAAATAAATAAAAAATAAAAAATGACAAAAAAAAATAATAATTTATATATATATGTGTACATATATGTATATATTAAGTATATATGTAGTATGTATATATATATATATATATATATATATATATATGTGCGTATTAGATGTAAGTAGATTAAGATTTATTTTTAAGTAGTCTGTAAGTTTTTAGTTTTAGGTTTTTATAATTAATTAATATGTCCATTTACTAAGTTTTTCTTAAAATCTATTTTCTTAGTTTTAGTTGTAACATATAAATATAAAATTAAATATAATGTAATATACGTCGAAAGACTTAGTTTAAGTGTTAGGTTTAATTTAGAGTGCCCGCATGGGCCATTAAGTTAGTATAAGATTACTTGTAAGTTATTTAAGCTAATTTTTAAGCGTTTTTTGTTTAGCATGTAAGATTTAATTAAGTATATAAATAAAAATGCATTCAAACTGAAAAAAAAAAAAAAGTGGTGTCCGACCGACAAAACAGGGGTCGTGGGTTCGATTCCCGAAACAGTTGCATCTTTTTATTTTTAAAAGTAAATAAAACAAAAAAAAAACAATAAAGTTAATTGGTGGTAAAGTGTTGTCTATCATGTGATGGATTGTGAAGAGCGGTCCGCTATGCCTATAGCGGGACCTGCTAAAGTGTCAGGTGAGGCGTCGAGTGGTTCGAGCCAAACGCCGAAAACAAAGAGAAGGAGGAAGCTTCCAACTTCCAATTTGATAAAACGTCCAACGTTTACCTATCAACGGTAAACAACTTCGCTTCATTGGCAGCAAGCGAATCTGATGATGAAGAGGACGAAATGAAGGCCATAAGTAGCAGCATCAAAATGCTACAACAAAGAGTGCTGGCCATAAAAGAAAGGCAAATTGTAAGAAGGAAGAGGGAAGAGCAGGAGCAATCCCAACAACAGCAGCTTGCTCAAAAGCAGGCACAACAACAACACCAAACTAATAAAATAGCACAAGTGCTACACCAACAAAAGCCTAAGAAAGACCAGCAACAACAACAACAACAGTCACAACACCGGCAACAGCTCAAACAGCAGCAGCCACAAAAACGGCAACAGCAAAAACAGCAGCAGCAGCAGCAACAACAGCAGCAGCAGCAGCAACAACAACAGCAGCAGCAGCAACAACAACAACAACAACAACAACAACAACAACAACAACAACAACAACAACAACAACAATAAAAGCAGCAGCAGCAGCAGCAGAAGAAGAAGGAGAAGGTGCCTCCTATCAACACCTATAAACTAGAGGTAAATGCTACCAAGGACCTGTGTAAGTTGGTCATTGGTAATAACTTTAATATTAAGAGATTGGGGAATGATCGCCATGCCATCCACTGTAATACAGTGGAGGGCTACGCGAAAGTTAAAGAGCTCCTAAAGGAAACGACGACGGAGCATTACTCATTCACACCGAAGTGTGAAAAGCGGCAATCGATGCTGCTGAAGGGGTTGGGACCGTCTTCTGATCCTGAGGAGATCCTGGCACTGCTCAAAGAGAAGGAGTGCGAAGGACTCAAGTTTGTGGGGGTAAAGCCATTTACCACAGCTAGAGCCAGGCGGGAGAAACGGAGTCTGCCGTTCTTCCTGGTGCAGCTCAGTCCCGAAAGCCGTCTGGATAGTCTAAGGAGTATCAAGGTCCTAGACTACCAGGTGGTTCACTGGGAAAAATTAAAAAGGAGCGAAGGCGTTATACAATGCGTTCGCTGCCAGAGGTTCGGACACGCTGCGTCGAACTGCCAAATGCAGCCTCGATGCGAGAAGTGCGCAAAGAACCACAGTTCCGAGGAGTGTGCTCTGGGTAGGGACGGAGTATCCGATAGGGCGCAGCTCTCGTGCGTGTTATGTGTGAACGTGGGACACACCGCAAACTATCGGGGTTGTCCTAAGTTCGCTGACATCAAAAAAGCAAACCTGGCTCTGCAGCAGAGGGTGGAGGTCAAACGTTCACCTGTGAGGTTTCAAACACCAGCCGTCACGCCCCAAATTTCCTACGCCCAAATGGCGGCAGGTAGGGGGGCTACGGTACAGCAAGCGACTGTTGCTTCTCCGGCGCCAATGCCGAGAACAACGGAAGCGACACCTAACATGCTGGCCATCTTGCTCGCAATCCAAGGGCAGATGGCTCAGCTGCAAAAGCAGGTGCAAGAACAGGTCAAGCGGGTGGACCAGATCTACGAGCTGCTGCCGGGCCTAACGCAACACATGTCGTAATGGGTACGCACATGGTGGAGCAAACTTTGAAGGTCCTTGCGGTAAATGTTAATTCACTGATTAGGATCGAACGAAGAGCCGCGATGTTTAAATTGCTACAAGACCAAACTCCTGATGTGCTTTTCGCTAGCGAAACCAAGCTAACCGATAAGCACAAACTGGAGTACAATAATTATATTGTTAGAAGAAGAAACCGGCCCGGATCCGAACGTGGAGGCGGTGTCGCGATCTTCATTAAACAAGGTATAAAATTTCACAGAGTGTACAAAGGAGTGTTGCGTAGGTTCCGGGTGTTGGAGGCAGTCGTCATTTACATCCCCCTCCGCAGTGGAAAGCGGCTGTACTTGGCCTCTGTTTATGCACCTGAGACATCACAATCCACTTTATTCATTACAGAGCTTGACACGCTTTTTCGACTTCTGAGGCTGGAATCGGGAGAGAATTATTTTATAATCGGCGGGGACTTCAACGCTAAACACAGAGATTGGGGAAATTATTTGCCAAATACTAGAGGGAACCTACTACTCGATTGGTGGGGTCAGCACGATGTCATGTACAGACTCGGTCTTAAAGCGACGGATAACCCGTCGTTTCCCAGAGGCGGATCTTATTTGGATCTAATGCTGTACGACGAACGTATACGACTGACAGGTACGAATTTACAAACGTTAAACTGTCTGCGCACATTCGTGTATGACAGTGACCATTGCGGTTTTAGCACCGAAATTACAGTTCCCAACGAAATTGCGGAATTGGAGGAGTTTGTCCAAAGATATTCTTACAACTACAGTAAGACTCGATGGACACGCTTCTCCGCAACCATGACAAGTGCGCTCTCCTCGAATACGCTCCACCCACCGTCCAATAGGAATTTGTCAAACGAGGAGATCGACAACTACCTAAAACAAATGGACGAGACAATTAAACAAACTATGGACGCTACAATACCGCGGTATCGACATACGACTAACGAAGACCTGTTCCGTAATCCTACTATTGACGCACTGCACCGACAGAAAAGTAGACTTCTGTCAAGACTCAAAAACTTGTACAGACAGTTTACTGACAGACAAGACTCGGAGATTAGGACACTGAAGGCGTCGATTAAAAATATTCAAACGTTAATAAAAGAGAATTACAGAATTTCTGTAAGTTTGTATTGGAACAACAGGGTTCGGGCTGTAAACACCAGCAACCCGAATATGTTCCCGCAAATAAATAAACTATTTCGGAGAAAAAATCAAAACGATCTTCAGTGTCTTAAAATAGCGCGGACAACAGACAACGAACGGTTACTGACAATAGCAGGTATTGATCCAAATGAGGCCGCTGATGATGACGACTTCTTTGTGATCGAGGATCCACAGGAGAAGGTTGAGGCCATAGGGGCGACTTTCCAGGAAATATACAAGGCCAATGATACCATTGGCCCTAATTATGACCTGGACAATCGCGTCTTGGTGCACGACTTCTACATTCGAAATGAAATAGAGCACTGGCGATCCGAGGGCTCTGGTTTCACCCGGTTCAGCGACGAAAATATGGCAAATAATGTCATTACCAGAGAGGGTGACCTACCCCCGTTCATTTCGAAGGAAGAGCTCCATGAGATCTTCGACACAATCAGGGCTAAGAAATCAGTGGGGACCGATGGCATTCCGAACATCGTGCTTCGACATCTTCCTCTAGATGCGGTGGACATTTACACCACCCTGTTTAATAATGCAATGAATAATGCACATTATCCAGCGCATTGGAAAATGGCGGAGGTGCAACCTATCCCCAAAAAGGGAAAGGATATATCCAATCCGGCGAATCTTCGGTCGATAAGTCTCCTTCCGAATATCAGTAAGGTGTTTGAAAAAGTAATCAATAGAGCTCTGTCTAGGTGGGTTGAGGACAAACATATAGTTCCGGATAATCAATTCGGTTTTAAGGCGGGACATGATATCTCACATGCCGCGTCTAAACTGGTGTCCGATATCCAATGGAATAAAGGCAAAAACCAATGTACTGGTGCCTGCCTTGTTGACTTGGAGAAGGCCTTCGACACCGTATGGTTAGAGGGTCTTTTCTATAAGCTGACTAGGCTGGGGATCAGTAAACCACTCTTGTACATTCTTTATAATATGCTAACCAACAGACAGTTCATCGTAAAAAATGGCGATGTGACTTCTGTTGGAATATTTCAAATTAAAAATGGTCTTCAGCAAGGCGCGGTCAATTCGCCGATCCTATTCAATATTTATACAAGCGACTTGATAGGTTCACTTCCCCATACTATTACGATTTGATAGCGTACAGAACAGGTCCAAAAATCGAGGTCATTAATACTCTCTTGCAGCGTGACTTCGATAAGATAAGACGATTTTGCGATGACTGGAAGTTGAAAATCAACTTTCAGAAGTCGGAAACCATTCTCTTTAGGACGCCGTTATCTGGAGCCTCTAGGGATACCAGGAAAAATTGGCGTAAGTTCCCGATCATTGGACAACACGGACAGCCTCTTGCCTGTCGGAATGTAGTCAGATACCTTGGGATCTGGCTAGATCGGTTTCTGTATTTTGATAAAAATGTAGATGCTGCTCTGGCCAGAGCTAAAGGCGCTTTTGCCCTTACAAAGAGACTGTTTTATAGCAGCCAACTCGATGCGAGGGTAAAGGTAATCTGCTACATGGCCCTTATCAGGCCCATGCTGGTATTCGGGTGCCCCGTGTGGTTCAATGTACGAGCAAGCTTAATGTAAAAGATTCGGGTGTTTGAGAGGGCTTGCCTTCGCTTGTACAGAACACCAGAGTCGGAGTACAAAAATTTTTATCGTAATGAGGTCCTTTACAACAGAGCGAACCTAATACGAGTGGACAACTTCGTAATTAAGCTGACTCGAAGACACATCGCAAGAGCAATGGCCTCGACGAATAACCTGATATCTGGGGCTTACTACCCCAACTACCTTTACCACGAGTGTGTGCGCTCTGACGGCTTCGTTCCACCGGAAGCATTCCTCTACCAGGATCAGATAGGGTTGATCCAGGATAGATCAGCGGTCCCGTTAATCTTCCATGTCGCTCGGAAAGCTGGGGACAGGCGACTCAACTACGACAGAGACGTCGCACACGGCAGTGTGGATCGTCTCAGGTTCAGTAGGGCGGTGTGGAATCGCGATAAGAGGGATGTCGTTCGGCAGCACCAACATTTCTGGTGGTTGAATGATGGAGAAGATGTTTCGTCGTTGTCGTTTCCGTCAATTACGGACCAGCCTCACTAATGAGGCAGAGCTGACCAATCTATTTGCTCGGTGAATAGCGATGGCCAGCTTGCATAGGTTAAGTTAGCATTTAAGATATACATCTATATATTAGTACATACATAGGTATATACTAGTATATGTATGTCATTGTGTATAATGTCTATATGTATGTATGTGCGTATTGTGTACATAGGTTAGGTAGACTAAGGTTATTTTAAGTTAGATATTAAGTTTTTATAAAAAATAAAAAATTTGTCAATATGCTAAGTTTTTTGTTAAATTCTTTTCTTAGCCTTAAGCATAGAAAATAAGTATTAATAAATAAATTGTAAATAAAGTCGAAAGACATAGATATAAGAATTTAGAGTAGCGTAGAGTGCCTGTGTGGGGCCAGTAAGTTAGTATAAGATTGTTAAGTAATTTTAAGCTAGCATTTAAGAATTTTTTGTTAGTATGTAAGAGTTAATGATTAAGATAATAAAATGCATTTAAAACTAAACTAAACTAAACTAAGAGCAATAGGTTCGCCGCTTATGCAGTTCGTACCACGGTCTTTTTAAAAGTAAACATATTCAAAAATACAAGTTCCGGCTATAAAAAATAATTATCAGCTTTCGATAGCGTAATCCACTCAGCGTAACGTCCACACGCAAATGATGCTGCCAAAAAAAACTTAAACACGTTTAAATAGAGAAGTCTTGGAGATTGAAATGTGACTCATCGCGCGAAATAATTTTCCAGTTAAATTTTTGATCAATTCCATGGACTTTCAAAAACTAATTGGTTAAGTAACGACACGGATCAGCAGCTCTCTTCATTATAAAATATATAAGTTTTCGATCATTATAAGCTTTATGGCTTCTTTGTTTTCGACCACATTCGAGCTACACAGGTAATGTTGTTTTTGTGTGAAGGGGACGATGACGGTTCTTCACATCAATAACTTAATCGCTTAAAGTTCTGAACAAATTTAACGATTGCTAAGCGAAGCAAGTCGACGACGGAGAGACGGAGTCAGTAGAGCCGTGGCCGAAAGTCGTTTTTTTCAGGCAACTAAAATCTCGTTAGATGAATGTTTGCCAAAATACATTATCAAGTCAATTTACACTAAAAATGTAGTCTCCCTATTAAATCTTGGATGCCACCCATGGAGCGAAATAACCACTTAACCCAAACATCTTTCTTTGTCATTCTGTCCCATTTTCCGAAAAACTTAACACATGCTTTGGCATCATAAGTGTAGTCATACCCACTTGAGTGTTCTAAAAAAAAAAAATTGTAACTTTAAACTCTTTGAGCGAAGTTTTCAAAATATTTCTACTGAATTGAAGTTTGAATTTCAGTACGGTATTGAGGCGTGCACCATCCCGTTTACAATATAGTAATGTCTAGGGCTAGGATTTCGATGCATTTGCATATTTCTTTTGTAACTCATTAGAAACAATAGAACAAGTTATCTTTTCGATTCATGAATTTTCCTTTAAATTGCATCCAGTCGTTAGTGCATATTTTACTACAATATAAATGCATATTTTGCATATTCTTGCATATTTTTAATAATAAATGCATATTTTGTGCATATTTCCGAAAAAAAATTAATTCAAAATTTAAAAAAGACAAAACCGTAAAAATGCATACGCACCATTAAACTTCTTTTGTCGTTTTCCATTGGTTTCACTCCCTGCTTCATTCCAGTCAGTGCCAATGGAAAGCCACAATTTTTCAAATGAAGATCTTTTTGTTTTGTTAACCTTTTTATTTATTTAATTAACATTGTTTTTTAGTTCTTAAAATAAAAAGACTGCATTTTCTTAAAAACTGGATTACATATTTTTTTGTTTTCCATTATAAAAATGCAAAAGTTTAACTACAGTCGTACAGTTTAACTGGTCGCTACAGCCAACGCCCAACGGTTGTTTTATCCGACTTTTCAAAAATAGAAAGATTACTTGTGCAAAAACCAACCACGTGAGGGAAATTTGGTCGTTAAAAGCGACTGGTCGTTATAAACAACGTCGTTATAGGTGATTTCGCAATGGTTTTAAATGCATATTTCCCATTTTTAAGAGCATATTTTTAGCGCATATTTTGCGTTTTTAAGTGCATGAAAATCCTAGCTCTAGTAATCTCATAGTTCTTACTTCTTTATTCATACATACATACTATAATAATTGCCACAGGGAAAAGAAACAACGCTTATCCTGATGTGGATTTGCGATATGCGTCAGATTTAGGGAAGAAGTTTTGAACTTCCGATACGTGAGCGAGCGACTTCGGTAAAATACACCTAACATGCGCCACGCTCCTATGGAAGACAAGGACGAAGTATGACCCTTCAAATCGTACTAGACGATACAACGTAAGAAAGCTGCAATCGCAAGAGGGCGCCAGAATCTTCTCCGAATGGGTATCTCAATGTCTTTCAGCAACTCCAACAACGTGCCATCACCAACGCCGCAATTCATGTACTGTTTTTCACCCGACCACCGCCATGAAATCCTAGCTTTGAGAATCTCAGTCAGTGCTGTGAATATGGAATATCTTTTTCTGCAGACTGTATAACGGCGAAGAAGCCCAACATCCCGCCATGAGGCAGAATAGACCATTTAACAAAGATGATGATAACCAAAATTGTAGCAACCGACTAAAACACAGCAAGGGTAGCAATATCTTCAAAGCTGCTGGAAATGACTCTGCGGTGTATGATCTACACCAACTCTCCACAAAAGAGAAGATCGCCAACTGTAGAAGTGCAGGTCTCCTCAACATCGCATACAAGACCTTTTCTGCCATATTGTGTGAGCGTCCGAAACTCTCCGCCAACAACCTGATTGGTCCCTATCAGTGCGGTTTCAGACTTACCAGAAAATTCCACAATCGACCAAATCTTCACATTTCTGTAGAACCAGGAAAAACCTCAAGAAATCCAAATCGATACCCACCATTTGTTCATCCGTTTTAAGGCCGCATATGACATCATTTATAAAGACGATCTGTATAGAGCCATGTCTAGTTGTGACATTATGCAGAGCGAAAGGATAGCAATGCTCAGGCCCAGCAACATCAAATTCAACTATGATTACAAAACAATCAGCGTATTATCATGTAAAGATTGCATGATAAAACCAGGTGCCTAGCAACAGCGGCATACCATCATGATGACTTGTAAACAATATTGACTTTGATCAACAATTGTACCCAGCAATAGGGACTACAACGACAAAAGCACCAAAGCGCAACAGCAAAAAAACTTAGTAGGGGAACAAGATTCAAGCGAAAGCAGTGTATTAGATGAGGTATTTTAGTTCTGACCGCCGAATAAAGTGTTTTAATAAAAAAAATAATTAATCATTGAGTTCTTTTTCTCCGCTCTGCGCGGTTAAGAGGCTGTTAGCTAAAGATCGGACTAAATGTAGAAGCTTGTTAGTTGAGGCTGAGGTTCACCCAAAACTGTAGCGCCGCCTAAGTAAGTAAGTAAGTAAGCAAACCAAACTAATTGGGGAACAACAGTCTGCAACACATTGCAATTGCATTCCACTTGACAAACTACCTTTAACGAAGTCGGTATTCTCTATACGTGAGATCTGAAGTTAGTTGATTCATTCTAATATTCATCTATACCACCCGAATGTATTGCGAATTTGGTATGGAAGTACGGATTACTACTGTGTTGAATTGTTTTACCCATCGCTTATTCTCTTAAATTCTTCAAAAATAAAAAAATTCGTTCTTTCATTATGAAATCTAGAAAATGAGCTCTTAGCTCATGATTAGCTTGAATGTCGATTGTCATTAAAAGATATTTACTAAATTCATTTTGGCTTGTCTTTATGACAGATGTCAAGTTCAAGCTAAAACAATCTTAGTCAGGAAGTCGTTTAATGCACAACATTGCATTGCATTCTTATTTTGAAAATAAACGTTATGTGACAGTTATAGTTCGCAAGGTTCATGATTTGTTCCCTCAACATAACTAATCGCTGAAATTCAGGTAATGTTTAAAGGTTTCGAATATATTGGTTCAGTCGCTGGCCAATCAATATATCATCAAGCACGGCCAGGATGTATACGCCAAAGTGTTCGAAATCAGCCAAGTCAACAATTGGGCATTGCCTATACTATTTTATGCAGGATTTTGACCATTGATTTGCATTTATAATCGCATAAATTAAATGAATTAAATTCATTGGACCACAAATAGATGAATTGATGCTGGAACGAAGGGACAATTACTCATCAAAAATGATATTTTCTTATGAATCACAGTTTTGGATGGACAAAATTGTCGTATTCAGAAAAAAACCTGCCTGGATTCACGAAAAACGAATGCGTCCTAGAAAGTTTACTGTGTGGTGTGGCTTGCGGGCTGGCGGTATTATTGGGGCATTTTTTTCGAAGATGACTATGACTCTATGCTAAGCGTTATCGGCAGATATTGACCGATTGTTTTTTAGCCGAAATTTGATGAAGTGTGTAACATACATGTGACACTGAACTCCTCCGATAAAATCTCCACAGTTTGAGAATCAGCACTCAGTCAGTTAGAGCAGTCAGATTTTAGTAGCCAACGGGTTAGCGGCAAATAAAGAAATAAAGACTAAGACCAAAAAATCAATGTGTTTTATTTTTGGGGATCAGACACGAAGTTGTTACAAAGTGAATGTAGAGAGCTCTGGTTTTAACAAAATAGGGAGCCAAATTGGCATTATTTCGCTTAGAGGGGAAGTTGATTAGCCATTAAGATCATGTGATTTAACCCCATTACACTTTTTTTATGTGTAACTTTAAAAAGTAAGCTTCATCCAATAACAATTCAAGACATCAAACACAACATTCGATCTTGAATTCAGGCCGTTGTCCAGCGTATTTGGCAAAGTTTGACTTGTAACCGGAGTTAAAGCTTTCTCGAACCTTACTTTTCAACAAAAACTCACTATGATTATTCATAAAATATGTGATTTATGTATTTAACAAAAACTTTCACACAGCTCTTGGCTCAAGCTTTACATACATGTACAATTTTTGCCCTAAACGGATTACCCAATGAGTGATACAAATGATGGTGAATACCCAACTTAAACCATTTCCACTGATTGTTAGCTTGACCTTTTTGCAATGAAAGCTTAGGAGTTTCACAAGTCAATCAGGAATGCTGACCACGCATAACAGCTTTTGGTTCTTAGTTGAAAGAAATGATTAAAAAATTCACTGTGCACTATATTGTAAGGAGGCTCAATTTGTAAGACAATGGCGCCTATTCATAATTATTTAAAAAAAACACTAGTTTAACTAAATCTGAGTTTAAAGTTAATGTACAGGTTGAATTATGAACAATATTAAGTAAGTTGAAACTGTCGAAACCCTATTTCGAATCCAAATTACATTTGTACGTTTTCACTGTGATTGTGGTATAAAGGCTAAAAGCGGTAAACTAAAACAAAAATAACAGTCATCATCGTGATTTTTAGTTACATTATATCATACTTACTCGTATATGTATAATAAGGGAAATTTGAAAGGTTCGAGAGAGCAAAACTAGTGTCAACAAGAAATGGAAATGCTGAAGAAATTGATGGGAAGCCATTTGCATATCATTGATAGTGAAAAAAACGATATCAGGATGATAAGCAAAGAAAAGAAGTCTGGGCAATGCATTTGAAAGTAGATCCAGAGGGAAATAATTCAAGTGCGGGATCAGCGGCATCACATGAAAAACTCGGCCAGAAAAAGCTTCAGTACTATGAAAATTGCACAGCATGCCACTGGTAAAATAATGGCTATGGTACAATTGACGACGGATCTTTTTTTGAAAGATATGATAACCGAAGATTTCAATAAGGACAGCAGCGGTATCGAAATTGAGTTTGTGAATAAAATCATTGACGTTGTCAAATCTGACAATGCGAAACAGGAGTCACTGAACGTGTCGGAAGAAACAATTACAAGTACAAGAACGGCATACTCCGGAACATCACAATCTTCGTTCGGAATTGCTGCGAATTCAAATACAACACAAAAACGACACTCGAAATTTATAAGGAAATAAAAAAAACTATACTGTGAAGAGAAGGGAGAAAGGATCAAAACAAAACTAAATATATACATATATACCATATACATAAATACCATAATATATTAATATTTATGGTATATATTTTTTATTGCAAGGTAAGAAACGGTTGACCATCGTGCGAAAATTAATACGCACAAATGTATATTATCAATTTTGAGGGGTAACAAAAATTATCAGAAATATCACTGCAATCAAAATCGGTTCATATATCATGATAATTTATAAGTATCATGGAATTGAAACACTCTAGTTAACCTCTTGAGCTATTTTGACGTGCAGTATACGTCACTGGTGTAGGAACTAACAAAAAAAAAACGTAATTCTGTCGGCAGCATTTCATTTTCTTGACATACTGTAGCTGACTGACTAGCTATTCATCGAGATTCAATTGCAGTATTTATTCAAGGTACATGTATAGAAGGTAATAAACTACGTGCAAATATTTTGGTTTCGTTCTGCGTATCTGTCAAATTCTCCAAATATGGCCGCCGTCTGTGACATATTTAGACGAAAGAAACTTTGTTTAGATTGGTTATATTTTTATTTAAAGTGAATACAGAAGATTAAAAGTGGTAAAATGCGTAGTGCAGTTTCTGGGTGTTCTGTGAATAATAATAACAATAAAAATAAAACTGGGAATGAAGATATATCATATCATTCATTCCTAAAACAAAACAAAATGTGCAAGCAGTGGGTTTTTTTTTGTGCCATCTAAAAGATAAATACAACACGAAAACAGCAGGAATTTGTTCTAAACATTTTGAAAAAAGTGATTTTGTGCCAAAGAACTCACTGTATAAACAATACGGAATATCTTTAAAAATAAGTGCCTTCCGTTTTCTTGTCTTTCCCCAATGACAAAAACGAAACGATTGCTCGGGATTTACGTATCCAAAATAGACTTTTTATCTGTGCAGATTAATTATTATACTCGTTATTCAGGTATACTAACATCAACTAATTTTTTATTTTAGTGATCTAGTAATTGACAAGGAGAACATAGAGCTGGAAGTCCCCACGGACGATATATTCATATCAAGCAATATCAATTGATCCACACAAACAGGCGAGGAGACTAACATGTTAGAGTGCGGATCATAAATTAAACATATGTTACAATGATCAATTGTAGTATGCAAACTGAGCAGCTCACCCCGACATAGGCCCAGTAAGTACGAGTAAATCACAAATTAAATAAGTGTAACGCGCTAAAAAAGAAGTTCAACTCATATGTTTGTGTTTTGCAGATTACTGGATCAAATAGCAGAGCTGAAATCATTGACTCCGTTGGCCAAAGGACAAATAAGGAATGCCCTCATAAGCGGATTAAATGCAATAGCCACACATGCAGCTGGCCCCCGAGCTTACCGATTGCTGTTGAAAAAGCAGTATCCTCTTCCAGCCGTAATTATAGTACATTGAAAAAGTGGTGCTCAAAGCTAGATGTGTATCCTGGAATAATTCAACCCGTGTTGGATATAATGAAAAACATGGATATGGAATAGAATAGAATGAATAGAATCTGCGTACTTTCATTTGACGAAATGAAAGTCAAAGAGAAAATAGTGTACGACAAACGCAAAGATGAGACGATTAAAGCTGCATAATACGTTCAAGTGGCAATAACAAAGGGCTTGTTTGGCAATTGGAAACAGCCAGTTTTTTTTACCATTTCGACCAACGGATGGCCAAAAAATACATTTTAGTATTATCGAGCAATTAAGTGAGTGTGGTTTCAAAGTGCGGTCACTGGGGGGGATAAATCAAGGCTTACTGCGTGAACTTGAAATCACTGTAACAACATCTTTTTTCCGAAATACAACGGATGAATCGAAGAAAGTATATGCATTTGCTGACGTACCTCATATTAAAAAGGAATCGTTGAAGAACTTATTTCAAAAACGAATGATAAGTGTGATGTAAGTATACATCAGAATATCACTAACGAATTTGAATATTAAAGGTGCATAGCGTCAAAAGGTGAAGCTAGCTACAAAACTTTTTTCACACACGGTATCTCAAGCTATTATGCGTGCTGGCAGTTTGGGTGAGCTAAGTTCCGAAGGATGGATTAAGTGTTCTGAATTTTTCAAACTAGTTTCTAATACAAGTAATTTTATTTAAAATCAATCAAATATTACAAACATACGAGGGGCGATCAATATATTCTCGGTATCGATATGAAGGAAAATGCGAATTCAATTTAAATTGTTTTTATTTTTCAGTACAATCTCCCCTAACATCAATGCACTTGTTACATCTTGAGATAAGCTTTTTTAAACCCTCAAAAAAATAAATTTCCTCTTTCTCTGCAAAATACCCATTTATTGCCGACTTGAGTTCTTCATCATCCGAAAATCTTTTTCCACGAAGACATTTTTTCAAATCCGGAAACAGGAAATAATCACTAGGGGCAAGGTCTGGACTATAGGGTGGGTGTTGGATTTCTTCGAAACCACAATCTCGTGCAGCAGCCTTGGAAACTCGCGCCGTGTGAACAGGAGCGTTGTCATGAAGAAGCAACACACCCACTGCGAGTTTACCCCGTCTTTTCTTTTTAATTTCCTCCCGCAAATTATGCAAAGTGGAAGCGTAGGATGTGGCGTTGATGGTTTCACCTTTTTTTTGTACTCAATGAGCAAGATTCCCTTTGAGTCCCAAAAAACTGTGGCCATGAGCTTCCCGGCAGACGGAGTGACTTTGAATTTCTTCGGGGGGTCTGTTCCTTTTTTATGCCACTGCATGGACTCTTGTTTGCTTTCAGGGTCATAGAGGTGGACCCATGTTTCGTCCCCAGTAACAATTCGATCCATAACACCATCCGCGTTCTCACTACACATCTCCAAAAGCTCTCTACAGCATGCGATTCTCACTTTTTTCTGAGGCGCTGTGAGCATTCGGGGCACCCACCTTGCACTGACCTTTGAAAGGTTAGGATGGTCATGAAGAATGGTGTGAATGGTACCAATTGAAAGCTTGGTGATCTCTGCCATCATTTTCACCTTTATTCGGGCATCCTCAAGAACAAGTTTTTGATGCTTTTTCCCGTGCAAGCAGTAGCCGGGGCGCCGGAGCGGGGGTCGTCTTCAATGCTCTCTCTGCCTCTCATGAACTCACTTGACCACTTTTGCACAGTTGATAATGAAGGTGCGGAGCCCTGGTAAACAGCCACCATCTCTTCATGAATAGTTTTTTGACTTTTTCCTTGCATAGTGAGAAATTTAATTACAGCGCGATGCTCAATTTTCACCATCATCGTGTCAGTTGCCATTATGATTCTGTTTAACTAGAGATAAAACGCGAATTAATAATCGCATTTATATGAAATTTTACATGAATGCACTAAAATAATAGTATTACTTGATAAATAAGTCAATTTATATATACAACGACAGCTTCACCCAGATATCGAGAATATATTGAACGCCCTTCGTATTTACAATTTTAGGTGAATGATTGGTTCGATTGTCTTAACGTAAGAGTTCCTTACCAACACTGTGGCGAATTAGTTTAAGGTGTTGGAATTTCAGAATCGCTTCAATTCGACATGATCGACAAGATGATGGAAGTGATGCTTAACATGAGAGTACAAGGCAAAAAAAAACATGATGCCCTTCCAGAAAGGTACTGTAGAATTAAACTCGTCTTTTTTTTATAATTTTACATCATTTTTAGGCATTACCATGGCGAATAATTCTCTAAAACTTTTATACAATGACTTGAAAACTGAATACGATATTTCGTATATACTGACATACAGGCTCAACCAAGATGTTTTAGAGAATTTTTCGGAACGATTCGATCGAAAGATGGCCTATTATGATCATCCAAACTGGCTGGAATTTATGTACCGACTTCGGTCATATATACTTGGACGAAATTAAGCGAGCGATCACTAAATGGTATATATTGTTTATTTTCTTCAAGTACTTATATATATTATTTTAATGGAACACGATATACTATTTGTGTCTTTCAGTAGATGACGCACCAAATTTGGAAGTTACGGACTATTTAAGTAGCACCCTTCTAACGACACTAAATCCTGACTTTCCAACGACTGAAGAACCGGCAGATGAACTGGAATCTTTACAGTACGACGGATTAGAGCATTTGGCAGGCTACATTTGTCACAGGATCAAAAATCCGGATTTATCTATTCTAGATATGCAGCAATGATCGTCATTTACTTGGACTAATCAGCTGACGGAGGGATTTCTTCAATAACCTACAGCCGAGATGGTGGCTAATACGGAAAGAATGGAGGCAATTTTTAAAAACTTTAATAAGAATGAAACAGTTTATTGTCGTAGTTACTTAAAACAATTGCTAAATTTATCAAAAGACATACCTTCTGAAAGAAAAGTCAAGAAATTTTTATTCGGTCGCGAATGTACCTACTTCAGAATTAAGCACCTTAATTATGCGATCGAAAATAATTTGACAAAAAGAAAACGAAAAATGACGAAAACAATTTTATAAAATAATAGACAAAAGTAATTTTATTTTGAACTTGTAAATTTTTTTTTAAATATGGAATAATTTTGATGTAAATTTGTGTATCAATAAACTGCATTTGCTATCCATATGTAAGAATGTGTTCAAACAAAAGAAATCGTCTTCTCATACTTACACATATAAAATTTATTTTCGGACACCCCGGCACTAAATCACAAGCGATTGTTATTTTTGAATTTCTATTAATTAATATTTCTATGTAACTACAATATAAATACAGAAACATTTCCATAAAGAATTCAAACTAATGTATTTCTCAAAGCACTAATAAACGTAAACAAAAATTGATGTCACATCGGTAAGCCATCTTGGATTTTTTTCTTGTTTTCTTTTGTTGACACATGCACAAGGTACTACCTTTATATTTTTATCATAGTATTTATTTACTTTTCTTTGCCAACCTGGTCGAGATAGTTCAGCTAAAAAGAAAGCTTCGAAAGCTGCGGCTGGAGGAGGAAGAAACTGGCCAGCGTCCATGTGCCGCGCATAATCTTAAAGACATTGAGAGTGTGATGTGAGAATTGGATAACACAATTTGACGAAAATGCAGAGCTTTTTAGTTTTGATGACCGTGAACAATTAATTTTTGGAAAACGATTGTTAAGTGGCGCTACAAAACTATTTTTTAGATCAAAAAATTTACACAGTTGGTCGGAACTGAAATGTGCGCTTATTAATGAGTTCGAAAATGTGGTAGCACGGCCATGGGTGGCCGTGGGTCAAGTGGTAGTGTATTGGCTTCCCAATCGGGCGGTTCGGGGTTCAATACCAGTCGTGACCGAAAGACTTTTTTTCAAGCAACTAAAATCTGGTGATATAATGGTTGCCTAAATACAACAGCAAGTCCAATTTACACTAATAAATTAGTCTCCCCATCAAATGTTGGATGCCACACATGAAGCGAAATAACCACTGAGCCCAAACATCTTTCTCTCTCTCTCTATCTGATTTTCCGAAAAAAAAATATATTGAGCTAACAGAAAGGATAAAACGCCGAGACGAAACCATGCAACAATACGTGCTATCAATGCAGGAAATCGCTTCTCATAACTCGGGAAGTTCAATTATCTTTATACTCGTACAACACATTTTACCACCATTTATGATTTCACCTTTGGATGACAACAATCTTTCATATTGTGGAGTCAACAACAGTCGGTTAAATGTTATGGGAAGTATAGATTGATGCATTTATTTTGAAACATCTCAAATTTATTTAAATTTACTTGTAGTAACAAAATTACACAGTTGCACTGTGAAGAGATTTTATTAAAATAATTGGTAAGGTATTGCATTTGCCTAAGAAAAATTCGGATAATCAAGATACTAAAGTTACCAACAAATCAGTCCCAAGTGCGCTGCCGCAGATTCCCAATTAACACTTTCTATCGAATGAAACTGTAAGTACACTCAGTGAAGAAGTTGAATTTATTAGTCAAATCAATATAGATATTAGTGATGATAAACATTATTTTAATACTCGTATTAATGGAAATATTCCTGCCTTTATTGAAGGGCGAGTAAAAGACATACTTGAAAGATCTTGTTGTCAGGATTAAGGTAGTGTTTATCCCGCGGAAAGCGATTCTAAGATAAAGATAGTGCTCTCTAACGAAATTGACCTCCTAACGTTTGCCATATTCCCATAAAATTGAGTTGCAAAAGTTTCTTAACAATTTACGTGCTTAAGGTATAATACGCGAATCTTCCTCAGAATACTCGTATGTGTCACCCATTGTTTTGCTGGAAAAAAAAAGACTACCGTGAATTAAATAAGCTTACTTTACGTGGTAACTATCCATTACCCTTGATTGAAGATCACATCGATCGTCTCAAAGATAAACAATTTTTTACTACTCTAGATTTAAAAAATGGTTTCCACCATGTTCCACTACCAGAGGTGAAATATACCACTTCTGTTATTCCACTAGAGCAATATGAATCCACAAGAATGCGTTTTGGCTTGCACCATCAATTTTTGAGCGTTATATGAAGCACCTATTCGGGAATTTGATTTCGAAATCCAAAATCGTTACATATCTGGATGATATTCTAAAAGCGACAGCGACGGTTGAGGAGCACTTGGATATTTTAAAAGAAGTTATAAGCATAATTGTGACAAAGGGATTGCAACTAAGATTGGACAAATGCTTGTTCTTCCAAAGTGAAATTGTATATTTAGGATATAAAATAAATGAAGCTGGTGTTAGGCCAAACGATGCCAATCTTAAAGTTATTTGCAATTTCCCAACACCATCTTTTACAAAAGGTGTGCATAGTGTCTTAGGACTTTGTTCCTACTTTCGGAAATTTATTAACCACTTTGTTAATATAGCAATACACTCCTACGATTTTTTAAAGGGTGCACCCTTTGTTTTTGGTGTAAATGAAATTGAAACTTTTGAGCTGTTAAAAAGCAAACTAGTGGAATCACCTGTCTTATCAATCTACAGTCCATTAAACAGAACTGTGTTACATTGTGATGCGAGCAACATTGGTTTTGGAGTAGTGTTACTGCAAAAACAAGAGGACAATAAGTTTTACCCCGTCTTTTATTTTTCTAAGCGTACAACGGAGACAAAGAGCAAATATCATAGTTACGAATTAGAAAACCTGTCCATAATTTATGCTTTAAAAAGATTCAGAATTTACGTACTAGGAATTCCCTTTAAGATTGTAACAGATTGTCAAGCTCTTGCGTTGACTTTATACAAAAGAATTCTTAACCCTCGCATATCGCGGTGGGCATTAGAATTACAATCATTTGACTATACTGTCGAACAGAGAAAAAGTGACCGTTGAGTAGGTCTTTCAACGTACTTTACGTCGATAACGAATCCTTTGAGTTGGTACTAGCAACAACCCAAGAACAAGATCCGGGGATTATTGCAATTGCTGCTAATTTGGAAAAACGTGAACGTTCTTATTTTGAGATGATAGACGGATTTATTTGTCGTAAAGCTACTGACAAAATCCTTTTCTATGTCCCTTCGCACTTGGTAGAACAAGTGATTCGAACTCACCATGAAAATATTTGTCCAAAAATATTTTTAACATTTGTCTAACATTTATTGGTTTCCAAAAATGGAGCAAAAAAATAAGAAACTATATTAAAACATGTTTGTAGTGTATCTAGTTTTTACTCCCGTTAGGAAAATCAGAAGAAACATTACATCTCATACCTAAGGGTAATTGACTATTTGATATTCTGCATGTTGACCATCTCGGTCCAATGTCAACTACGTGTTCAAAAAAGTATCGTATTTGTTGTTATCGATGGGTTTACTAAATTCACAAAATTATATCCGGTTAGAAGTACAAAAAGTAAGGAGGTCATCCCGTGATTAAACGTTTTCTTTCAGAACTATTCTAGGCCAGATAGAATAATCTCCGATCATGGTTCTTGTTTCACTTCTAGAGAATTTGCAGAGTTTCTGGAAGTAAATAATATCGTGCATGTCAAGGCCGCCACTCACTCACCCCAATCTAGTGGGCAAGCGGAGCGACTGAATCGATGTTTAATAGTCATGTTGGCCAAGGGATGCGAGGCAGATACAACCGGTAATTGGGATAAGCGTTTAGTTAAGGTTGAATTCGCTATAAACGACACAGTAAATCGAAGTACTAGTTTTACTCCTAGTATGTTATTGTCTGGTAGGGATCAGAAAGGCAGATTTTGTGATAAGGTTTTAGAATATCTCAGTAATAGTAAAGGAGATCAATGCATTGATTTAGAAAAAATAAGAAAAGAGGCTGAAGGAAACATTAATAAGAGACAAATATTAAATAAAGGTTATTATGATAGTCTGCACAAAAGCCCAAATCAGTACAATATAGGTAAATATGTGATGATTAAAAACATCAGCATAACTGAAGGTGTTAATAAAAATCTGTTAACCAAATACAGGGGCCCGTATAATATAAAACAGATTTTATCAAATGGCCGATATGTTGTGAGAGACATAGAAGGTTTGCAGCTAAATAGATACCATATAAAGGAGTTCGTTTCCCAAGTAATATCAGACCATACGAAGCATTTCCAAGGCACATAAAATCTGATAAGGATAATGATGAGGGAAGCGAGGAGGATACAAAAGGCGGAAATGATGAGAACATGGACGAGAAAAGGGAAACGAATGATGATATCACAGAGTTAGTTTAAAATTTTATACACCAATACCAATACTTTCATAAATTCAAGCCTACAAAATTTATAATACTAGAAAAAAAATGTATCGTAGATTAGAAAAAAAAATTTGAACTTTTAAATCGTTGTTCAACATAATGTATAAGAAGTTTTGTATAGATTGAAGAATTTCTTTTACATAAAAATGGAGTAAGTTATTGAATTTCGCAATATTATGTTATATATCTTTGTCATCTTAGTATATTATCTGAATGAAAAAAACAAACTGCCTCTAATTTGGAGATTTTATACTGTAATCGTAATAATTTTGCGGTTAAAGCTATTGTTTTATAAATATTTTCTTCTTCTGCAGGGATAACTTCACCATAATTTTCGTCTACATCGTCGATAAAAAACTAAAAAAAATATATTAAACATAATCGTAAGGCGAATAAATCACCGACAGGATAGATTTCTGTCCTTAGCTATGTTGTGGAAAAGAGTTACTTCCACAACAATATTTTTAGCTTTATCCAGATCAACCCTAGGTATTTCAAAAATTGAACGAAATTTGGACTTGATTTGCCAGTTTATGTTTATAAACATACAATACATAAAAGGATATTTGCAAGAAAAAACGAAATCTAACTTACTTGCGCATTTAGGGAATAATATCGCTTGAGATTGATACGAGTATATTGTCAAGCCATGTCATTTTCTATAACAGTGCTGGCAGCGCATTTAATGCGCTCGTATGCACAGTCTATAGTTCCAATAACTGCGGGAATCCCAGCAATGTTATAAAACCCTGATTTAATGTTTTGATTGCACGACCCATAGCTGGAAATCTTATAAAGCTTGGGAACTGCAAAGCAAGTCCCCCCGTTACTTTTGCAGACTTCCGGAAATTGGTAAACCTCCTTTTCGAGACTGGTTTTCCAGCCATATATCTGAAGACTCAAACAAGACATCAACTTTATGCAGTGTCAAATGCTGCTATTTCTTCTAAAAATGAAGTCCTAAACTATGTTCCTATCGTTAGTATTAACTGAGCAATTTCCGTTTACATAGGTCAGAGCTCACCAAAACAAGCATTTCTTAAATCCTCGATAAATGATGTCAATATTGCAGATAGACCCTCGCTGTAGAACGATTTTTTTCTTAGAATATACCTGAGAATCAATTCCCAAATTATCCGTCACGAATTAGGGGACACCCTGTACAGACATATACGGACATACATTATTATATTATTTGTTACGAATTCTTTAGTGATATTATTTTGTATAACGAAGCTGTCGGATTATGGAGGACAGAAGTGCTCTTTTAATTCTGTGTAATGGAATGAGAGGATCCACTCTTGTAGCGTTTATGGGGAATGGGGATATATCTTTCCATTTGTGGGCGGTGCCTGCCATGCACACTTTTATTTAGCTGAACTTGTGTGCTAGCTGCTTGTTCATCCATCTTTTCTAAATACTCGGAGATGTACGGTGTTTCCTGCTTCGAGTATCGCGATTGTCATTCGCACGACTCTTGAATCTGTCTGATCTCGTACTATTTGAGAGTGAAAATTGGTAGCAGAGCACGTGTGCATTATCTTCAACCAATTTGCTTGCTTATTACTCGTATTATTATTTCTTTTCTTCTATGAATATTTCACATATACTTAGAAATATCATTTTTTAGTATTTAAAATCCTCTTACAAGAGTACTTATATACAATATTATGTGTATTTCTATTTTTATTGTTACAGAAAAAAAAATGACTGAACCTTAACGACCAGGACAGCCCTAGCTATACTTATCTTAATTACATTATATTTTCATTAGAAGCAAAAAATAAAGTAAATAAATAAATAAAAATAAGTTCATCTTAATTTAACCTTTACTTTTTGTATTAATCTTATACGTATAAATGGCCAGCCTTTTAATATTTTGGTGCTAAAGATGGTTTGCAGGTGTATTAAGGAAAATATTTTATTTGCTGCTTATGCGAAAATAAGTTCGATCCAGACCAGTGTTGTTCATTATTCTGCTTAGGGAAACATCTCTACAACGAAAAATAAAAAGAAGCAACTTATTTTTCAATTGCTGTCTGTGCGAAATGAGAACATATTGATGAGACGTACTAATGGACCGGAGTTCAAGTTTATTACAAGCAGCAGCTGCAATGTCAGAAATGTCGTATGATTTCTTAGATCCGAATGGTGTGAATGAAAGTGGTAACATTTTTATTTTTGGAACTAACATACATAGTCTACTGGTATATATAGTACATAATTCGTCAGAAAATTTATCTTTCGTCGGCCAAATAATTAGAAGCATGATAATCAAGTTCGATTCCTTCTGTTCATATTTGTAAAATTGTTTTAGGGTTCTACCTTATAAAAGGTGTCTTAAAATTTATGCAATATTTGAATTTTGAGCGGTATAGTGTTGCCAGTGAAAAAAGGCAGCATGACAGCTGAGATTTCAGGATTTTTAAAAATGGAGCGCCACACGAAAGGATAATGATTTGCATCCTAATGCATACAAAATGAAATTGACTAAAGAGCTGAAGCGTACTGGTTATGCACAGTAAAGAGAGTTCGTTGAATGGATTATAAAACAACAACAAGTGGATGCTAATTTTTCAAACAAAATCATCTTCATCGATGAGGCTAATTTTCATCTTGAGGCCTTTGTTATTCGTTATAAATGGCGAAGTTAGATTTCGGAAAATTCGTGATTGTGGAGAAACAAACGCATCTAAAACATGTTACTCTTTGTAAGAACAGTTAATGGTGCTGGCTATCCTGACATGCCTAAATTGCAAAATATGGATGTATGTGACATGTGGTTTCAATGTCAATATGCTATACAATGGTGTAAGACCCCGGTTTGGTGATCTGAAATAGCAGTCCAGATTATGCAATATGACGCCGTCGGAATTTTTTTTTGGTTTTTTTGAAGTCTTTATAATACATCGCTTTCGGGGGCACTGTGTTTGTGTGTTCCTATGACCTAGTACACATACGTGTAGAAAATCGTTATTTCGTTATTTATGACTAAGAATAGTCAAATTTCTTGTTAGTAGGTCGATACTTAGTTTTTATTTTTGAGAAAAATAGTAGGCGCCTAAAAAAACGCAAATACAAAATAATACACAAATTGAAGATACGTATGAACAATGCACTGTGTATTGTCAGTTGTTATTAAGTGAAAAATTGATTATTAAGTTTATAACTGTAACTGCACTCCTAGTGCCTCCTCTTCTTTCCTTTCGATACTTAAGCTTCAAATTAATAATTGTAAAATAGTAACACATATCATAAATCCAAACATAACAAAATGAAGTATTTGATCACAGATGAAATCTATTCTCAAATTGAACAAATGAATAAATTCCACACAAACAACAAGAACAGGCCGCATGAACCTCTGTTTAAACTTCAGTACATATTAATTTAGCATAACGTGCGTGGTCACAACTCGATAAAAAACTGCTTACTACAGCAAAAGATTCGAAGAAAATTTATCGAATGTAAGAGAGCATTAGCTCTTAGTAAATAAAATACTAGGCAATGACAAAACAAGTGATAGTCTGAAGTCGCTTAAACTAGGTAACAGCTCTACCAGCAGCATTTATGAAATGGCCAACGGTCTATTGATTTTACCAAAATGTTATCCAAAGCTCGAAAATAGATACTCGTACATTGATTAAACTATTGGGTCTATAACTTAATTCGTGCGTTTTTTTTTCAAAATTTGAACGTTTATTTAAGAATAACATGTACAATAGTATTATTCAAAGTATTGCCCATCTGAAGCTATGACTTTTTCCCATCTTTCTGGCAATTTGTGGATCCCATCCCAAAAGAACTGCGCCGGCTTGGCAGCCAAGAATGAATCAATTTTTGATAATCTGCTCTGATGTGAACCGTATTCCAGTGAGGGCGTTCTGCATCGACCGGAACAAATGGTAGTCAGAAGGGGCAAGGTCTGGGCTATAAGACGGGTGGGGTAAGACTTCTCATCCACTGTTTTCCAAATAGTTCTTAACCGGAATAGCAACGTGCGGCCGAGCGTTGTCATGATGGAAAATTATTGCCTCGTGTCTGGTCGCATATTCCGGGTGTTTTTCGGCCACTGCTCTCTTCAAACGGATTAATTGTTTTCGGTAGCGTTGTCCATTGATGGTTTCACCCCATTTTAGTAGCTCATAATACAGCACACAAATCTGATCCCACCAAATACAGAGCATTACCTTCGCACCATGGATATTCGGCTTTGCCGTTGATTTGGCTGGTTGGCCGGGTTTCACATATGATTTTTTTGCACTTGGGGTTGTCGTAATGGATCCATTTTTCATCACCAGTAACAATCCGATGCAAAATTGTCTTCCTTTAGTGGCGTTCCAGCAGCATTTCGGACATGCAAAACCGCCTTTCGATGTCTCTCGGCTTGAGTTCATGTGGAACCCAATTTCCTTGTTTTTGAATATATCCAGCAGCTTTTAAACGTTTCAAAATGGCTGCTTGAGTGACACCCAAAGATTCTGCGAGCTCTTCTTGTACTTGGCAATAATCCTCATAGAGTAATGCTTCCAGTTCTTCATCTTCAAACTTTTTTGGCTGCCCAGGACGTTCATCGTCTTCCAAGGCAAAATCACCACTTTTCAATCGTGCAAACCACTTTTGGCAAGTTCGCTCAGCTAGCGCATGCTCACCATAAACTTCCACCAAAATACGATGACTTTCGGCAGCAGTTTTCTTCATATTAAAGTAATGAAGAAAAACTCCCCGCAAAAACACTTTTTAAGGCACAAAGTTCGACATATTTGAGTGAAAAAAAATTATTGTTGTTTACGCTTCAAATGAATGACATATACTAAAATGACGTACAATGACAGTAACTTTCCAACGCATTTTCCAATGGAATAATACAAATTACGCCATCTTTTAGCAAACCGCGTGAATTAAGTTATAGACCCAATAAATTAACCATTCTTTCTTTGGCTGCTTTGTCGTGGAAGGACGGCTTACGATTCAAAGTTCTTAAGGTTCTGAAAAGAACCCAAGTGAGATGTCGAAATAAGTGCCAAAGTTGTCCAAACTAAGCGTAAAACGGTTAAAAATATGGAGGTGACTCCAAGGAATTATACTCCAGGTGATACTCGGAAAAGCGACAATCTCCCCGACGAGCGGTCAAACTCATGTGCTTTCACACGCACAATATGCCCGTGTATGGCCAGCGCTACAGCCAGCAAAGGTCGGAGTTCCGGTCGAAGGAAATCGGCTAATGTGGTGAAATCGCTCCTGAGTAACAACTCTGGTGGTGGCTTTCCCAGCGCACAAGATCCGTTTGACACCGGTGCTGCAACCAGCACAAGTTGCAGTTCTGATGGACAGAACTTGGACGTCACTGGAAAAGCAATCTCAAAGAAAACTCCGAAACTCCAAAGGGCACCAATAAAGATGCCGCTATCTTCTCTGTGGCGCTTCGAATCGGGAAGACTGGTAATGACAACAATTTGAACGACCGCGACGTTGAGTGCAGACATTGTGTCGATCAGCTGTGGAAGCTAGTCAGCGCAGATAAGAGGATACAATATGGAAAACGGAATGGCAAGACATGGTACCTCTTACCAAGAAGGGTGTTCTGGATCTACACGGCTATGATAAGGCCAATTATACCCTATTCGTCGGTTGTCATGAGGTGTACTCTCAAAGCCATCTTACAGTTAAAAGGAAGTAATCTTTGGTACAACACGCACTGTAGCTTTGATGACTTTGTGCGCTGGTTGTCTTATAGTTAACTATAAATGACTTCTATTTCATTTGAAGTAGTTTACAAAAAACTATAATTTCTAAATCTCTTTTTTTTTAGCAAGGCTGATAGCCGTCCACCAGATTTACAATTATTTGTATATCAATCGACTAGACATACGGGTATAAAATTAGTACAAAAATAACAACAAAAAGAAAAAAACGAACTATTACATTATGTAAATATAATTTAAAAGTCCTCCTCGATAATACGTCTTCATGCAGGCATGCAGTGTAAAATTGTACAATAAATCCCATCCTTACTGTCC